>CM037859.1:68767482-69205197 GCA_021292105.1 Anadara kagoshimensis
CTGATAACCAAAGGAGACGATGCAGTTTTCAAGGAATACAGCTTTAGAAAGCCTTCGACAAGTGTTGTTAGTATGACTGCTGATGTTAGGAATCAGTCTCTATATTATCTTGATATCGACACAAGAACAATATACAGAACCGAAAATTTCAGCGTTACTATGGACACGTCAAAGATTTCAGGCGAACGCATCCAAGAAGGTGTTTCCCTGGCGCTCTGTCGAATTGCTTTCGATTGGATATCACAAAACATATACTGGACAGATCGTTATCATAATTGGATAGCAGTAAGGCCGGTGTACAGTAATGACACTTTAATGTATAGAGTCATTTTACAAGATCAGATTGTGGTCCCTATCGGTTTGGCGGTTGATCCTGTCGCAGGGTAACTATAGTTACCTAATATAGCCATAATTGTGGTAGTCACTGTTAAACAAGTTGCATATACATTATTACAAGTATTAGGGGCTAGATTTACGAACTATTTATTAAAGTCAGTTGATTTTATAAGTAGGGAATTGATTTAGATAGGTATATGGGTCATCATGGCTTCATTTTCCCTTCTGATACACCTGACTTTGCTTCAAATCTTGTGTGGCATGCTCTTAACCCACGTTACTTATTAGTATGTAAATGTACATTGACATTGGCCAGATGACAATTTCTAAGAATCGTGTTTCGGGTTTTTACTTATTTATCCATCCGCAATATCTATATTGTACATGAGGAATATTTTGTCGACTGCAGACTGTCGACAAATCCAGAAAAAAGTTTTAATCAAACAAAACACCACAGACATTGCTTCACCATGTATATTTTTTAATTGGCTTCGTATAAAACACATGGGCCCGGTGTTAATCTATTATGTGAAATTGATACCGTGTTAAAATGTTCAGAGACATTGCAGAGAATTAAAAAAAATAATTGCATTCCATTGCACTTCACGTTACGTATACTACCGGTATTATTGCTGATACGGCGTACACAGTAATCAACAAACTGTTAAGGGTCATTAAGTAGGAAATTCAAGTGAAAACCATTTAGTTGAAAAGCGTGAAAGAGGGGTATAATTATGAAATTACCTACACAAGTGTGGAGATTTATAAATGAAAATAAAGTAGGAATTGATAATTTAAGAGTTTATAAAATATTTGTTGCATATTTTAAAGAAAATTGTGCAAAAATACACGTGTTGGGGAAAAAAGCTTACAACTTGTATAACCAATTAATTTAAAAAAATGAAAAGATATTATGATAGTCGACGCCATAGAGCAGTGCAAAGGGGCAGAGTTTGTTAAAGAAATACGAGGTTTTTTACAACTCGACAATTTACGGTTGATGTTTTCTATGATTTTTTTTCCTTTTAAAAATGCGTGTACCAGGCGTGATAGTTTATATTCTAAGGCTACCAATGATCCAAGGGAAGATTATAAAAGCTAAGTTTGTATAATACTTGATCATTGTTGATGCATATTCGGCTTTATATAGTTCAACATTGTTCAAACCAAACAATATTAACCTCAATTCAAATAGAACAGTATTGTGTGACCGTGCACTTTTAGTGACTTGTTGTATTTTGGATTATTAGTGGCCTTAGAATATAAATATCACGCCTGGTACACGCATTTTTAAAAGGAAAACAAATCATAGAAAATATCAACCGCAAATTGTCGAGTTTTCAAAAACCTCGTATTTCTTTAACAAACTCTGCCCCTTTGCACTGCTCTATGACGTTGACTATCTTAATATCTTTTCATTTTTTAAAATTAATAGGTTATACAAGGTGTAAGCTTTTTTCCCCAACACGTGTATTTTTGCACAATTTTCTTTGAAATATGCAACAAATATTTTAAAAACTCTTTAATTATCAATTCCTACTTTATTTTTATTTATAAATCTCCACACTTGTGTAGGTAATTTCATAATTATATCTCTCTTTCACGCTTTTCAACCAAATGGTTTTCACTTGAATTTTCCTACTTAAATGACCCTTAACTGTTTTATTTACCGTTCCAGAGGACGCAGGCCATATTTCTTGTTTGAAGTTCAAGTGCTAGTTTTCAAATATTTGAATCTTTGGCATGGAACAGTATGTTTGATTTTATTTATTTATTTATTTATTTATATTTATTTATTTATTTATTTATTTATTTATTTATTTATTTATCTATCTATCTATTTATTTATTTCAAGATATCTTTTTTGGTCTGATACTATGCCATCCGGGAGGATAGAGAGATCTAATTTGCTAGGAGAGTACCGAACAGTGCTGATCTCAGATTCCATTGGTTTTCCAACAGCGATAGTCATTGACCGTGGGGAGAGGAATATTTACTGGACAGATTATAACCGATACACCATCGAGAGAGTTAGCTACGACGGACAAAACCGAAAAGTCTTACATCGACAAAATGCTCATCCATTCGCAGACATTTTGATCTACAAGGTTTGCACTATAAATCAGAATATTTAGAAGCGAAAATATTTTTTCTCTTTGTTATGGAAAAACGAAAAAATTAGACATTATGCACAAGTCATCCAAGAATCGCAAAAGTTGACCTTTACCCGTTACAACTACGTATACTTGGAGTCAACATTTATGAAAACGTTCCACTCAAATCCCATGTGTTATAGATCACGTGGTTCACTAGTTAGCACTTTTGATTCTAGGTGATAAAAACTACCTGTGTCACTAGTCTCAATCAGAATATATACTGACGTCACAAGATAGAATGCAGGTGATATTCATATCGCCTACAGTCAATGGTCAGTGTAGGTAGATGTTGATATCACCTGTAAGACTACTAGTAGGGTAGTTGTTTTCTTATTCAGTTTGCTGTTGCTGTTGTTGTTGTTATTGCTAGTGCTGGTGCTGGTGCTGCTGCTGCTGATGATGATGATTGTCGTTTGTCGTTACTGGTGGATTTTGTTTTTGTTTTTTGTTTGGGGTCGTTTTCTTTGACTTCGTTGATATTTTTGTTTCTCCTGTTGTCCTTGACGCTGTTAATATTGATGCACCCATTGCTGTCGTTGCTGTTCCTATCGTTGGCGCTGTTGTTGTTGATGCTGTCGTCGTTTACGATGTTGTTGTTGATGCTGTTGTCATTGATGCTGTTGTCGTTTACGCTGTCTATTGTCGTTGATGCTGTTGCCGTTGATGCTGATGCTGTTGTCGTTGATGTTGTTGTCGTTTACGCTGTTGCTGCTGCTGCTGCTGATGATGATGATGATTGTCGTTTGTCGTTACTGGTGGATTTTGTTTTTGTTTTTGTTTTTTGTTGGGGGTCGTTTTCTTTGACTTCGTTGATATTTTTGTTTCTCCTGTTGTCCTTGACGCTGTTAATATTGATGCACCCATTGCTGTCGTTGCTGTTCCTATCGTTGGCGCTGTTGTTGTTGATGCTGTCGTCGTTTACGCTGTTGTCGTTGATGCTGTTGTCGTTGATGCTGTTATCGTTTACGCTGTCTGTTGTCATTGATGCTGTTGTTGTTGTTGATGCTGTTATCGTTGATGTTGTTGTCGTTTACGCTGTTGTCGTTGATGCTTTTGTCGTTGACACTGTTGTCGTTGATGCTGTTGTCGTTTACGCTGTTGTCGTTGATGCTGTTGTCGTTGATGCTGTTGTCGTTGACACTGTTGTCGTTGATGCTGTTGTCGTTTACGCTGTTGTCGTTGATGCTGTTGTTGGTGTTGGTGTTTTCATTAATGTTGCTGCTTGAGTTGATGTTTTTAATGACGTCGTTGCTCCTGTTAATAATATGGTTTCTGTGGTTGTTGGTGTTGTTGTTGGTGTTGTGGAGGATTTTGTTTATGATGTCGTTGAGGATGCTGTTGTTGTTGTCGTTGAGAATGTTGTTGTTGTCGTCGTTGAGAATGTTGTTGTTATTGTCGTTAAGAATGTTGTTGTTGTTGTTGAGTTCGTTGAGGATGTTGTTGTTGTTATTGTTGTCGTCGTTAAGGATATTGTTGTTATTTGTTTTCAAACAAGATTATATCATACACTTAACATTTCTTCTCTGTCGCTGTATGTTTACATTTAATTATCAATTTTCTTTGAAGGTTCATATTTGTGTGGTTGAGCATACCAATAACAGCTTAATGTGTTTTGATAAGATGGTAAAGTGGTTTGGTCAGATCGGTATGGTTACTGGAACAAACCCTACGCTGCGACTGTTTATGACCCGGATGTAGCTCCTGAACTCGTACCTAGTAAGTATAGGAATAAAGAACATTCATAAAATCATCAATCTTCGTGATCTCCCAAATTTCGTTGTTTTGTGGGCACACTAACACAGGAATTTACATGTCACCGAAATTAATATGTTACGAACTTAAATTGTAGCCACAAACTATGAATCTATCGCAACACAAAATGTCATTTTTCTTAGAACTACGAAAAATTGGACACCGTGAAAAAGAATGACGTCACAGCACATATTACACATTGTAGGACGAAATACTTTGTTTTGCGAATACTTGGATTCATTGTAACTGTATACATGTATACACTGTCATGGCATATATATTAACATACAATAATATAGATGTGACCGTTTAAAATAGGAGAATGGAATTTTAAACTGAAATACCTGTACCTGACAAAAGGTAGAACAAGAGGCAACGATAGAAACAAAAAAACTAAACAAGTCAAGGAAAAGGAAAGAAAACACACACTGGGACTACATTTTCACATTCATGATGTTAAACTAGGAGTTTAAATCCATCAAACCTGACTTGTTTATTTTGAAGATATTCAAAACTTTAATGTCTGTTTCTAGTATTAGAATGAAAATTGGCACTGAAAACCATAACCAACACATGCAAGAACACAAAACAATACACGTAAATTATAAAACAGGTAAGCAAGATAAGGAAAAGATTCTGACCACTGATTATAAAATTCGCGAATTGGCAGGGAACTGGGGTAAATGGCCAGTGGTCTGGTTATACAACTATTCGAGGAGAGCATTTTACATTCAGCTACCGATTCTCCACCTAGAAGATATAGCTATAACGTTAGCTTCTAAACAATAATAGTCACCGTTCGTACTGCTGCATGCTGTATTTTATTTTGTTTTAGTTCTATGTTATGTATACTTTGTGTTTAAAATTATTCTTCTGTATGTACTTCAAATATTATCAATTACAGACAAATGCGAATCTATGTCATGTGATCATTTCTGCATACATACTCCCGAAAGAGGGCGCTGCATGTGTAAAGAAGGGTATGAACTTAAAGGTGAAAATGGAACTTGCGAAGGTCAGTTGTCAGTTTTTGGACTCCTCTTTGTGATCACCATTTATTCATTCATATCATGGTATCAGCAAGGGGCTTGGTGTTGAGAATAAATATAACAAAAACAAATTTCAAATATTGCCGCATTTATTTAGCAAATGAGCTAAACGATGGGCATTCTGTATACAACTGTTGGAGCTGATCATGAAAGAAATTAAAATTACATATTAAAATAAGAACAAAATTTTGACCTTGCTTGGTTAATATATATATAGCCAGTAAAATTTGGAATAAATTTTCAATTCAAGTAATTATCAATATTAGCTGCTCTAGCTATTTGAGTACATGCAATGTACATAAGTCAAAGCTCACGAAGACTTAGCTGTGCAACTATTGGCTTTCCGACACACACACACACACACACACTCTCTCTCTCTCTCTCATTTTATATTTTAATCATTGATTGTAGCTATTCATGCCATTGCTTTTAAGGTAGATATTGTTGTTCACTCTCGTTTTTTTTTTTTTTTTTTTTTTTTTTTGTCTTTTGGCTCACTCTAACAAGTCACGTCATTGTTTTTAAGGGGGTATTGTTGTTCACTCTCGTTATTTTTGTTTTTTGGCTCACTCTAACGAGTCACGTCATTGTTTTAAGAGGGACATTGTTGTTCATTCTCGTTACTTTTGTCTTTATTTTGCTCACTATAGCGAGTCATGCCATTGCCGGTAAAGGATTGTTATTCACTAATGGTACAAATATATGCTTGATGGATGTACATTCTATAACTGGAGCCGACCACACACCACAGTGTATCATCTCTAATCTAAACCATACCAAACATTTACAACCAGACACTAACAGTGGAATTATCTATTTTACAAACACATCAGCAAAGACCATCAAAATGGTCAACTTACAAACTGGAAGTATGGAAACTGTCACGTCAACAGGGGAAGTATCAGGTATTTTTTTAATGAACTAATCACCTTAAATTGACTTAATCATGAATAGACGATGGTTATTTGAAACATATGTATTTCTGAAACTACAGTTTACAATATATATATATAGGGTGTTCCGGAACAAGAGTATAACTCATTTATTAACCAGTTTCCTCAACAATTATTATTACATTTCAATTATTATTTTGCTACTAGATGGTTACTAGGTGGTTCGGTTGGATGGATGGACGGATTTTTGTTTTACGTCACACCAGCATTTATTCAGCTATTCGTGACGAAACTATTATTCCTTATTAATCTCAAAGATTAATTTAAACATAAGTTCATTTGGTGCGTAAGTTTTTGTGCAAGCACTTAACACCAGGACCAGGTAATTCGAAGCTCTCTTAGCAGTTACGAACACTTAACTCCTAAGTATTATATAAGCATTAAGTGTTTGTAACAGCTAAGAGAGCTTCGAGTTACCAGTCATGGGCCGGGTAACTCTCCAAGAGGTTACGGAAACTACACACCTACAGATTATATTGGCGCCAGTAGAAGATATAGGCGCCTGTAGATTATATTATATCGTTATAGGCGTTAATTATCCGTAATGTTAAGACAGAGTTTCGAATTATCCGATCTGGATTATAATTTTGTGCACGTAAGGTAACTTTTAGAATGTCAGCACATTCGTACGCGATTTAGCCGTTCAACCATTTCATACCACTCGGGTCATTATACTGATACCGAGTCAAGCAACAAAGGCATACGACATACGACCTTTACGACTAGATGAATAACTACAAATAATCTATTAGTTTTTATTTTGAAAAATAGCATTAAATGTTGTATATTTATGCATTTAGAAACACATGTCAAACAAGTAAATAATTGAACATAAATAAAGAGAGATATGTAATTTTATGTTTCTTGTCCACATAATCGATCTGAGTTCTCACTGCTAGTTAGAGTGTGTATGTCCTATTAGAATACATCTGAGCGGAGCTATGATAGAACAAGCGTTGATGTTGAAGCAAGTAATAACAGCCTTGGTGACAAATTATGCCGTATGTGCTCCAACCGAATGAAATAATATGCAATATATTAATTGCTCTATGTTAATAGGTCACATGAATATTGCTAAGTACATAAGCTTTGTCCAAAACTGCTGTCATATACCAATTTTTGAATGTATTTTATGATTAAATTAAAAAAATGGTATATGACACTGCACTAAAAACCTTAGTCAACAATATTCCGCCTTGCAAACTCAACAGAAAGAAATTTATATTTTGGTAGGATCACGTTAGCACAATACATTTGTATACGTTTTACCGACTTGTCTAATCAATGGATTTGCATTCTTGAAATAAAACCTAATTTTACCTATATGTATACGCGTGTTTGTCACGCATGCGTTATATCATGTAATCGAAATAGAAGTTAAAAAATATTTCTCTTGTTTTTATATGTTTAGTTTGAGTTTTTGAAATATTTAAGGATTGTTTAGGGTGAGGTTTTACATTTATATTTAAGGGTTGTTTAGGGAGATGTGCAATAAAAGTTATTTTAGTTGTTTTTTAAATGCATATGTTTTAGAGTGAAAACCGAACCCTGAAAATGCGAAATCCTATGACAGCTGGTCCCGGTTTCACAATATTTCCTTAACTTAAACGTAGCAAATTTTGACAATCTTTTTTTGGAACTAAAATGAATATTTTGTCAAAACTAAATGCAGATGCCATAAGCTCGATGGAATCTTAAAAACTACACCTTAAATTTCCCAACAACTTAACAATCAACAAAATTATTAAGGTTTTAAATTTGCTATATTTAAGTTAAGGAAAATCTTAGTTAAGAAATGATTGTGAAACCGGGCCCTGGACAAAATGTCCTTTAACCTTCTATATTCTAAGTACCGGGAACCTCTTAAAATTGGAATCTGTGTATTTTTGAAACCAAAACTACTGGTACCAAACAACTAAAAGAAAAACTCTGAAAATACCAGCATTAAGATTCAGTAACCGAAATAGACATTTTGAATATTTTATTTTCAGGGTTATTCTTTGACTGGGTTACACGAGACTTGTACTGGTCTGAGTATGACACAAACACCATAAGAGTGATAAAAGCGAATTCTGTGTTTAAAGTGACTGTTAGGAACAATGTTCTGAGAGCATCCAACTTACTTGGAAATCCACATAACTAGTAATATCATAATTATAATAGAATTATCGGGTTTATCAGTTTATGGTGGGAAATAATTACGTCAGCTTATGAGAAATCAAATGTCAAGTTATAAAATATCATAATTAATGTAAAACATTTCTCAGCTTCTATGACATTATTTGACACGCTGGTGAACCCGTTTGCAATGATTGTTAGTACAGTGAGGACAATTAATGTATTTTAAATTATGTAATCACATCACTAGAACTTATTCTCGTATTCGTCGACAGTCAGGAATTTTAAAGAGAGTTATTCCATATATGTTTGTAATTTATTAAATTTTCTTGTGAGCCAATATATTTTAGTGTTTCAATCTGTGTATAAACACGAGAAACATACTTAAGAGCCCGACCAAAGTCAGAATTAGAAACAAATATTCCTATATCTGTGTAAAATTTCTTGGTATTTTGTCGTAATATTGTTTTGTGCTCTTTGCTTCGTTGGCTGTTACCAGGTATTTGTCTTTGCGTTTCAAATTTCCTTCTTTTATAATTGTTTTATTATACATTAGTTCTCTGTACTGGTTGTCAGGAGAAGATACCTATAGTTATCTGATAGAAGGAGGAACTATGGCAGGAGATGAAAGATATACCATTGTACAAAATAAAAGGTTAAATCATCCAGTCGGTCTATATTATGACGAGGTGTATGCCAAGTAAGTAGCATAATTCAATTTTAATGAGTTCATTATCATTTTAAATTTTGATTTCACACGTGGCAGGTGTAGCTAGCTTGATAGGTGTATTTTTTTCCTGCCGAAGCACCCGTGCTCACTTTCCTTGTGTCTAATTTAATTTGCAAATTTAGAAAGTTTTTACTTTGCTTTTTGTAATTATGATTAAGACACGGAGCCTTATTTTTGTGTTCATTTTGTCTCTTTGCAATTAATTTTGATAAATTGGTTCCACTCAATATATACGTTTACTTTTTAATGTTGGATTATAAAGCGTATTTTAAATTTCAAAGTGTTCATGTTCAATGGCCACTGGCTGTAAGATGGAGTTATTTAATGTGTTATTAAATCCATTGCCAATCAGAAGTAGGAAGTTTTGTAATCAATAGTCAAAATTTGAGTTGTCTTTCCCTGTCTGGTTTGGCTGTTTCTATAATGTAATTGTATTGTGTCATGTTCTTGTTTGCGTTGGTTGTTGTTTTATTTTTCCGATTCCATTCTTCATGTTTTCACAATAGTAGATGTATTTCATAAATAAAAACTATACCTGTCATGTGCTACTTTTGAATTTTTATGAAATAATCATTCAAAATTAGCACATGACACACCTAAACGATAAATTAAATATCGTGATGATCAATTACATAATGCGGTTGCAACTCAAACAATTGCAATCATTCAAATATTAATTTTCTCTATGCACACTTAAAGAATCTGAACCTTGGTGTAAAACGCCATTACTTCCTTTCTAGTCTTATATCCCATTATTCTATTCCAGTCAATGTTTTGATACTGTTAAATTTCATTTGTAGCCAAAATCAGGTACTAGGCTGTACCGACCACACGTGTAACCAACACTAACAAAGAATGACCCAATTACACTAGACAAGATAAAGAATTATCGTGTATAGAGACCTAAACAAACATACTAATCCATGTCCGAATCACAATCCAGAAGCAAAGTAAAAACTTTGAAATTGACAAGTTAGGCTAGATACGTGAACTTCCACCAGGGAAGTGAGGCCGGGTGCTCCGGAAGGGTAAGCACCTCCTGTTTAGCTAGCTACAACCGCCACGTGTGTAATCAAAATTGTGTGAAAGGAACATGGAACTTTGGGACGTCAAATATATCCAGGGCAATCCTGGACACAGACACATCAAACTTATTAACAATACTGTGATGACGGCCATAAAACTTTTTGAGGGCCTTGATAAGCCTATCCCTGAGTCAACAATTTATTTGCAAGCAGCCTGATTCGTTGTACAAAGTCCCTGGAGTGGGAACAAGCTCTACCATAGCGTTTTAAAACAAGAAAGTAATTAATTTTTTGAAAAATCTCTGTACAATGTGATTTGTATAAATAAAGATACGAGGGGAAGTCAGAAAGTTCATAGAACAGCGTATTCTGCCAAGCGTAACACACATTTTCTTTACTTACTTAGACAACACAACATTCTGCCATTTTAAACATATCAAGTTTATTTGTCACAACATATTTGTGTAATTCTCAAAAGCATTCAAAGTTGGTGACCATCAAGCAATGATGGAAAATCAAAATGTTGAGTTTAGGGCAGTAATAAAATTCCTTACAGTAGAGGGATCAAATGCCAAAGAAATGCACCGGTGAATGGCCGAGGTGTACGGTGACAGTGGTCCTGCCTATTCCACAATGGCAAAATGGTCAGCTGAATTTAAACGTGAGCTCACCTCACTGAAGGATGACCTACGGTCAGGTCGGCCAGCTCATGCCATCACAAAGGAAATTGTCACGTCTGTGGAGACCCTCATCATGAATGATTGTCGAATTATGATTGATGACATAGCTAGGGGTGTGACATTTCACATGGAAGTGTATATACGGTTATCCACGAGATCTTGGGATGTCAAAAGTATCCGCAAGATGGGTCCCCAGAAACCTTAATGTACAGGATCGCTTCCAAAGACTCCAGTCAAGTCGGGAGCTTCTTGGCATTTATAATGATACGTTTAGTAACTGATGATGAAACATGGATTCATCATTAGGACCCAGAAACCAAAAAAGAGTCCATGCAATTAAAGCACCCTGGCTCACCCCACCAAAGAAATTCAAAACCCAACCATCAGCTGGCAAAGTCATGTCCACTGTGTTTTGGGATTCTCAGGGTGTTCTGTTAATCAATTATAAACCTGCTGGAATCTCTATCACTGGGGCTTACTATGCTGATCTAATGAAGCAGCTGAAAGCTGCTATTAAATTAAAAAGGAGGGGAAAGTTCTTCACGACAATGCTCCTGTGCACAAGTCAAGGATTGCACAAGCAGCGATTCGTGAATGCAAGTTCGAACAACTTAATCACCCATCCTACAGTCCCGAATTGGCACCCAGTGATTATTTCCTATTTAGAAATTTGCAATAACATTTACGGGGAATCAGATTTCCTGATGATGATGGACTTTAGGCTGCCACAGAGGCATGGTTTCAGGACCAAACCGAAGACTTCTATTTCAAAGGTATAGACAGTCTGAAAGAAAAGTGGGCGAAGTACATTGGGGTAAATGGGGACTATATTGAATAATAATAATAAAATGTATGGTTTGTTGCGGCAATATATACCCCGTTCTACGAACTTTTTGACCTCTCCACGTAATTGTGGCTTTTGCCATTATTGTTGTCCCAGCAGTCTCCGATTTATGTATTCGTTTGTCATCTGTATGTCACAATTATTTTATAACAGTAAAATTATAAGTGACCCTCCTAACTTGTGGGTTGGGTATGTATAAAAGTAATCGTAACTAGTGTTTAGTAATTATTTCTTTTGTCAATGTTGGCAAGTACCTGTTAATGAGATGCATTTTTTCAAAGTGCCCATTACCTTATTATTTATAAATATCTTTTAATTAATTAAAAACATTGTATTTTGATCCTTTAAACACTAAACAATGACAAGGTGTTTCTGTTGTTCCTACAGGATATACTGGACAGACGAAGATGTAGTTAAAAGTATGAATATCAAAACAAAAACACTAGAGACGTACTTGAGTACCAGAAATGTCAATAATATATTGATCTATAAGGTATGTAACGTTCTTAATAAAATAGATAAATATTCTTGGTCCCGGTTTTACAATCATTTCTTAGCTAAGATTTTCCTCTTTTTGAAACTACTTGTGAAAATTTATGAAAAACTGAATGCAAATGTTTTAATCTAGAAGAGACATTAAAAATGACACTTAATTTTCTGGATATCTTTAACAAAATTATAAAGATTTGAAATTTTGCCAGATTTAGGTTTATAAAAATCTTAGCTAAGTAATGATTTTGAAGAAACTGGGGCCATCATCTGATTTACTATTTCACGCTGGTAATGTTAAACGTATTTTATGGTACTGAAAAGGAATGGGGTAACGTTTTTGTCACAAACGAGATTTTTTCACTAATATCGAGGACGGCAGTTCTTTTATGTGGAAAAAATCATAATTGAAAACTACCAACCTATTGCAAGCGAACTAACCAACAATCGCAGTACGATACTTTCGTGACCCTTCTGGAATCGGACCTAGGCAGTGATACTCACAGCGAGTTAGAGTGCAATGAACCACTTGTCTACCTATGATCCTTTTAGTTGAGTCCTTAATAGCATTCATTCTAATACATGTATAAAAATGCACTGTTGTTTTACCACATGTTGATGCGCCTATAGTTAAACCTGAGCTACTTGTCATGGTGCCTGCATTTCTTAACTTAGAGGATTTACTAATTTTTGTTCCAATTTTGACGATTCTCCCAATACATCTACTGGTTGCAGTATTTGTTGCTTTCTAATATTCAATACAACTTTGATGTCCAGGATTGCCCTGGATATATTTGTGATTCGGACATGTTTTTTTTATTCATCCTGCAAGTAGTATTTTAAAGTTAGATTTTGAAATTACTGTTTATAACTTTTTTGTATTCAATTGCAACTGTAATTATGTCTACTACCATAAACCGTTTTAGTTCATACTTTGAAGGAAAATGTTAAACATGATAAACTCGTTTGAGTTAAAAAATTTATCTTTATATTTGATAGGATTATATAATATGGACAACTGATAAGTCTGATATCAGAGCGGCGTCTGTTGTATCAAATAAGATGGAAACTCGGATAGATTTAGTGGATCATGGTGCTGTAACCGGTATGTGTGTGTATGATCCGAGATTACAGCGTACAGAAAGAGGTGGGTAAATGTCCATATCAGTATCATTAAGTGGCTGCTGATGATTCCTTGTCTTTACCGGCAACGACCATAATAAATAACTGAAGCGGTTTGGAAAGACAACGTGAAAATGCAGCCGCTGTTTTCTATTTGGTTTTTATCGACGTATGTTTCTATCGTAGGTTTCAGTACATATTACTGACCAGAACAATCGGTGTGTCAGTATATAACAAAGAGATTCTGGCCATTTTCTTTAATTACACCAATAATACAATAATTCTGAAAAAGAAATCTTTAAACATTCATTCATGAAGTGCAATATCGACCCGAAACGCAATTAAAAAGAACAATTTTATGGTCCTTCGTTTAATTTGAAAACTATACAAGTCACAACGAAAATTGATATTCAGGATAACACCGAAATTCAAAACAAAAACATATATGAATTTTATCATTTTTTTATTGACAATCGCAAATGCTTGCTTAAATTTTCTACAAGTATTAGAACATGTGTCTTTATTATTTTCTTGCCTTGGATATATTTGACATCCCATAATTCCTAGTTCCTTTCAATCAATTTTGATTGCACACGTGGCGGGTACAGCTAGCTAAACAAGAAGTGCTTACATTTCCGGAGCACCCAGTCTCACTTCCTTGGTTGAAGTTCACATGTTTAACTTAACTTGGCAGTTTTATAGTTTTTACTTTGCTTCTGAATTGAGATTCGAACAAAGATTACTTTGTTTTTAGTTCGTGTTGTTTTGTTGTATTGTGTATAGCTTTACTGTTTAGTCTTCCTTCTGGCGTTGCTTTTGCCATAAACATGTTTATCGGTTGTTCATTTCTTCCTTCTTGCATTGTTTATCGCCATAAACAAGTTTTTCATTTGCGCATTTCTTTCTTCTACTTTAAAAGAAATTTAAAAAGAAAAATGTTACCGTATTAATGTATATCTGTATAAAGACATACATATTTAGAATCAGGAAATGAGACCTGTCTTTAAAAATTGTCATCTGATGTTTTTTCATTCAGTCAAATTTAACTTGATAATTAAGAAAGATATATTAATGTTGGAAGTAATTTGTGAGTTTTATATTTTTTATCATGCGTTCTAATTAAGTGTGAGGTTTCATTTCCTTATCAGTCTGAACATGTGCTCTAAACACGAATTCCAAAGATTTCTTCTATTTACTTTGTCTGGTCTATTATAAGGTTATTAATAGCGCTTTTAGAGAGACAGTATAAGATGTCCATCGATAAAATGCATTGCATTTACATCAGACTCGCCGTCCATCTCTGCTTGTGTTTATTTCTGATGAAATCCGACGTCCGACATATCCCTTAAGTATCTTTGGTTAATCTGCCATTATTTTGTCACGTATCTATATATATCACTAAGTATATCTGAAAGCAGCTTATTAAATTTTGTAACGATATAGTACTTTTACGACAGAAACTACAGAGAATGACATCATCACGTAATGGATTGAATACTTTGATCACGAGTACATTATATAAGTCAGAAATATACTATTGTCTAAATTTGCTGCTAGTTAAAATCTTAAATTCCTCATAAACTAAGGTATACTTCCTCATGCAAAGTATTTCCTTAGCTGAATTAGGTAAAATATATTTTTGGTCCTTTTGGGTAGCTTTTCAACATCTTGGGAAGAATAAGTTTATCAATTTTGGTCCACCAATACTGTTGGGGAATTGCATTCCGAAATGACCGTCTAGTGCTTTAAAATTAAAACTGGTACAATATGTAATTGTAACACTATATTTGAACCAACGTAATTCAGGATTATTGTGGCATGGGATAAAGTTCAACCTCTCTGGTTAGATTTCCCTCTCCTACATGGATACTCATACCGGATTCTTATATTCTACCTTTTGATACAGAAATATAGTGAATAAATGTTCAATTAAAAGTTGTGTTTTTCAACTGTTTTCAAAGAGAAAATTTATAATTTTTAAAAAAGGTTTCAATGTTGTAATATATTATGTGACTACTGATGCCAAAAGGAAACTTGAAATGTAATAGCGATACATAATCCAGTACATTAAAACCATTTTTTTTTGCATGAATTGAAGAAATGTTTTATAAAGACTAAGACTTTATTCCGGTTCTAAATAGGCTTCATGTCGAAATTTGTGTATCAAAATTAAGGTCACATTATATTGTGTATTTTGAACTATGATTACTGCCACCCCTACATGTCGATTTCTTAAAATACACATTCTTTGCTAAATACATGACAATATTGTACAAATAGCTGGAATTGAATTAAAAAACAAAACACTGTATACATTCACATTCAAAAAGTACCTATGAAGGTCTCAAAAGTGAACCAATATTATTAGAGTACCAATAATTTCACTCATATCTTGGTTTGTACTTAGTATTTTAACAACATGCCATTGGTAAAGTTGGCTATTACATTGTATCTGTGTTTTGTTTTGTGCATTTTGTATTTTAATATGATGCCATTGGTAACATTGGTTATCACACAGTAAACACATGTATTAATATTATCAACATTATGTTTTTGATATCAAAATCTTCAAAGTATACTTTCAGAATAATATACATTTAGCTTTAAGCAACCAAAACATTAGATAAATGTATACTTAACGGAACCTTTAGGCATTTTTATAGTTACAAATATTGATTAACTGTAACGTATATTTCGAGATGCTGTAAATTATTGAGTTACTGTGACGTTCAAGATTTAAATTACATAGGTTTTTGTTGTTTATGTTATTTTTTCCTCAACTATTATCATCGAAAAGTCTCAGGTGTTTTCTAAAGATTGTTTTTTTTTGTATTGTCGGACACATGATTAATGTATAATAAGAAATTTTATTAAACTTTTTACCTTCATGTTCTGAGGTTTTGTTGATATTCAAGTCCTCCTCCTTGTTATTTTTAACTGTTGCTGACTAATCTAAATATCAGACATTGCACTAAATCAAAATCATCATTCCAATGCATGTTCAATTCACAATTCCATAGTTACGGCAGATGGTTACCCTTCTAGGGCAACCGGCCTCACTTTCCTGGTGGCAGATCAAGTGTTGTTTGACAGCTTCAAGGTTTTTATTTCACTTTGCTTTTGGATTTTGATTTGGATATCGATATTTGGTTTTGTTTTTTTTTTGGATTAAATTTAGTAAAACAAGCAAACATCCATCAAGGATAAAAGACTGGGTGATCCATAAGGTTGAGCACCTCAGGTCTAGCTATCTACTCGCCACATGTATAAAATAATAAACGAAACATGTTTACGAAGCGACGTCAGCTATATATGAAAATATCGACGTCATCATGATTCCTATCGATTTTCTAACGCTTTGCTTTTGTGTCTTGACTTTTGGTAGTATTTCTGTATTACTGGTTTCAGATGCGTGAAGCAGAATCACGTGAAAACAGACTAACTAGTGGCAAGATTATATGTCAAAACCGCTCGTGGGACCTGTTACATTTATTTTATAATGGGTTATACATGTGGTGTTTTTGGTTGCAACATGAAACAAACGGACTTTAAAACAGAAGCCTTGATTGATAAGTAGAATTTATATGGAGGTGTTCAAGATAACAGTTCTTAGAATTTTCTATAAGTAATATTACTTGCCAATCAATCATTTCACAAAATGTTATTTACACCACATTTTCAAAGCCTATATTTCGAAGGCTTAAAGTTTAAAGGGGCTTCTTCATAAGGTTTATCATACCACCTTTTACCTCTAAGCTCTCGATTTATTTGTTTTGTTTGTTTTTATTTTTTTTTTCAATTTAGGACCGTGCGAGGACGACAATGGTGGCTGTGAACAGATATGTATACCTACAAATAAAGGACCAAACTGTAAATGTACCTTCGGTTTACAACTACATGAGGACGGCAAAAGATGCAAGAGTGGTAAATATATTAAATATTATTATTGATATATTTGGATGACTGTGGTAAAGATTAATTACATATTATACCAGTTTTAATTTTACAGCACTAGACAGCCGTTTCGGAATACAATTCCTCACCAGTAGTGCTTGGACAAAAATTACTTATAGTATTACTTCATCGTTTGCAACAATTAAAATCTCTGTGAATTCTTAATATGATACCAAAAGTACGGCACATCGATTTCAGAGTTTTAATTTTGTAATCGTGTTAGCACAAAAACGGAAGTTGAGCCTTTGAATTTTAAACCATGATTAAATTACATGATACAGGTAAAACGTATAAAAAAACTTAGGTTACTGTTGGTTGTAGTAAAATCCAGTGCAAATTTCAAGAATACAAATGGTTATTGCCATTGGTAATTTTTAAAAAGTTCCTGCAAAATTAGACAATGCAGTTCAACGTTTTTGTTATTAGTTGATGTTCTTTGTTTCTTTTCTTTTTTTGTTCCTTTCAATTCCTTATTATCAATAATAGTTAAGTTCCTCGCATTTCTTTTTTTATCATTTTATTAGACTTGTGGTACGTGTTTTGGTCCCTGCCGTAGTAAAAATAATGTTAAGTAGACAAAGTAAATTTGCAACCAATAAAATATGCACTTGATCACATGTTAATGAAAACAAGACAATACATACACGTAAATGATAAAAATATAAAAAAAAACAAACAAATAATTCTTGATGGACTTTGGAGATAATGTCTGTGGTTACGTGGTCATAGTACCAAAAGAGATCCCCTAACAGTTGAAACATTGGGAATTATCAGTGAAATCAAGACCACGGAATACAAAACGACAGAAACAAGCAAACGATAAATGAAGATCCCGACGATGTGCTATTGACTTCAGCAGTTGCTTACGGATCAAAGCGCTTCTCACCATATAAATTCAATTTCTGGGGCATTTCTAACTATGAAACAGTTCGCTTGCCACATGTTGGTTGTTTTCCTAGGATACTCTAGTTTCATTCACTATCTCAAAACTATTGGCATCGACACATTGACAGAATCTCGTTTTTTTGCGTACAGCATCATTACTCCAAATTCGAACATCCAATTTATTTTTCAATGGATGTATTTTAGCAATTTCAGTGTTAACCTAACCCTAACCCTGTTATAATATTTTTGTATTTTTTTCTATTGCAGTACATCGCACAGTACAGTTTGCTCTTGTTTCTGATGTTACCAACCACAAGATATTCCAAATACCGACTAAGAACACAATAATTAAGAGTAATACCGTAGTAGCATTAGACATTCCCAGTGTATCGTATCCACATGGTGCTATATATGATCCTAAATCAGAGTTTGTATACTGGACAGAAATCGCAACTCAACAGATACGGCGAACTAAACTAAATGGACAAAATGAAACGATTGTTTACACTTTTGGTAAGTTTAGAGCAAACGTCGGCCTCGGTGCCTGAGTGGTGTAACTCAGTTTATATATGAAACTACCTCCAACTGACCTCTTAGTTTGACCCCTATCGGGAAAAACATGGCGCAAAAAAGTTTGTAGGTTGGATTATTGAAGGTCAGTATTTTTCATAACCATGTCAGAACTGATCGATTCGAAATAAATTAAAACCCCATTACTTCACTAAAATCGTTCAAAGTTACAAATTAACCTGTTTGGTGAAAATTTACACCAATAATAATCTTTATATACATTAGCAAAATATTTAGTTGGACTTTTAATGCCCTAAATAATATTTTCCCATACTAATCAATTATGTTAATGTTATTGTAATAAATCAAAACGTTTAGAATGTTTTCCTGTATTTGAAATGCTTTCGGCACATGGATAGTTCATAAGTCAGGAGATAAATCAAGTTTTGCTTACCATTAACAGACAACAGAGAATTTTAAACTGTTTTAGAATTGTTTGTTGATTTATCATTATTTTTTATTCATTTTTTTAGAAAAACATTTTGCTGACCGGTTTGTCTTCGATGAAAGTACTGGTAACCTATTCTTTACGGCGAATGATGCGTCACTGTCATCTGGCTGGTTTTCCGAACCAATTGGTTACGTAGGAGTATTGAGACTAAACGATGATCAAGAGAGTATTAAGCACAAAGCATTGATACAAGGCCTACAGCAACCCAGAAGTTTGGCACTTTATCCCCCTAAAGGGTATGTTCTCTTATGTATCACACAATTTTGTTGATATTATGCTGCTGCATTTAAATTACCCTTGATATATTTGATGACTCCTTTCTTTCTCAATTTCGATTTTACACGTGGTGGATGTAGCTAGTTAAGCAGGAAGTGCTTACCTTTCCGGGGCACCCGGCCTCACCCTACCACGTGTTTAACTTATTTTGCGTGCCTCAAAGTTATAACCTTGCTTTGGGATTGTGGTTTGGACATAGGTTGGTATGTTTATTTTTTTTATTTGGACATGGTTTGGTATGTTTATTTTTTGATTTGGACATGGGTTGGTATGTTTATTTTTTGATTTGGACATGGGTTGGTATGTTTGTTTTTGATTTGGACATGGGTTGGTATGTTTGTTTTTGATTTGAACATGGGTTGGTATGTTTGTTTTTGTTTTGGACATGGGTTGGTATGTTTGTTTTTGATTTGAACATGGGTTGGTATGTTTGTTTTTGTTTTGGACATGGGTTGGTATGTTTGTTTTTGTTTTGGACATGGGTTGGTATGTTTGTTTTTGTTTTGGACATGGGTTGGTATGTTTGTTTTTGATTTGGACGGCAAATATATCCAGAACAGTCCTGGACACAGAGACATCAACCTATTAACAATACTGTGATGACGGCCTTGATTTTTTAGCGTCTTGATAAGCTTAGGCTTGCAATATCCCTGGGTCAACAATTTATTTGCAAGCAGCATGCTTCGTTGTACAAACGTAGCATAGTTAAATTTATGATCCTAATAATTAAACGGGTTTAAGGGTCATTTGAAGCTTTTCGGAACATTTCAATAACAACCACAAGACAATAACTGAAAGCAAAATAAGCTTGCTACATGAGGTAGTTGCACTCTTCCATTTGTTGTATAGGATCCAGTGAAATGTGTTACCTGATTGAGCGAAGGAAGAGTGACCTTGGCTTTCAGACTTTTTTTATAAAAAAAAGCTAATATAATTGGTTGAAAGGTAAAGAAATCCAGATTTTTTCTCAGTATTTTTATCACGGTTACTAGTCGAGCTGGCGTTTGCACTGACTGCATCATTGTACATTTGGGAGATTTAAGTTCTCAAAATGATATAAAATGTTTTATTTTTTATCCAAATCTTGTTTGCATTCAGGTCATGATAAAATATAGCACTTTTGTTTAATTGGCTTTGCAAAACATCCTGTTCATCAACATTGATTGTTTCATCTTCTCGGGCAAATTAGGTATTGTAAACTATATATTTTTCAGATAAAAATTGAATTCGTCCCTTTAGAAAAACACGTTAATCAAAATATCTTTGACTGGTTGACCAGTATCAACAAGACTGATTTATATAAAACTCTATTCCTAGACTGAAGTGATATATGCGTTCCCTTGAGATGCGAGCAGTAACATTATAAGTAATTTAATGTGGAAGTTCACGTGTTTAACGTAATTTGCCGGTTTTCAATGTGTTACTTCAGTTGGGATTTTCATTTAGATTATGAACGGTCGGTTTGTTTTTGATCACACATACAACCTAATTTAGTGCTTGGGGTCATTGTCTTCACATTAAAATTTCAGGCGGTTTCAAATCATTCCATTGTTTTAGACAAAAAAGTGTAAGCGATCGGATCAATAAAAACAAACGAGACCATCGGTAGACATTTGATGTTGTCTAACAGAACTTTACACTTCATCTTAACTGATAGTTCATAAAACAAATTATAATTGTCTAAATTTTTCTGCAAGTTAAAATTTGAAATTTCTCAAAAACTAAGGTATACTCCCTCATGCAAAGTATTTCCTTAGGTTAATTTGGTAAAATATATTTTGGTCCTTTGGGTAGCTTTTCAACATCTTCAAAATAATTTTGGTTTCATAATTTTGGTCCAAGCACTACTGATGAGGAATTGTATTTTGAAACGGCCGTCATTGCTGTAAAATTAAAACTGGTATAATATCTAATTTAATACGTGAAATATATTGCTCACGGACGCTGTTGTTCGACAGAAGGTGCTTATCCTTCCGAAGAAATCTGATTCTCTTTCCTGGTGGAATGTTCAAATGTTTGGGTTAATTTGCAAGTTTTCAAAGATTTTACTTTGCTTTTATGAGTGCAATTTTAACATGGTATATGTCTGGTTGATATCATATTTAAAACCCTTCAAAAGTACCAATAACTGACACTACGTTTATCATTATAAACCAATATCCGTCCAAAGCAAATATATTTATATTTATCTTGAAAATAATAAAATAAAGAATTGTATTGTACACGATTTTGTATGCCTATATTATATTTCACATCAATTGCCAATATCCACATCATTCTTGTCAATATTACCAAGACAAAACTTTTTAGTCGTTTGCTTTTTCGATCCGTTATTGCGATAAATTCTAATTCTCTTGCTCTTCTTTGTACATACAAATGTATCTATAAACAGTTATATAGATTTTTCAGTTTTAACTTTTTTTGTTTATCTGTCAGTAGGTTCCAAGCTTTTTGACTAGAAATAATTTAGTAACGTACATTTACATTTTAAGTTAATTATTGCTATTTAAACTTTACATTAACAATAATATCGTCTCGAATGCCCCCAGGGGGAAACTGATATTGCTCAAGGTCATTTCTAATACAAACACGTGAGAGTTTTAACTAACATTAAACACTTCTAACAACCCTTTAGGATAAAAAATAATAAATTTTAAAACGTTTTTAAAATTCTTAAAACTATAATTATCGCACTAAATAACACAATTATAATAATACAACGTTTTTGGCCTGTAACATATAGTGTTTCTGCAACCTGTTAAATTCAAAATCCAATTAACTATGTTAATTTAGAAAGCAATCCGCCAGATAAAACTTAATTAATTTTAATTGATAACACGTCAATATCAATTTTGTTCGCTTTATAGATTGCAATTCAATTACACTTAAATTTAAGTTTCATCTAAACAGTTCGCTTCCTTTAAGGTCAATTAAAGTCAACATTGATTTAAGGAATATATGACATTTTCAAGTTTAAAAATATCAAACAATAATGCATACTGATAATTCTTCTAGGTTGTTGTACTATAAATGCTGAACGTGAATGAAAACCATAGAAGCAAAGTAAAAACATTGGAACTGAAAAGTCAGGTTAGCCACGTGAACTTCCACAGAGGAAGAGAGGGCGGGTGCTCCGGAAGGGCAAGAACCTCCTGTGTAGCTAGCTACACTCGCCACGTGTGTAATCAAAATTGTGTGAATAGAATATGGGACGTTAAATATATCCTGGGAAATCCTGGACACAGAGACATCAAACTTATCAACAATACTATGATGACGGTCATAAAACTTTTTGAGGGCCTTGATGAGCCTAAGCTTGCAATATCCCTTAGTCAACAATTTATTGGCAAGCAGCCTGCTTCGTTGTACAAAGCAATTACTGACTACATCAAACAATTTTATTTTTATTATCTATAATTTTATGTTCCCTTTATTACAATTTTATTACACATACAGCAGGTGAGCTTACTTAACAGCAAGTGTCGACGCTTTCTGTAAGGTCCCACTTCCCTTGTTCAACTAACCCTGGCTTGACGACACTATTACTAGAACTGCTGCCATGGAGTTAAAGTATTTATCCTAATTTACCAAAGTGTGTACTTTGCTTTGGTGTTGTGGTTTGAACATGGATTAGTATGTTTCTTTTGTATTATTAGGTCAATTAGCCAAAACGGCGCATTTTTGCATATTGATTTGTAGTCTGACAATCATATTTCAATAATTGTATTTCAGGTATTTATTTTGGGGTGAATTAGGAACCCGTTTCGCCATTAAATACATTGGAAGATCTGATATGGATGGTAAAAACCAAAAAAAGATCGTAAGTGATGTTGGAGCTGCACTTGGGTTAGCTATAGATTACAAAGGTAAAGGGGTATTTTCTTTTAAATTGCAAATGCAAAATGTCCATTACACATCGCATACTTTACAGCAACTTTACAGCAATTTGAAACCGAATATACAGAAACATACATTTTTAAACAAACAAAGCAGTGAAGAACACCATTAGTAACCAGTAAAAGATATATTTTAGTTTCCTCTCAGCACAATATTGTTGATATATTCGACGCCTGGGTTTCCAAAAGTATTCGTAATATATTTAGCGCCCCTTAGTCCCATTTCACTTTCATTCTCAATATTGATTTGACACATGACGAGTGTAGCTGGCAAGACAGCAGATGCTTACCCTTCCGGAGAACATGGCTTTTCTTCCCTGGTGGAAAATGTTTTAATCTAATTTGCCAGTTTGAAGGTGTTTACTAAGGGATTGTGATTTGAACGACGACATGTATATTTGTTCTTATTCTTTGTAGGAAAGTCATGGATCGGGTTGTTTGTGTTTTTGTTTCATTTTTATGTTTTGATAACGAATTTTATTGGTCTGATTTTTTGTCTTAACATCCACATCTGTAAATTTGTTTTTGATTTGATAAAGACCCAGATAGCATGAAATCCCTGGTGTTTAAATCGAAGTATGTAAACAAGGTAGAAATCGATAAAATCATTAGTGACGTTATTCCGTTTGTAACTAAATCACTGGTGAATGGTGCAGCAAATACACTGTTACAATTTTGTCAAGCACTCTGCGGATTTCATACAAAATTATACTGATGATACCATCAACAAAATGTTTTGATAGACAACATATTTTTATGTTTGGTAATATAATTTTCAAACAAACAATCGGTATACCAATGAACACAAACTATGAATCATTGCTTGCTGATGCGTGTCTTTATTCGTATGAAGCAGAATTTATGCATAACCTTGTAAAATATGGAGAGAATACTGTCGCCAAATCATTCAACTCCATATACAAATATATAGATGACGTTCTATCTATTAATAATCCGACATTGTGGATGTCATTTATCCTAGTGAGCTTGATATGAATTATACTACTGATTCTTCAAGGTGTGTTTAATATTTAGACACACCTTGCCAACGAAAAACTTAATGACAAACGTGATCATTCAACAATATATCTGGTTCTCCTGCTTATGGTGTATCTGTGTCACAATTAATATGGTAGGATAGAGCTTATTTCCACTACAGGAACTTTATGCAACGAATCAAGCTGCTAACAAATAAATTCATGACGGAAAAATAATGTACGCTTAGACTTAACAAGGTCCTAAAAAGTATACGGACGTCATCGCAACATTGTTGATAAGTATAATATCTTCGTATGTAAAATATCCCTGGATATATTTGACGTCCTATAGTTCCATGTTCCCTTAGTCCGCCTTCCGGAGCGCCCGGTCTCACTTCTCCAGTGGCAATGTACGTGTTTAATCTTATTTGCCAGTTTCAAAAGTTTTACTTTGCTTTGGGATTGTGATTTGGGAATAGATCGGTATGTTTGTTTTTTAATAAACATGTACAATATCTTTTTATTACGTCTAATAATGGTTCGGTTTAATAACATGTTTTGTAGAATAAGCATTATCTCAATAAAATGGAAATATAATATTATATTTGAATATATTTTATAAATCTGTAAATTGTGATATATTTAAATGATATTTCGGATAATTGGAAATCACAAATCATATAACCATATAAAATATATTTTTTCATAAAAAAGAATCGGTTTGGAAAAATGTATTATCAATAAAATTATATGTATTCAAATATATGTAACGGTAACCATTGTACTGCGTATTAATTTTCAAGTTAGATATTATTATGTATTTTTTATTTTAAGTAATAATAAAATAAGCTTTAAAACGACATGAAAATTGATAATTAATCTGTCTTTTTCTGTAATTATATCTTATTTTGATAAATTTATTGTAATGTGACAAGTGGTATTATAATACACACTTTCGAACATTCGATCACAACAGAATACATGTAAATTGTATTTTTTTATGATTTGTTATTCAAATAACTAGTTGTCAAAACTAATGACTGTATCTGCATGATCACAAACATATATAATCTTATCTAAAAGTTATGTCGTATTACAGTATTTCAAAGTGGTATCTTTAGGTGTATAATGACTTAACCGGCATTTGGGCCAGCATGTGATGGGGTATCTTGTGTTATGTTGCTGATCGAGAGCATGCTTTCGCTTTTATTCCGTGTCTACGTCCAGATGCTTTATAATCAGTGATTTGATTGGAAATGTTTATCTCATCAGTCGTAATAAATTTTTCAGAATTGCACAAATTTCAACTAGAAATTAGGTAATTTAAATTTAAATTTCAACTTATGTTGATTTTGACATTTCATATTTCAGCACAACTTTTGTTCTGGGTAGACGCAGACGTAGATGAAATAAAATCATCTGATTTTGATGGAAATAGCATACAGATTTTCTACACAAAGAAAGGCGCTCATTTGACAGATATAGCTCTGATGGGAGAAAACTTATACATAATAGGCTGGAACAGTCGGTATGTAGTCTAACGCATGGGGCTGGAACAGTCGGTATGTAGTCTAACGCATGGAATATAGTATTTTAAGTATCTAGCTTAAACCAATGCAACACATAACGTTAAAAACGAACAAGACTTGATATAGAGATACGGAAACCAGTAATAACAAAATAAAGGGTAAACATGTAATTCGTAATAACTAACACAAGCAGACCATCTGTTGCCAGGTATTTGTTGTTAGATATAAATTTCTTCTATTATATAAAATTGACTAGAAATTTTCAGAACTCTTCTCTTTTGCATTTTGTTTTACAAATAGGAAATAAAAAATATATTTCATGTTCCATTATATAATGTTTGACGCTATAATACATTTAGAGAATGTTTTGTTTTCTTCATCAGTCTTTATAGTAAAATTATATTCTTATATTGTATAATTTCGAAGAATTACCCTACTTTGGTGTAAAACTGTGACTTTGATGATTTCTTTCCATGAAATGAACTTTAGATATCAGTATTTCTACTTACCACTGTACTATTGTTTTGTTCTTTGAATACCTTTAGACGGGTTTTGCGTATAAATAAAGAGAGTAAGACGGAAACTTCCTGGATGGAAGACATTCCGGAATTCGGAAGACTTGACAGTATAAAATTATATCCAGGAGATGCACAACCAAGTAAATTTATAACATTTTTTTTAATTGGTGTAAAAGTATTTATTAAAACTGAAGTCTTGCTCTTTTACATTTATTTTAATCATAACATGTTGGTCGTAATCATTATGATAAAGATTGAGGAAATTCAATCACCTCTGTTTCTGAATTGTTTAAAAAGCAGTTAGTGGTTAGTCATTAAATTTCTGATAAAGGGCAAGGTTCCTCTCAGCTCTCGACCAATACTGAAACCCTTGTAATACGTCATCTGTTTATACTACATTTCTATCGGCATTTTCTTTAATATATTTTGTTGATTTGATGTCAATGTGACAAAACTTGTAATTAACAAATGTTCAAATTTAGGTATTTTTGACATATATTTCTATTTTTGCTGTTGTTATTAAAATAACATTATAACGTAAAACATGAAGAGTGAGGTATAAAAATAGGTTGAATAGCGCAGTATACAGTACTGCTGTTTAAACAACCAGTAAACAACTGACAAACTTTCAGACACTGAGAAGTTACTAAATGGGATTCATATCTAGGTTATTTGAGGTGTTGTGATCCGTATACGTATGCTTGCGCTCACTTAGTTATCTAGGACCCGATTTAGATGGTAAACATTAAATTTGAAAGTGTGTACATGTCAGTTTAAGATGAATGCAGTCCGACAAATATCTTTAATGTTGAAATCTTAAATTTCAGATATAGAATTACATTCAATTTAATTTTAGAAAATACTCTTTGCGAAAACAACAACGGTGGATGCAGTACATTTTGTTTTCCAAACGCCATTGGGCGGACATGTGCTTGTGAAGATGGTGTAGAATTGAGAAATAAACAGCTGTGCACGAATGGTAATTTTCCCAAAAGTTAAAAAGAAATCAGTTTTATTTTTTAACTATTTAAGTGTGATATCACACAATGTTACGACATTTGTCACTCTGAATACCGGTATCCGAGCAGTTGATTATATGCGGGATGACAAATAATCTCTATGAACTTAAATGCACACATATGTTTCATTTGATGCAAGAAGTAACTTCACTTGTCCTCACTTCCCAAGTGGGAGTTCACGTGTTTAACTTAATTCTCCAGTTTTTCTGTGCTTATCTGATTCTGATTTGGACATGGATCAGTATGTTTGTATTTAATTTGCTATCATCATTGTAATAGTGATTATATTTTTGTCAAAATCTGACTTAATAGGGAAATTTTGAATTATAAAATCTCATATGTAATCATTCACAAAACACACCACTCTATGTGTAGATCGCAATCAATATGGCAAAATAAAAACTGAAATTTGTCAAATCAAGTAAAACACATTAAATAAATGTTTGTTTATGTTTCAAACCAGTAATAATTACAATTGCATCACGTATTTTCTGTAGTATGGTAGATATAATACCACCACTCCTGATATTCTGTTTATACATGTTTAATCATGATAATACTGTGAACTCTGTAATATACATATATGTTATAAATGAAACTCTGTCATTGACATACAAAGTACTGAGTTGTAACCCACATGAATTCGAACTCCATACACGTGTATGTTCATGTTTCAGCATCGCCGGTAATTCGCCGGTATAAATAATTAAGAAAATATCTATTGAGTTATATATAATTACATATTATATGTGTACATGTATTAATTATTCCACTAGGCGGTCGTTTTGAATATAATTTATCGTCATAGTGAAATTGTGAAACACAATTTTTTTCAAGGGGTTAAAAAATATCAAAAAGACCAAAATCTATTTAACCAAATTTAGCTTGGGAAATTCTTTGAATGCGAAGTATACGTTAGTTTTAGGATGAAATGATACTATAAAAACCCTTCATAAATTATACTCTATAAAGCCATATAATCAAAAAACAAACATACTAATCCTTGTCCGAATCATACCACGTTTATATTCAATTTTGGTCGTTTATTATTTGGTGTCTAACTCAAAAATATTCCTTAAAACCATATCGATATCATTGATTCAACTTAAATTATCATTCCGTCTTAACGTCTGTTGACAATATGCAAAGTTAAAATTATTGACGTCGCATAGTTACATGTTCCTTTGATTCCCGACGGGTGTAGCTAGCTAAAGGAGTTGCTTACCATTCCGAAGCAATATAATTCCCTACAGTGTTAAACCTTATTTGTCAGTTTTCAAAGTTTTTACTTTGCTTTTTGGAATATGATTTCAACATGAACATGCATGTTTGTGTTTTATAATAAAATAATTTTTAATTAATCTATTCAAGCAATTGTCAGAACCTTAATATTTATCTTTACACTATTTATAGAAAACAACTGCATGTTCATAGTAAAGTGTATCATGAATTTGTTTCAGTTTGTCCAACAAATTTTAAACATGGTGTTATAAAACAAGGTTGTGTAGTATACCCTGGTGCATCTTGTGATTATACATGTTCCGGTCATTTGAGGAAAAATCCTAAAATATCTACCATCAAATGTTTAAACAATGCTACATGGAATGTAAATGAAGATGAGTTATGTACAGGTATTGTAGTCTCTCTCTCTCTCTTCTCTCTCTCTCTCTCTCTCTCTCTGATATAGTTGTATTGTTTTTTTCTAGAAAACATTCAATACTGCAAAAATATTATCTACTTTGCGATAAGTACAACTTGTCAATTGTATTGAAATACACTTTGTGGATAAATAACCATCTTTGACTAAACCGAGAATTATAGAGATTTTGGTTAATACTTTCGTGACACATTCTCTTAATAAGCTCAAAGAATCAACGCGTATTCAATAGTTTAATTTGAAACCTAATTATCTGTTTTAGAATGAACTATTATTTATAAATAGAGTTGTTGTAAATGCAATGTTTGTGATTATTTGTATACCAAGCATGCTTTCTTTCACCATTGAGAGAATATAGGGTTACTTCATTAAAACATTAATTGTCCATATAATGAGTAATAAACCATACACAAACATACCGATGAAACAAGAATTCCCAAAACAAAGTAAAAACTTAGAAAATTGGCAAATTAATTTAATCTCTTGAACTTTCACCAGCCAAAGCTAGTTTTGCCATAATTTCCGATGACAGTAGAAATCATCATTAGTCTATGTTTTGTTTTAATTCTTTAATGTTTTGTTTGCTATTTGTTCTTGGATGTGGACCACTACACTGGTTGTTAAATGAGCGTGACGGTTAGGTTCCCTTGGCGTTTTTGTGTTTGCAACGCTTTTCGTTTAATCCTGTGTCCGTCCACTATTGACTGCGTGTGCTTGTCTTTTCTAACCTTGTTCTTGGATGCTTTATTATTGTTTTTTATGTTTTGTCATGTTGTTGTCTGTGTAGGTTGATGCCAAGTTGGCTTTTCAGTAAAAAAAGTCTCTCTTTTTTAGTTTTAATGGTGTGCGTTTAGCCATTAATCCTTGCTCTTTATGAAATGACTTAGTTTGGCTGCTGCCACATTTGTGTTTCCTTTGCAAATTTCTTACTTCTACTGTAATTGTGTGTCTCTTACCCTCCTTGCTCTTATTGGACTTAATATTCCATTGATTTGATTGTTATATTCCAGAGACTGGGTGTGAGAAGATTATACCTTCAGTATACCTTTCGGGGCCTTGTAAGGGACGGATTGGTGACAAATGCAGCTACACGTGTAGTAATGGAAAAACGAATACATATACAAGGTTAATGTGTTCCTCGGGTGGTGTGTGGTATCCAAATACTAACTTATGTAAAGGTATTGGTAATTCCATGATAATTATCCTATCAAACACAGACATACCGGGTCAAGATCCAATCACAATCCCAAAGTAAAAACTCTGAAAACTGTCAAATCAAGTAATATACGTTATTTTCCACAAGGAAAATGAGGCCGGGTGCCCCGGAAGATAAAAATGAGAATGGAAGGAACATGGAACTATGGGAAGTCAGATATATCCACGGTAATTTTTAAAAGAGACATCTTATTGTTAAAAATTTTGTGATTGTAACCATCAAACTTTTTGAGGGTCTTGATAAGCCACTCCTGATAAAACATAATATACTGTTATTCAAATTTATAACTATAATTGCATTGCCTGCCGTTATAAATATTAATGCATTGCTTCTAAAGTATGTGTGTGTGTGTGAGTGTGTGCGTGTGTTAATAAAAACACTTACGCCACTTAGGATTTTTTCTGTCAGTATTTCTCGTTTTTCGAGATGTAACAGTTTTTGATGCGTCGTCGTATAACTGTCAGAGCAAATGCAATATATTACAAAAAAATTAGGAAATATTAATTTTACATCTTGTTATTATCGTAAATATACACGAGCACTCGAATTTAAGGAATTCCAATATCCTCTGGTTATAAGGAAGACTAAAAGAGGACAAGAATAAAATAACGTTGTTTATGATTTACCGAGTTAAAATGTTTTAAATCTTAAAAAATCTAAGCTATGCATAATATTTCAAAGTATAGCCTTAGGAGGATTTGGTAAATTGCATTTTGGTACTTTTTCTCCTTTCAAACAGTAAAATTTATGTTGATGTCTACAATTTTTGTCAGAGCACTATTGATGAGGAATTGTATTAGTCGTCTAGTGCTTCAAAATTAAAGTAGGTTTAGTAATTATAGAAGTATAACAAAGAAAACTATTGATTTTACGACCTGTGTCAGGAGTATTGTTACAATTATCTAATTATCATTGTGAATACATGTATGTTAATATTGGAAACGCCAATTTACCTTTCAACCATTTAAGTATATATTTGTAACTAAAAACCCTATAGCTCATGTTGAATGCTTTGATATATTTTCAATAATTAGTATTAAGGGCCAAGATAAAGTCTGCAAATATAAAATAATATACTTGTTTGTATATAAATAACACTAAATCATAATGATTTTTTTATCGATTCACGGCTTTGGTTTACATTAATATATCTGTCTCCATATGTACAAGACATTTGTCTTTATTTCAGACAAAGTCCCGCCAGTTACTAAGACATGTGTTAACAACATAAAGCATGGCACCTTAGACTTTAGGTGTTCTCGTGTTGTTGGTGTAAGATGTACATATACCTGTAATGGAGATTACGTATCCGCCTATCACGAAAATAAAGTCAGATGTCTACCTACACAGGAATGGAATGTTCCACTTGACAAAATTTGCATGCGTAAGTAAAAGTACAACCAAAATGTTGCGATCAGTGGGGAATCTTATTCCAAAACGACCTTCTAGTACTGAACAAGATGAAGTTATAACAATTAACCAATGACCTGATATCTCTGCTGGCAGACAAAGCATCTCCGATGATTGTTAACCCGTAGGCAATATATTGTATTGTAAGATAGTCATTGTTCTTGAATTTTTTCTGCTACCTAAATAAACAAAACAATCTTCAAAGAAAACTAAGTAATATTCAATCGTCCAATGTATTGCCTTAGGTGGATTTGGTAAAACAAAACAAATATTGTCCTTCCATTTTCTCATTTCAACATCCTAAAATATTTGGATTTGTAATTTTCGACTGAGCATTACTGTTGAGGACTTTTCTCCCAAAACGGCCTTCTAGTGCTGCAAAATTATAATATTGTTTGAACATTATATAATTGCTTGGTTTCCGTCTCTCAGAAATACAGTTCTTATCAAAACCAAACATACTAATCCATGTCCGAATCACAATCCAGAAACAAAGTAAAAACCTTTGGAACTTCCACCAGTTCTAAGTTATATTTTAATAGAATAATTAATAAAATTGTTATATAATAGTCAAAAATTGTGATTGTTAAAAACATTAAATCAATTTAAAGTTAAGTATGCAAAATGTTCAATTATTTTATTTTTTCATAACAAAAATATTTTCATGTCATATTATTCATAGATTTTTTTAAACAAATAATCGGCGCATTCAAAACTTCAACAACCAAAGCGATTAAATAATACCATAATAATAGCGTTGAAATACAATTGATTCTGTGAATCTTAAATAATTACATGACGTCACTGAGAGCCAATTCTGTCAAACAGAAATAACCGAAAAAGTGCTTGAAACAAAACATTGATTTATTTGGTTATATGCCAAAGACAAAGACCAGTAATGACTAACTAATTTCAAACATTGCATGTACAGTTCAAGGAAAGAGAGCTCTGAAAAAGGGGCTTACCGAAAGTGTCACAAAAACCTCTTTATTTATGTTTATCCAGTCGATCTTAATGATGTCTCTAGTAAACTGTATTTTCACCACAAGTAACTAAGATCTGTGGTTTAAGCAGTATAAAGGAGATGTTAAAGGCATTAAGTGCTCTTGTATTAAAATAAAGCATTAATCCAATGACATTAGTTAAGCACCGTCTTTTTCTGATATCAAACTTAAAGATAAATCTTGTTATCCAATATATATGTATAGCAACATAAATTATGTGTCAGTGGTTATAATTCTAAATTATATAAAAAGCTTTGAATACATTATTTCAATGAAGCCATATTAATATTTTGTCGAAGATTGATTTGTCATATTCAGCCCGATAGATAGTCATGAGAGAGAGAGAGCGAGATTAAACTTAAAATGCATGATTTTACATTATATATATACAGCCCCGGGGACAGGTTATGTCACCTCTGATAAGAACAAAAGTAATACCAACACATTTATGAAAACATTACTATTTATTCATTTAAAGTTGTTCATCACATATACACAGCCAAATTAACAAGTAGTTCTAAGTTATATCGCTTTTTTATAAATGCCTTAATTTGACATGCTATGAATTAACCCCTTGACATAGGCTTTAGGTATTGTACCACAATTGATTAATTATTTCATACATCTCCTTCTTTGTTAGCACAGAATTTCTGGTTTTTTTTTAAATAATTCCATACGTTCACTATCGGATTTAAGTCGGGGCTGTTTACTGGCCAAGGCAACATTGTCGCTTCTTTTTGCTGAAGACATGTTTGTGGACATTGAGTATGTCTTTGTGGAAAATCTTGCTGAAAGACAAAATTGGTTTTTAGAACAACCATACAATCATCAACAATTTTTAAGTCATTTTTAGCTCACCTGACCGAAGGTCATGTGAGCTTATGGCATAGCGCAGCGTGTGTATGTGCGTGTGTGCGTGTGTGCGTGTGTGCGTGTGTGCGTCGTTAACACCTATTTTCGACTTCTCCTCTGAAACTACTGGACAGTTTTTAATGAAACTTTGTCAGAAGTATATATGGGCCGGTGCAATTCAGATTTGTTCGTGGCGTTGCTATGGCTACCATAACTAGGTCAAGGTGACCTAGGGGTGCAAAAATCTTAAAAAATCTTCTTCTCCGAAACCAATGATTGAAGAAAAAATCTGATGTGATATTTGGCTTCTCTAGGGTCTTAAGCCTATAGTTTGTTCATTTTGTGAAATTCGGATAAAAAATAGGTTACGCGTTTTTGCGTTTAATTTTGAAAAAATCGTAAAATAGCTTCAAACTGTTATAACTTGACTATTTGACCAGATAATGACATGGGGTTTTCAGTTTTGACATCTTCTTGTTAGTATCTTCAAAATGAGGTCAAGGTCGATTGTGAAGGTCGTGACCTAATTTTTTTAACCTCTGATTATAATTATTATCTCGAAAACTATAAACTTTTTGTATAGGCATGTATATTAGAATGTTGTTGGTATTAATACAACGATCATTTTGATGTATAGAAAAAGGTCATGGGTTCAAAGGTCAAGGTCACAGATGCGAAACAATACCGAAATGGTTAATTATCTAAAAAACTATAAACATTTTGTATAGGCATGTATATTAGAATGTTGTAGGTATTGATACAACGATCATTTTGATGTATAGAAAAAGGTCATGGGTTCAAAGGTCAAGGTGACAGATGTGAAACAATACTGAAATGGTTAATTATCTCGAAAACTATAAACTTTTTGTATAGGCATGTATAATAGAATGTTGTAGGTATTGATACACCGATCATTTTGATGTATAGAAAAAGGTCATGGGTTCAAAGGTCAAGGTCACATATGTGAAACAATACTGAAATGGTTAATTATCTCGAAAACTATAAACTTTTTGTATAGGCATGTATATTAGAATGTTGTAGGTATTGATACAACAATCATTTTGATGTCTAGAAAAAGGGTTCAAAGGTCAAAGGTCAAGATCACAGATGCGAAACAATACCGAAATGGTTAATTATCTCAAAAACTATAAACATTTTATATAGGCATATATATTAGAATGTTGTAGGTATCGATGCAACGATCATTTTGATGTATAGAAAAAGGTCAGGGGTTCAAAGGTCAAGGTCACAGATGCGAAACAAAACCAAAATGGTTAATTATCTCGAAAACTAAACATTTTGTATAGGCTTGTATATTAGAATGTTGTAGGTATCGATACAACGATCATTTTGATGTATAGGAAAAGGTCATGGGTTCAAAGGTCAAGGTCACAGATGTGAAACAATACTGAAATGGTTAATTATCTCAAAAACTGTAAACTTTTTGTATAGGCATGTATATTAGATGTGTTGTATTGATACACCGATCATTTTGATGTATAGAAAAAGGTCATGGGTTCAAAGGTCAAGGTCACAGATGCGAAACAATACCAAAATGGTTGATTATCTCAAAAACTATAAACTTTTTGTATAGGCATATATATTAGAATGTTGTAGGTATTGATACAACGATCATTTTGATGTATAGAAAAAGGTCATGGGTTCAAGGGTCAAGGTCACAGATGCAAAACAATACCGAAATGGTTAATTATCTCGAAAACTATAAACTTTTTGTATAGGCTTGTATATTAGAAGGTTGTAGGTATCGATACAACGATCATTTTGATGTATAGAAAAAGGTCATGGGTTCAAAGGTCAAGGTCACATATGTGAAACAATACCAAAATGGTTAATTATCTCGAAAACTATAAACTTTTTGTATAGGCATGTATATTAAAATGTAGGTATTGATACAATGGTTATTATGATGTAAAGAAAAAAGTCATTGGGGTTTAGTATTTATGTGTTCTTTAAATCTATCAGCTAGCCATTAGTTATCAGGTGAGCGTATCAGGCCCATGGGCCTCTTGTTTAATTTTGATACTTGGCACTGCCAATAGCTCCCTCCACTTACTCCTAAATCCTTTTATGCCTTTCCAAAGACCTGAACACTTGCAGAATTCTTGACATTAATACAACTCAAAAACAGCAACAAGGTTTTGCCAGCCACGGCCTAAATCCAATCGAGTGAAAATCGGAGATTCTATGCCAACAGAGAAGCAGGAGATGTACGAAGTAAATATTCAATATCCCCAAAGGTTATGTTAAGGAGTCGATCCATAGCATGCCCAATAAAATTCGGGCAATTTAAAAGCTAAAGATGGTGTAACTAAATACTACGTGTTTATTTGACTTCGATATTTGTGATAAAACAGCTTTGAATGAATAAATTCTAACTTTTAACAATGGTGTGATTTTTCACTACGTTTGCTCATATTAGGGGTAACATAACTTTTGCTCCTGGGCTGTAATTATATTAATTATAATGCATGAGGTGCCTTATTCCTATTGATATGTTTATATTAAAACTATTATGTCAATCATGATAGTATATTCACAACAGATTGGTCCTATAATAGATCTGGTTGTTTCGATGCAAGATGGTTGAATCTAGGAAAGAGAGGATGTGGCAGACGGGACTCTATAGAAAAATAACGGTATAACATGCTCATGACAACATGAGAGTCTCCGTTGTCGACTACGTTTTTCTTCTTTCCTGTTACAATACTTTCTCAATAAAATCTACAGAGCGAACATAATCATGTTTGTATAAATTATGTTCTAGCTATACAAAAGGCAAAACAAGCTGCATCAATACAAGATAAACAGATAGAAGTAAAGAACGACGTAGCAGTAGTTAGCGGTATCCTGGGATTGTTAATTGTTGTAGTGGTGGTTATTATCCTTATTGGAACTTTCTGTGTTTTAAAAAGGAGGTAAGTGCAATCAAACAGAAAATAAACATATCCTGTGTAAATCACTATCCAAAAGGGAATGTTACAACTTTGACAACTTTAAAATACTAGACTTCCATTAGGTGTTGAGGTCGAGTGCTCTGGAAGGGTGAACACCTGTTTTTCGAGCTACACCCGTCACGTGTGTATTCAAAATTACAAATGAAACTATGGGATGTCAAATATATCAAAGTTTGTTTTGGATATAGAGACTTGTCTACAATATTTTACCATCTCAGTGTCGACCTGGACCAATCCTTAAACAGAAATGGTAGGACATTGTACTTATAGGCATTTGTATAATATTTAATTTCGTATAGCATACTTATTCAATGGTTATTGTTTTACAATTTTATCAAATAATGATATTTGTTAAATATCTGTGTTTATTGGCCACATGTAGAATAAGTAAGGTGGTTTAGGGACGTCAGTTAGTACCATAACCACATCACTGGTCATTTACTCCAGCGACAGTCCAAAATCTTTTTTATTATTAGCCCTAATACTAGTACATATGTGTTTTTCTTTTTTTACTGTATTGTCTCGTGTTCTTAGTTGCTTTAGCTGTTGTTTTTCATAAATAAATATTAATATGAACCACATGCTTATAGTTCCTGTTTTAATGGAAATGTTTTTTCTTAAACCCCTTGGCAGATTTCTATGATATTTAAATCTTTTTATTCTGACAATGCGTTTGCTTTTCCCAATTTAATAATAAGAAACTTCTCTAGCTATACTTAATTCACTAAGGAGACAAATAGCTATTAGTTGATAGTTTTTGTAGAGCACGATTTCAAAATTTGAAAGTTAGTTCATCATTTGGTAAATTGTAAATATAAAAATATATATAACATATATTATCCTATTTAGTTGTACGCTTATAATTACAACATCTCGACAATGCTTAATTAACATATACTGTGAAATTTTCGCGGTGTCCTAGTTATCGTTATTTTCGTGGATGCACTTACCCACCAATTTACATGTCAACGAAAAAGTATATGTTTGACATCCCATGGACCCATGTTCCTTTCACTTAATTTTGATTACACGAATGACGGGTATAGCTAGCTAAACAGGAGGTGCTTACCCTTCCAAAGCACCCGGTCTCGCTTCCCTGGTGGAAGTTCACTTGTCTAACCTAACTTGTCAGTAAAGTTTTTACTTTGCTTTTGGGTTTGTTTTTGATATTACAAATTTATCCTAAACAGAAACTACAAATAACGAATTTGCCACCACACAAAATGGTATATTTTCTTAGAAAAAAATTGATCACCACAAAAAAATGATTTCATATAAATACCCGGATAGTATGGAAAACAATGAAAGCATTGGTGAAGATTTTATGTCGCATAATGTTTAAATGTTACGGGTTTATTGTTTTATTGTTACAGTGCCTCCTTGTCCTCTAAAGAGAATACGTTAAAAGGCAAGTCAGTTGAAGCACATCCTGCTGAAGACTTTTCAAAACATGTCAAAGATGAAGGTGCGTCTAGTTCCGGTTTTCAAAATCCTTTGAGTAAGGAGGGCAATACGTTTGTCGTCATGGAAGACCAACGTCTCTAAGTGTGTGTGTGTGTGTGTGTGTGTGTGTGTGTGTGTGTTGTTGTTGTTGTTTAAGAAAGTTTAGGTCCGATAGTCTCGTCGTGTGACAAGCATGAATTTTCGAATTTCGGATATGAGAAATTTTGGAGTGGTTAGAAACTGCCTCAAATGACGAAATTAAACAAGTGAAGGGCTGGCAAGTCTGGGCATGGGAATAGTGTAAATGTACGAAAAATATTGGCGTAATTAGGAAAATTATGCTTGGTGACGTCAGAGAGAGAGAGAGAGAGAGAGAGAGAGAGAGAAAGAGGGAGCTATTTGATTTGTTTTAAGGGCATTCATGAAAAATGTGAATTAGTTATTTTAGTTTGTATAATATTGAGAGAGAGAGAGAGAGAGAGAGAGAGAGATTCATTTTGCTTTTCAGAATATTGGTGAGAATAAATTGGTTAATTAATCTTTGTAGAAAACAGAGAGAGAGAGAGAGAGAGAGAGAGAGAGAGAGAGAGAGAGAGCATGTATGAAAGGATGAGTGCATTTTGTTTACCAACCAATTAGTTTCAGTTAAGGTTGTCAGGTAGACAATATTATATTATGTTATATTCTTGATAAACAGATTTGAATTGCCAAAATTTAAAACCAAGACATGTTTTATCCATAAAGTTTTATATAAGTAAACTGTTTTCATCAATATATATCAATCGTAATAAAATATTTGTCATAATGTGTAAAATAATTTGATTTCCAAGGGTCCCAACTTTGAACTCCGTTTTGATAAAAGTGGAGATAGAACACTAATGTTCTGATGCAACGAAATGCTTGGTGACGTCAGGAAACCATTGATTATTTAATATAACGGAGAGAGAGAGAGAGAGAGAGAGAGAGAGAGAGAGAGAGAGTAACTGTGATTCTTAAATGAATATGATACAAATGTAACCTCAAATAACTATTGTATTTAATCAGATTTTGCTAAGAATTATATGTATTTGTTATTTAATTTAATAAATTATTAAAAGTATAACTTTTTTATATGTCATCAAAACTTTCAATTAGAATTTTTTGAAAAATACAAAATGTACTTAGCAACAGCCAATACAATCAATAAAATCAAACAATGCAAGTAAATGATAATGATCACTGAGCTAAATAAGACAATAAAAATACATGACAAACTGATATTTGAACCATAATAATCTGAGGAAAATTATTTTGGTTTTGATTATCTTTAAGTCGTGGAGTAGAGTAATGTACTTAACGCCAAAATCAATATTATTTCACCACTGATATCCAGGTAGTCAGTTCTGAATAACAACTTTGAGCAAGAGAATTGACAAACTTGTTTACACTAAATTCTTCCGAATGAGATTCAAACCTAGACACTGAAGTCTTTGTGATACATAAACGTTTTAAGCCACTCAGATCACGAAGGTCATCCATAAGCCAAGGGTCACTTGAATGTATTCTAAAAAAAAAAATAAATAGTTAAGAAATAAAATATCTATCTTTTTTGAAAATTAAAAGAACTGTACACTACATAATTCGTTACACCAATTGACGAATCTTCGGCCACGCCCAAAATGTTCCGACAAAGGTATGGCATGCTTGAATTGCACACAAAAAGAATGAAAACTCTGAATTGTGCAATTTAATGACGTCACTGACACTAGAACGTTATACGTTGCTGTGACGCTGATTTGGTATCGTGATGGTGGCCAGTGTTGAAACATAAAAGGCATTGCCGCCGATACGCCAATTATGCCACATGTACAAAATATCCATTTACAAATATATCCAAGTTGTACTGCAACGTTATGAAGAATGCCAACTACTACAGTTTACAATATACTACAAGGTTTTGGTTTATCAAACTTCTTCTGTCATTTTAAAGAAACGCCGTCAATTGACATGAAATATTGTAGCTGCACATATTTTGCTCATACTATACAATCAGTTTTATATATGAAAATTTGTCAAGTCCAATTAACTCCACAAATTTGATAAACGTTTTGAACACCAATGCTGAATGAAGCTTCTATGCCTTTTGGGCTCATACGGTTTACTAATTCATTATCAATTTTGATCAAGTTGGGGTGTAGCTAGCTAAACTGTATGCTTACCTTTCGGAGAACTCGGACTCACTCCAATTGTTTAAACTTCATTTGCCAGTTTTCAAAGTTTTTACTTTGCTTTAGGATTGTGATTTGGACATTGATTGGTATATGTTTTTGATCAGGTAACTTTTGAGTGTAGTTAAATATCAACTAGTTTCAAAAACTTGGTAAAGGTTCGTTATCTTACAGTTCATTTAAAGACCATAGTATTGAAGGTCATTGTGACCTTGAATGACGGCAAAGGCTACCAATACCAAAATTGATAGAACTATGGCCAAGAAACGTCCCTTGTCAGTTAGGAAAGCCATTTCATATCAGAACACTCCAGTTCCCTGCACCATTTCAGAACTGACAGTCTGAATGATATAATCTTGACTGTGGTATATAACACTATTAATCCATATATTCATCATCTGATTTTGAATTTTTCTTAGATAACTAGTAAAACTAAATATGTAATAAATAAAATATAACGTCTACTTAGAAACATAGTTCATATATTGTTTTATTATTTTACAGTAATATACACTATATTTCTAGATTTCATTTACAATTTTACATCATAATTTTGTTGAAATGAGACCTATATATTTTACATCTATATTGTAATGCTGAAATAGCTCAACATTAAAATACTTAAGTCTCCACCCCGCATGGCAAATAAAAAACTGAACTAATTAAAGGCTTAAGGTATCCATGCATACCGTCTCTACAAGCAAGGCCTGGCATTTATACTCTGTAACATTTTAATTCATTTACATGAATGCATCAACCCTTTCACCCACTACATCTTCAAATATATATTGAACAAGAGGCTTGTTATGGCATATTGCTCACCTTATCTCGAAAGACATTCAGGATTTTTTTCAGCTTATTCTGTTCATGAAATTATTCAGAGAAACAACATATGAAATAAACAAATTTAATAGTTAAAACGGAAGTTAAGATGTAAGAATGACAATCAAGCATTGAACATTTGTAAGAAAGAACCTTATCTGCCATGGAAAAAATCAAGCTAAAATTTCACAATCCTTATCAATTTTTATTTACATAACCAAAATTCAGTGATCATTTGTTATATTTCAAATCACATGTTATACCAGTTTTAATTTTACAGCACTAGACGGCTGTTTCGAAATACAATTCCTCATCAGTAGTACTTCGATCAAAATTGTAATTCAAGTTGTTGAAAAGATACCCAAAGGTACCAAATTTAGCTAAGGAAATACTCTGTTCTGATCTTTTCCCTTAATATGAAATTAAATGCAAAATATCAGAAGATAAGTGAGAAGGTCAAAATGAAGATAAATCTTAATTATTTACGGTATAATTGTGAGTCTAAGGCTTGATTATCAGACTTTAAGAAGACAGTATTCAGTGGCATGAATCATCACAAGTACCTTACCCTACAACCGATGAAAAAAATTGTTGACAAACAAGAGCTCATTTGGGCGTGTTATCAGGTGAGCTTCATTAACTATCAATAAATGGGGAAGATACCAATCTTGATAAACAGTGGCTATAAAGAAAAGATAACAATGCCTATATGAACAGAAATGAAATAAATAATATGTACTTCATAATTAAATGATGAACATATAAAAATATATTATTTTCCAGAACATTTAAAATTATGTTTTCATTCATATATAAATAAACACAGTTGGATGGGGGCAAGCATTTACACAATGAATGAACCAAAAAAACATTGCATAAATACTTGTACATAAGAAGTTGTACAAAACAAGAAACTGATAGCTAAATTGCACATCAACCTTTGCCAATGCACCATGTAGTACATATTTAACACTTTTATAGGTCTATTATTCACACTGGATATAAAATCCAATTATTTAATGTTCCCTGAATATGTGCCATTTATATTATCTACCAAGCTGTGCATATGTTAATGACTGACAGTGACCAACCAAATGCATTTGTTACCAGGATTATAACCTCTTCTGTCTAACTGTTCAACGTTCAGAAAGTCACAACTTTGAATTCTTGTTTTAGTCTAGATAATTGCATAGCTATTAAAAAGAACTTTTACAAGACTTGTAAGGTGACTTTGTATACATCTGAAAAAAATTAATGTTAAATAGTCTAGAAAACAATGAGTACATGTACTTTGATAATAACAGCAATACTAATCATAAAGAAAACAAAGACAGACAGACATGACCACAGAAAGTGATAGACAGTATTAACAAGTATATCCACTTCTAAATGAGATCACAATATAAAGATTTATCCCTAGAATATTATCATACATGTATTATGATGCATAGTGAATGGAATGATAGAGGTCAAGTTTACAATATGCAAATTTGATTGACCCCATTTTAATATGCAAATTCTTTGTCAATAAGCAAACAAGTACAGGTGTTTACAGTCATAGGCCATAAAGATTAATTTAGGCCACAAATGAAGACAAGTATCACTAAATAATTTACAACAATATACATTAAAACCAACCAAATGTTTAATTTACAACTCTCAAATTTACAGGACCCTATCATCCCTTCCAATTCCCAATTTTAGGAAAATTTAACATTGTATCAAAACATACTGCAAGTAGTGAATACAGGCTGGACTTGTGTTTAATTTTAAACTGCATTTGTTGTGCAAGAAATCATACTCAAACTTAAAACATTATTAAAGCCTGTTTTCAATTTCAGATTCTGCATTATCTTGTGTAGAGGCAAGTTATCAATCTTGAATAGGGTTTTACACGATTAGATAGGGTTTATCTATTTACACTGGAGGGGAGTAGAGTGATGGTGTTGAACACTTAGGTCATGATTCTTGCACTTATATCAAGGTATTCAGTTCTGAAATGGTGGAGAAAACTGAGTGCCCATAGAAAATCACTGACCTTTGGCAAATAAGAATGTGTAAGAGTTGGTTAATAATGTATGCAGTGAGAAATGTACTATGATTCATAAGTTGTTACTTTAGACCACCCAGCCACTGAGGCACCCCTTATTTTCTCGGGTATGAATCAAATAATTTTACAATTTTTAATTTAGAGAGTACCAGTATGACAGTCAATTTCTGCAAGACATATTGAATCTAAACCCTTTCTCCCAGGCCAGCAACCTATCCTCCCCACCCCTTAAAATATCTGAATTCCCATTACAACTAACTTTACAACCTCAACCATTCCATACTATTTAACACAAAGGGAAATAACTCTATCAACTTCATATACACCTAAAAAAATAATCATGAGCATTCATATTTCTTAAAAATATAAGAATAATTCACAACAGTAATATTATTTTGAGGTGGCATTTGTAAAATTTTCACAAAGTAAAACATGTTCATCATCTTCATTTTCTATTCAGAATGAATAAACAAACATATTAAAACAACCACATGATAATTCACTTCTTGATTTTAAAATTTGAATGCATATAATTAGATTCACAAATTCAAGTAGGTAATGTAATTCTTCTACACATATCGCCATGTTTACAATTTACCTTAGACAAAATTGATTTTAATAGCTGTTTATTGATAGTATTTAAATTAGATTTTTGGAGTAATTGTACTTTGAATGTTATATGTCAGGTGTAGCTAGCTAGACCGGAGGTGCTTACCCTTCCAGAGCACCTGGCCTCACTTCCTGATGGAACTTTTCATGTTTAACTTGGTTTGCTATTTGAAGTTTTTGCTTTTCTTTTGAGATTGTGATTTAGACATGAACCGGTATATTTTTAAACTGTTTGATTAAGATCAATTCAACAACAATGTCCAATTCTTCAACATAATTGAGGTGACATTTGTTCAATTTTCATACTTATGAAAAATAATCTCTACAACAAATAAAACTCAGATATTAGTTATCACGCTCACATAACACTTCTGTTTTTACAACAACCTTACCTTGTTTAAAGCTATTTTAAATTAGCACTAGATTGGAATGTAGATAAGAGATACATTCAAAGAAAATATCAACATATAAAATACAAGAATATAAAAGTATAACAAAGACAAGTTTAGTCAATAGTTAATTAATCTACCTCAAAAACATTCTTAGTTTTGTTCTCTTGCTCTCAAAAAAAGTAATTGTGCCTATTCTTAATATGAAATGATACAAAATGGTTTATTCATGACTTTTCTAAAAAAAATAAATTCAAAACCTTAAACCTACAAAGCTGTCAGATATATGTATATTTTCAACAGTGTAGTGGGTTTAGTAATTTCAGATACACATTTATGTATAGAAGTGTAGCTAAGCAACAAGTTATATCCGATTCTACATTTATCTGTTACTGTTTATCAATAGTTAGGGATAAAACATTACTGCACAAGAAGAAACATTAGTGGTAGGAAACTTTCACAAAATTAATCATCTAATCTTAATCTTTTTCGTGGTAAGAAATTTTCAGTTGCAGTTGCCGTGGTAAGGAAAGTTACAAAGGGGAGCCGAGAAGATAAAATTTGCATTGAGTCATCTTTAAAATCATGAATATTTATTCCTCACCAATGTATATCTTACATTATTCATTTTTCTTGTATCAATATATATTAGACTCAATGAAAGAAGGGTTTCAAAGTACCATGCAAAACACACCCCATAACATTTGTGCAGAACAATATGAAATTGGTAATTCAAATTGTTCCTGTAAAAATGACAAATGCAGTGTTGGAAATGACAGCAAGTCCGACAGTCCCGGGAATGGTAATATTTTGGTTACTTTTTTCAATAGTCTACTACATGTCACAATAGAAAATATTGAATATGTCAGATGAGGACTAGTTTTAAAATTTTGAAATTTTGACTAGGTTTCCACAAATTTAAAATTATTAGTAGCCCAATTTTCAAAATTTGTGAAAATATAGCCTCTTTTAAATTATTTTTCACAAATTTGCTAAAACAGGTTACTTTTTGAAAGAATTTTTCAGACGGCTATTTTAGTTACCAGGAATGGAAACACAACTTATATTCAACACTGACAAATGATTCAGGAAAATCTGACATACACCTTTCACATACCTATTGAAAATAATTGCTCTGCACAACTCTTACCAGGTTATTGCATGATGCACTTGGAAGCCCCATTAGGGATTATCCTATAGCCAACTTAAATCATATAAATAAAAATAATTAATCTATTCCAATTAAATTGGTAACATATTTTTTTTTAAACCTAAATTATGACATTAAAAGCAAGCTACAGTACCGGTTGTTACTGGGAAAAATAATCTCCCTATTCATATTTTTGATATTTGAAGATGGAATGTTAATTTTTGCTGCACTATATAACATCCGTTCAATCATCCTTCAGACAGCTACAGCAGACTAAAAATATAACACAACACTTTTAAGTTTCATTAAGTGAAGGAAATAGAGTTAAGGAAAAGGCAGTATGTTTCCGGAAATATTAAACTTGATCAATTTATACTACTGCAGGAGGTGTTACTAAAATTTTGCATAGAATTCATTTTAAGGAAATTACAAAAAACAAAAGAAAAGTGTTATTTCTAAAATCTTAAAGATATAAAATTAAATGCCCTGTGGTGAACTAATAATAAGTAACCTCCATGTCTTGTTCAATATAAAACCAACAGTGCAATTTGATCACAACAATAAACTAGTTTGTATGTCATGTTTTATAAGTTATTATCAATATTGTATTATACTCTAAGTGTAGTTTTTATTTGTGGTATAATTATTTTCATTTATTTTGCAGTAGAAATTTTTGCATGAAAAATAATTTACATTCTCAAACTTATAGCTCATTTTATTAATCTTTGAATAATATACCCCCAAAAAGTTCAGAAAAAATACAGCTGTGAAAATTTGAACATATGAAATTAAGTTCATAACAGTACTTGATTAAAAGATTAAAGACTAAACAACTAAGTACATGTTCAGAACAACATATTGTACTAGCACTAAATTTGAGAATACTGCATTTTTAGTTACTATACACATGATTAAATAAATAAATTTTATAATCTCAATGTCATCTTTGCTTATACAGCGATAAAATATTATAATTATGAACTATGAGAAACTTTTCTACAGTAAAACCTGTCTAAACGAACACATACTGGATAGTCTTAACAAGATACATTCTTTCCAGAAAAGCCTAAACTGACACCTGGAAATGCCTAAACCTGACACCGAAACTTTCTAAAATCGTTTCTTTAACACTTTGAATTCTTGTTTAAAATTGACCATAGGTGTATAGAGTTCAAAATGAACAATTTGATACCATTCTCTCAAAGTAGTAATTATACAAGTATAGATTTTATTGGTTAACCTATTTAATGTTTAAACAAGAGGGCCCACATAAGTTTTGACAGGATATTAATTTGACTAGGGTTCAGTTTAGACAGGTAAAACTGTATGTTAAACGAGTGTAAAAATATTCATTACTGTACCAGTTAAATGAGGGTAAAAATATTCATTACTGTACCACATGATACCCCATAAGATTCTTTCATGTATTTCAATGTAGTCAGTTCTCACATTAGGATATGATCTAGTTGGATTTGATTCTAGACAGCAAGAGGATCACTAATATGGCCACCAAGGCCCCCCCTCTTCAAGGGAGATAATCATCTTCCAGACGTCAAGTGGTATCATGTAGTGCATTTAATCTAAGCTTTGTTACACGTTATCTTAAAGTTTACATGAAATATTTTTAAATGGTGTTTTTCTGGGTCAAATACTTCATAATGCTTATGTGAAACATTGTAACAAGCACTTAAGTCAAAATATTCCCAAAATATCATCATTTTCTTCTCATCCATTGAAAATAATTTTGAAAATAGTTATAATACAAATAACATTATAGGATATCCAATCTGTGGTTCAAATGAAGCAACTGTATGAGAACATATACAGATAAACAACATACAGAGCAAATAAAAACCTGTGTTACTTGTACATAAACAAACTGGTCCAAAATCAATATTTAAATAATTACAGGTCTAGTGGACAGGTCAATGTTGTTTACTTACACATATCTAATAGACAATTAATGTATCAACTAATGATATTTGTTATCAAAAGAAGTAGAACTGAAATGTGAATTTCAAATAAAAAAATGTTTTTAAAGAACAGAAGCAGATCTAATGCTTAACTCTGTAAATGCAATCATTACTATCTATATACCCTACCTTAAACAGGTAAATTTTGGCATTTTAAAATATATAATACATGAAACATATAATAACTGATACATGTATACCCTTTCACACCTAAACTTTAAATGGAATAATCCCATGTCTTAATTTGGATCATACCAAACATATTTAGGAATGAGAGGGCAAAGGAATGAAGAGCTTGAAAAATATTGCATACCAATTATGCATACATACATAGCCTGCTTAAAATCACATACATTTCTTGTTGATATTTGATATAAAAACATAAATACATGTAGCATCCTTACAAAACCTATATTAATAACCAATCAAAAACATCTATGCATGCTTAGATTGTTTTGATTGGTCAGACAAAACCTAAATGAATGACCAATCAGAATGCTCCTATGCATGGTAAGATTTTTCTGATTGGTCATGCATTGGAATCTAAAACACACAGTGTTTTAATGAATTATGAACAATGTTTTGTTTTTTATTTGTTCCGACAGTAATATATCATAAACAAATTATCACCATAGATATAGTTCCCTGATTTTAAAGGGTTAAATCTTGTTAACCATTCATAACACTTTGGACACCATTTTCTTTCCGAGGGTTAAGTTGTATTAACCATGGTGTCATGTTGGCATCATATTGTCTTGTAAAGCACTAACCATCTCTTGTCTTATGAGACACAATGAAGAGATCAAGAAGCACTAATTTGTCATAACAAATAATCTATACTAATTATAAATTAAACAGTACAACTCTCCATTTATAACTTAAAGCGTTTTTTTCAAGTCAAAGCATGCTGTACATTAATATATTAGTGCTGGTGACGACAATGTCAAGATGATCATTTCTCATATAAGTTTAGCCAAATTAAGTATTGCTCCAAGTTTCTGATACAATTCCCAGAGAATATTACAACACACTGACCAATACTTTCACCATACATAATGAGGTCAAATATCATTTATTGTGTTGCCATAGGCAATGTGACCTTTGCACAACCCATGAAATATACAGAAATGTTTGATGAATTGTTCTGCATGCCTGTAAAGTTACAATATTCACAGCTATATAACCCTGCTGGACACTTGTAAGATCACCTCTGATAGTAGGTGTAGTAGTTTTACTCTTTGGTTGATGTATGTACGTACAATGTACCATGATTTAACCGTGATTTTCTTATTACATACATGTACATTTATAGTTATATCCTGTATGAACTCAGCACCAATCCGCAATGTAGTTAAAATCACCGAATTGTGATTGGTCATCTAGCAACACAGATTTTCTGTCCTTTGGTGGAGTTAAAATGGCAGTTTCTTGTGTGAATTCATCATCAAAGTTACTAACATCCTCTGCATGCCTCTGTAATTACAAATATATGATTAAAATAAAGCTTTTAGTTGCTGATAATCACACTGAACTGACACCGATAATCACAATCGCCTTACACTGACACCGACCCTACACTAATACTCATACCAACCTGACACTGACCAACACTGATACTCATACCAACCTGACACTGACCTGACCAACACTGATACTCATACCAACCTGACATTGACCTGACCAACACTGATATTCATACCAACCTGAAACTGACCTGACCAACACTGATACTCATACCAACCTGACACTAACCTGAACAACACTGATACTCATACCTGACACTGACCTGACCAACACTGATACTCATACCAACCTGACATTGACCTGACCAACACTGATACTCATACCAACCTGACATTGACCTGACCAACACTGATACTCATACCAACCTGACACTGACCTGGCCAACATGATACTCATACCAACCTAACACTGACCTGACCAACACTGATACTCATACCAACCTGACACTGACCTGACCAACACTGATACTCATACCAACCTGACATTGACCTGACCAACACTGATACTCATACCAACCTGACACTGACCTGACCAACACTGATACTCATACCAACCTGACATTGACCTGACCAACACTGATACTCATACCAACCTTACACTGACCTGACCAACACTGATACTCATACCAACCTGACACTGACCTGACCAAAACTGATACTCATACCCTGACACCGACCTGACAAACACTGATACTCATACCAACCTGACACTGACCAACACTGATAAACATACCAACCTGACACTGACCTGACCAACACTGATACTCAAACCAACCTGACATTGACCTGACCAACACTGATATTCATACCAACCTGAAACTGACCTGACCAACACTGATACTCATACCAACCTGACACTGACCTGACCAACACTGATACTCATACCAACCTGACACTGACCTGACCAACACTGATACTCATACCAACCTGACACTGACCTGACCAACACTGATACTCATACTAACCTGACATTGACCTGACCAACACTGATACTCATACCAACCTGACACTGACCTGACCAACACTGATACTCATATCAACCTGACACTAACCTGACCAACACTGATACTCATACAAACCTGACACTGACCAACACTGATACTCATACCAACCTGACACTGACCTGACCAACACTGATACTCATACCAACCTGACACTGACCTGAGCAACACTGATACTCATACCAACCTGACACTGACCTGACCAACACTGATACTCATACCAACCTGACACTGACCTGACCAACACGGATACTCATACCAACCTGACACTGACCTGACCAACACTGATACTCATACCAACCTGACACTGACCTGACCAACACTGATACTCATACCAACCTGACATTGACCTGACCAACACTGATATTCATACCAACCTGAAACTGACCTGACCAACACTGATACTCATACCAACCTGACACTGACCTGACCAACACTGATACTCACCCTCACCCGACACATATACTCACCCTTGACCTGACATTGATCTTGATTTAAGTTAAAATTATCTTCACTGCACCATAGGAATCCATTACTCTGTTCCAATACATGTACAGGGAGGAAAAATGAAGTGCTCAGAGAAAACCAATGACCTTTCAAGCAAGTTAAATGACAAACTATTACATGTGCCCACAGTGTTATTTGAACCTTGGCAGTGAGAAGCACTCTGAATTGTGAGCCATCACTTCAGACCACTTGGCCACCGAGGCTCTCTCTGTAGATAGTAAATTTTATAACTATGTTCTGTTTAAGTCAACCTCATTGAGAGGTGGTGTCTAGTGATCCCTATTCAATGTCATGTTGATAGACATCTGGATATTTGTCAAGGTGATGGACGTATGATGATGTCTGATATTTTTCAAGGTGATGGATGTATGATGACGTCTGATATTTGTCAAGCTGATGGACGCATGATGATGTCTGATATTTGTCAAGTTGATGGATGTATGATGACGTCTGATATTTTTCAAGGTGATGGACGTATGATGACGTCCGATATTTTTCAAGGTGATAGACAACTGAAATACTCACAGAACAGAAAACAAGTTAAATGGTTTTACATGTATACTCACCACAGTTGGGGTAAAAGGAGGTCTTACTCTCTTCATTAATAAATCATCCCAGCCAAGATTCTAAAATAAAAATAAAATCCACTGTATTTATGTAAATCAATTTTCTATGAATCAGTCTGAAACAAACTCTCCATCAAAAGATAAAGTGTCTTAACTGAACTTCCACTGTAGAATCATTCATGACTCCCTGGTTTTGTAATTTAAAAGATCATCACGGGAAATAAATTTCATAGAAAAGTGTTTTGTGAAAATAAATCCGACTGAAGAACCACACGACGTATGTCAACAAAATAATGATGTACATGTATGTCAACTGAGTATTGTCACGAATGAGGTAAGTCAATAGATGATGACACGAGGTATGTCAATAGATAAATGGCACACTCAATGGTAGGATGAACTATATATAGTGTATTTTCATTTTTAATATTGAACATCAAATAACAATTTTCTTCGGATTTTCGTTCCGATCAAAAACAATTTAAAACTGGATGTAAATATACAGGGAATACTACATATGACTGAAGGAGAAGATGATTAAATACGTAGTACAAATGTACATACCCTGAAAAAAGCTTGTTTCTTCACATCTTCAGCATCCCTCTCGCTTGATCCTAACCTTCTGTCTGGATTCCGCCGTAACAACTGAAAATATCAGAATTTATTAACAAGTTACAGATATGCTTCTGCCTGCATCAAGTTAGCTGTATAAAACTCTTCTATATTGATCAGTAAGATATCAAATACTGATGAAGGAACATTTTCCTCAAATAATTGAAAGATCCATATTTACCTTGGTCAATAATAGATTTCAATCTGATAACATATAGAACATACATCATGACATTAATCCAGGTTTACACAGATTTAAAATTATATATAATTAGCAGCCTAATTTTCAAATTTGTGAAAATATAATTTTTTAAAATGTTTTCCCCCCAAATTCACTAAAATAGATAACTTTCTGAAAAAAAATAATCAGTAGTCAATTGTGATTTTGATTACCATGAATGGAAACATAAATTTACATGTATGCATTAAAACAAATAGTTTTATGCCACAAATGTGAACCAAGACAGAAAATTCCTATGGAACAATCTTCTCCGTCACTAAGGGTCAGGATATAATACAAACCTTAATTTTTATTTTCAGTGAGGGGATAAAATAAGCTTTTATCATACCCTTTATACAAAATGATGAAATTTATTTATTTTTACTTTCATGTTATAACACTTACCCGTCTCATGATAGCTATGGCTTCTGTTGATAAAAATCTTGGATATCTAACTTCTTCATTTACAATACTATCAAATACTTCTTCTTCATCATCTCCAGGAAATGGCGACTGAAAAACAGAAATTGATAATATCAGATAAGTTAATTCCAGGAAAAAAATGTTACTTTCTACCTATAAATTATTTCTTTGAAATGACAATGTCTAAATTATTTCTTTGAAATGACAATGTCTAAATTATTTCTTTGCAATGACAATGTCTACTGACCAAATTTAGAGTATACATCCTAGCATATATGATGGTTATTAACTTAAACAAATTATTAACATATGTGTACTTATTAAATGTCTATTTTTTTGTTTGTGATAACTTATGCCTTGCATGTGTACAGTGATTTTGTTACATTTTTTAAAAAAAAAAAAAAAAAAACTAGTACATTCTACCTTTTAAATTGGGAAAATTTGAAGTTCTGAAATACAGTAAACTGCTTAAGACGCGTAAAGACATGCTTGCAACAGATTAGGATCCTCACTGCAAATTGTATAACTAACCCCAAAATCGTAAGGGTAGGCAAGTATGAATAATGTTATTACCTATCTATACATGTATAATAATTTATAGATTAACAGTTTAAATGTAAGTTCATTTTCATCAAAAACTTACCTCTCCCACTAACATCTCAAATATCAAAACACCTAATCCCCACCAGTCCACTGAACGTGTATAAGATGTCTCTGTTAATACTTCAGGTGCCAAGAACTCAGGAGTACCACAAAATGTGCTGGTTCTATCACCAAATCCCATCCCTTCTTTACATAAACCAAAGTCAGCTATTTTTAAATAACCTTCTTGGTCTAATAACAAATTATCTAATTTTAAATCTCTGAAAACATAAATAACTCAAATAAATGAAAATGAAGAATTTGAATATACATATATATTAATAAATCATTATATTGCCCCTTAATAACTTTGGCACTTTGCGTATCATAACTTTAAAACCTCTTGAAAAAATTTTTGGTTTCACAATTTCATCAAGGGATAAGGGATTGTATTCCTAAACACTGTCTAGTGATGTAAAAGAAAAACAGGTATAATATGTAATTATAATGCCCCTAAGTAACTTCACTATCTCATTTATATAGCCTGGGTAATTAGAGGTCAAAAAGTCTATATCTTTTGTGTTTTTCTCTATGAATCTCGCCAAACCCCTATGTAACACCAAAGTCTGACTGAACAAATGGTGACAATGAATCAAAATTTTACTGCATATAAACCAAATACAGCTCTGAAAGCACATATGGTACACATATAACAATTTTAAAAGACAAATATTCAAAGCATCAATTACAAATAAAGCTAAACTGTCTGGATACATGATTTTATAAAGATTGCCATACATAAACTCAACCTTGGACAGTGAAAAAAAAAACCAACTTCAGGTCCAGCATTAGCTCTTTTGCGGGCAAGCTATGGGTGTATTTACAAGTATATTTTGGTCAAAGCCCAAAAAATATTTGACACTAACTTTATTTAATCCTTTTTAAAATAAACTGCCATGCTAGAAAGCATCTAGTCACCTGTGGTAGTCACTTTGTCAGGGTTTTACACAACTTTTCAAAAATGTGGGTTTTGGGACTCCAATAACAGAAATAAATGGGTTCCAAACCTACAAATGTTGGTCCCATAGCTGAATTAAATTTAAAGTATTAATTATATAATTATGATTATATATAGTCCTGGCGTTGCGATAATGTTGAATTTTGGAAATTGTTACTATTGACTGTGAATGCAATGTTTTTTCCGATGCACGGATTCATGAATCACACAACATCATGTTTTTCAGCCATGGATACTGTGTTAACCATGCTGTTAAAAACACCCGGTCTCTTTTAGACTTCAAGTCGGACGAGCCCGACTGCACAGGTTCTGAATCAGGTGTCTTTGATTCCTTTCCTTTGGGTGTATAATTAAGAAAATCGCCAATATCACTCCGACGTTAACTTTAGCCATTATGACAGTTCATGCAAGCTACAGCTATTGAGGACATTGGCATCACGTGTATAACTGATTCAATACAAATACAACTACGAGCCAATCAAAATTTTGCCAGAAATTTACGAATACTATTTTAACAAACCGATGTATTTATAGTACGCAGGGAAATTCCAACATTTAGAAAGTTTTTGAAAAATCCTCGTCTATTAACAGAATTTTCAAACATGTTTTTTTCAGTTTAGTCAAATTGGTAAACAGAAAATTTTTGTGTCCTTTTGGACGCATATGATAAATAATTTTGCGTCCAACATAATTTATTTTGCTTAAAAAACGCAGAATTGCACGTCCCGTTAAACCCTGCTTTGTTCTTTATGAACTAGATGAACATTGACAATTTAAATCAGAGTTGTGTTGAGTTAAGTAATGGTTTTTAATGTCCCAATCAAGAATATTCCAATCAAATCAGAGTTGAGTTGAGTAAAGGTGTTTAACATCCCAGTAAAGAATATTCCAATCAAATCAGAGTTGAGTTGAGTAAAGGTGTTTAACATCCCAGTAAAGAATATTCCAATCATATCAGAGTTGAGTAATGGTGTTTACCATCCCAGTAAAGAATATTCCAATCATATCAGAGTTGAGTAATGGTGTTTACCATCCCAGTAAAGAATATTCCAATCATATCAGAGTTGAGTAATGGTGTTTACTATCCCAGTAAAGAATATTCCAATCAAATCAGAGTTGAGTAATGGTGTTTACCATCCCAGTAAAGAATATTCCAATCAAATCAGAGTTGAGTAATGGTGTTTACCATCCCAGTAAAGAATATTCCAATCAAATCAGAGTTGAGTAATGGTGTTTACCATCCCAGTAAAGAATATTCCAATCATATCAGAGTTGAGTAATGGTGTTTACTATCCCAGTAAAGAATATTCCAAATCAGAGTTGAGTACTGGTGTTTATTATACCTTTTGTAAATTTCTCAAAATTTGATTGGTTAATAAGCGTTTGCGTAAATTTAATGTCACCCTCGGATTTAAGAAAATCTGACGTCACAGGGTGACATTACGTGAGCGGCTGACTTTACGAAAAATGTCACATGCGCAGACAAGAGGCCCATGGGCCTTAACGCTCACCTGAGGAAGAGTACATAACTTATGCAGAGGTTCAATGGTCAATGACATTAATAAAAGAGAACATCAAAATTTTCAGCAGTAAGGGCCAATAATATGCAAGTATTTTTGCAAATTAATTATAATAATTATATAAGTATGCTATATATAACATATTTAAAGTCTAGCTACAATATATTATTTATAAACAGCTAAAACATCTGTATATTAAAATGTGCATTAGGCCAATACCTACAATATTCCAATATACATGCCTATACAAAGAGTTTATAGTTTTTGAGATAATTAACCATTTAAGGATTCGTTTGCATCTATGACCTTGACCTTTGAACCTATGACCTTCATTCATATATCAAAATGATTGTTGTGCAAATGCCTACAATATTCCAATATACATGCCTATACAAAAAGTTTATAGTTTTTGAGATAATTAACCATTTAAGTATTCGTTCGCGTCTATGACCTTGACCTTTGAACCTATGACCTTCATTCATATATCAAAATGATCGTTAGGCCAATACGTACCTTATTCCAATATACATGCCTATACAAAAAGTTTATAGTTTTTGAGATAATTAACCATTTAAGTATTCATTTGCATCAATGACCTTGACCTTTGAACCTATGACCTTCATTCATATATCAAAATGATCGATAGGCCAATACCTACAATATTCTAATATACATGCCTCTACAAAAAGTTTATAGTTTCTGAGATAATTAACCATTTAAGTATTAGTTTGCATCTATGACCTTGACCTTTGAACCTATGAACTTCATTCATATATCAAAATGATTGTTGTGCAAATGCCTACAATATTCTAATATACATGCCTATACAAAAAGTTTATAGTTTTTGAGATAATTAACCATTTAAGTATTCATTTGCATCAATGACCTTGACCTTTGAAACTATGACCTTCATTCATATATCAAAATGATCGATAGGCCAATACCTACAATATTTCAATATACATGCCTATACAAAAAGTTTATAGTTTTTGAGATAATTAACCATTTAAGTATTCGTTCAATTCTATGACCTTGACCTTTGAACCTATGACCTTCATTCATATACCAAAATGACCGTTAGGCCAATACCTACAATATTCCAATATACATGCCTATACAAAAAGTTTATAGTTTTTGAGATAATTAACCATTTAATTATTCGTTCGAGTCTATGACCTTGACCTTTGAACCTATGACCTTCATTCATATATCAAAATAATCGTTAAGCCCATACCTACAATATTCCAATATACATGCCAATACAAAAAGTTTATAGTTTTTGAGATAATTAACCATTTAAGTATTCGTTCACATCTATGACCTTGACCTTTGAACCTATGACCTTCAGTCATATATCAAAATGATCGTTGTGCAAATGCCTACAATATTCTAATATACATGCCTATACAAAAAGTTTATAGTTTTTGAGATAATTAACCATTTAAATATTCGTTCGCAGCTATGACCTTGACCTTTGAACCTATGACCTTCATTCATATATCAAAATGATCGTTAGGCCAATATTTACAATATTCCAATATACATGCCTATACAAAAAGTTTATAGTTTTTGAGATAATTAACCATTTAAGTATTCGTTCAATTCTATGACCTTGACCTTTGAACCTATGACCTTCATTCATATATCAAAATGATCATTAGGCCAATACCTACAATATTCCAATATACATGCCTATACAAAATGTTTATAGTTTTTGAGATAATTAACCATTTCAGTACTTGTTTACATCTGTGACCTTGACCTTTGAACCCATGACCTTTATTCATATATCAAAATGACCATTGTGCCATTACCTACAATATTCCAATATACATGCCTATACAAAAATTCATAGTTTTGCAGATAATTAACTATTTTGGTATTCTTGGACATCTGTGACCTTGACCTTTGAACCTATGACCCTGATCTATGTAGCAAAATGACCGTCATGTCAATACCTACAAATAACTGAAAATCCTATGCCATTATCACAAGAAATGTTAAAAAAATAGCATTTTTTATCAAAGGTCAAAAACTGGGACATGACCTTGACCTTCGACCTTGACATCAATTGGAAGAAAATTGCAAGACAAGATCAACAGTGAAAACTCCATACATTTATCTTCAGCCGTTATGAAGTTATAACAATAAATGTCTCATTTTAAAAATTATGTAATTTTACGCAAAAAACGCGTAACCTATTTTTCGTCTAATTTTCATGAAAAACACAATTTTAATGTTCCCAGGTATGCTGAATCCAAATATCCAATCAAAATTTGCCTGCACCTTTTGGTTTCAGAGAAGAAGATTTTTTTGTCTTTTTGCTATTTTTAGTAACAGCGGCCATCTTGTTGGGCGTGGCCAAACCCCGAACACAATTTTGAAAGGCTCTTACCCAGGCATGATATTCACCAAGTTTCATCAAATATGGCCCAGTAGTTTTGGAGGAGAAGATTAAAATGTAAAGTTTACGCACGACGGACGACGGACGACGCACGACGGACGATGATAGATTGCAATAGCTCATCTGAGCCTTTGGCTCAGGTGAGCTAAAAAACTGCGTATGCGGTTCGAACACATTCGTCTTCTTAATCAGTAAAACGCTTTTCTAAGTAATGTTAAATATGATTAATGTTACAAGCGTCTTACAAATTGCTCATTGCTTATCATGATTTCAATCCAGTATACTTAGGTTGCATGGTATAATAATCACGAACAATCGGTATAATAAAATAAATATTGCATTTCTGATAGGGTGACAGTCCATATTGTCACCCCTCGAAATTCATTGTCAACCTCGGCTTTGCCTCGTTTGACAATGAAATTTCTCGGGGTGACAATATGGACTGTCACCCTATTAGAAATGTAATATTTATATATTACCATCCCAGTAAAGAATATTCCAATCAAATCAGAGTTGAGTAATTGTGAGTAATGGTGTTTACCATCCCAGTAAAGAATATTCCAATCAAATCAGAGTTGAGTAATGGTGTTTACCATCCCAGTCAAGAATATTTCAATCATATCAGAGGTCAATATTTCCATGGTAAATTCTGCCCAGCTTTCTTATTTTTCAACCCTTTATTGATATTTTACTTCCATTTTTTACTTATTGTTTTATATATTTTTACTTACCTATATACAATATTATGTTCGTGTAGATACTGTAACCCTAATACTACACAGCCTGAATAGAACACAGTCCTGGGCTCAGAGAACACATCACTGTGTATGTGCATCATTAAATCTCCACCACAAGCATACTCCATTACAAATACCACATGTTCCTGTCAAATATAAAACTACAAATTTATCCCCTGCTTCCTTCACAAGTACTAATCATTTAGAAAAGAACATCAGGGGAAACTTTGGAAACATACGTGCCAACTTTTTTGAGATTAGGAATAAGTTTTGGATAAATTTTGATCATTAATTTTACAAAATCAATCGTAAGGAATGATTCCCACATTTAACTTGAAAAACATAGATAAACTGTAGAATACTCTGGTTTCAATTTTTGATCTCATTGTTTATTCTTCACATTTCTCGGTGGCTGAAGATCCTATCATAATGACTTTGACCATGATGTTAAGAAGCCCTTTTTAACCAAATGTACAACACTGGATTCCTGTCTTGTGCTCTTGGACAGTATTTACACATTGCCCATCTTGTACTCTCAGTGGCTTAACACCACAAAATTTGGAACCTGACTCCACCTGATGAGGCTATAGACCCATGAATGACTTCTAATCAAACTTACCTCTGTCTGAAAGCAGGCAAATAAATTAACTAAGAACAGATGTCGCATTGAATTAATCAAACTTACCTCTGTCTGAAAGCAGGCAAATAAATTAACTAAGAACGGATGTTGCATTGAATTAATCAAACTTACCTCTGTCTGAAAGCAGGCAAATAAATTAACTAAGAACAGATGTTGCATTGAATTAATCAAACTTACCTCTGTCTGAAAGCAGGCAAATAAATTAACTAAGAATAAATGTCGCATTGAGTTAATCAAACTAACCTCTGTCTGAAAGCAGGCAAATAAATTAACTAAGAACAGATGTTGCATTGAATTAATCAAACTTACCTCTGTCTGAAAGCAGGCAAATAAATTAACTAAGAACAGATGTTGCATTGAATTAATCAAACTTACCTCTGTCTGAAAGCAGGCAAATAAATTAACTAAGAACAGATGTTGCATTGAATTAACCAAACTTACCTCTGTCTGAAAGCAGGCAAATAAATTAACTAAGAATGAATGTCGCATTGAGTTAATCAAACTAACCTCTGTCTGAAAGCAGGCAAATAAATTAACTAAGAACAGATGTTGCATTGAATTAATCAAACTTACCTCTGTCTGAAAGCAGGCAAATAAATTAACTAAGAACAGATGTCACATTGAATTAACCAAACTTACCTCTGTCTGAAAGCAGGCAAATAAATTAACTAAGAACGGATGTCGCATTGAATTAATTAAACTTACCTCTGTCTGAAAGCAGGCAAATAAATTAACTAAGAACGGATGTCGCATTGAATTAATCACTTCAAATATTCTTTTCTCTGACATTAAACTTTCTACTTCATCTCTAGCTAATATGTCGGCTTTCTTCAATGCTTTTAAAGCGAAATATTCCCCTGTATTTTTGTATTGCGATAAAATAACCTACAAAATAAAACAAACTAATGATACTTCAGTCATTTCTTTAATTTATAACATATGACCTAATACGTGTATATAACTTGTATTGTTAAAATAGTACTGCTATCAGAGCTGTCAATCTACTTAATGAGTGCCATCCCCAAATACATGTATATAACCTGTATTGTTAAAATAGGACTGCTATCAGTGCTGTCAATCAACTTAATAAGTGCCAGCCCAAAATTTCAAAATCTACAAAGCAATTCCCAAATATTTAATAAATTTTCCTAATTATTGATAAATCAGCAGGGCTCAAATTAGATTTTGAAACAGGGAGAAGTCACTTCTCCCTCAGCCAAGATTAGGGAGAAGTTTTTCAAAACAGGGAGAAGTTTTTCCGCCGCCAGTGAAATTTACATGGTGACGCATGTCCCAATATGTTTGACAGAAGACTTGAATATTACATAAATTGTAATATTACTTATTGAATCCAAATAAATCATAATATAAATTCTTCATAATTATCTTTTTTCTTTTTTTTTTTTTTTGGTTGCTATGTGCAGAATTATTATATGTATAAGCTTGGTGTAGCAATACTGAAAATAATTTTAAAAAATTATTATACTTAATTTTTCTTTTTTTCTTTTTTTTTATTTTGTTATTTAAAAGCTATTTAAATTATGCTCTTTTCATTGAAGCAAAATGCATTGATCATATCACATCACTAAATGTCTTGATTTCAATGTAAATGTGAAATACATGTACAATTTTCTTTAAAACATTATTTTTATTTTTAAAAAAATAATGTAAAGATTAACAACATATTAAGAAGTAAAACTAATAAATGAAAATAAATAAATAATAAATAAATAAATAAATTATGCACCATTATTTTTGAGTTATCCCCCTTGTCAACCATGTGTTTATCAATAGCAACAACATGGCTGCTGTGTCTGACTCCCAATTTCTAGAGATGATACTACTCATTTGCAATCATTCTATCAGAAAATGCTTTTATTTATGGATTCCTTTGTGAAAGGCAACATTCTTTGAGGGTTTGTTGTTTTATTAAATTTTCATACAAAAACGATCTACTATTTTGTTCAATACCCCCCCCCCCCCCCCCCCCCCCCGGTTTATATACTGGGGTACAGACGTTTTTTATGGCAAATATCCGAGGTTTTTCACCAAGATGGCTTTTAATTACATCAGTCAACAGGTTGATGAATCCATGATATGCATGGATGATCTCAGTTTAAGCTAATTATCGGATTAAAACACCTGGATATATCGGGAGTTACCTGTGTTTACCGTTGAATGTGTGTAATACATAGGAGGCGCCTTAGGGGTTAAATACACTTGTCAAAACTTAGGGCGACTAGAACTTCGCTTTTGGGACAGTTTAGGGCGAAGTTTTTGGAAAGAGGGCGAAGATATCGCCCAACTTCGCCCTTATTTTGAGCCCTGATCAGATACCAAATAGCAACACATATTTCTTGATTGATTTTTGCACAGAGGTTTTTCCTTTGTTTATTTATTTACAAAATGGCATTAAAAACATTTATTTTCTCAATTTCATAGATCTTTGACACAATGTAAGTAAGAGTGTGGCAGCTATTACTGTTAATCTTGATTTTTCTTATTTGTTAACTTAATGTACTCAAAGCTTATATACATGTATAGGCAAACAACATTGACCTGTCTGTTTGAACTTTCATTAGGAATATTCATATAGGAGGATCCACCCAATACTTGGGTAGTGTTAGGATTGGCAATACATATACAATGTATGGGTTAAGTGATATGGATACAACTTAATGCTTGTGTGTTTGTATGTAAATATACTTGTTTATAATAAATATTTAATTTAAAGGTCAAGCAGACGGGTCAATGTTTGCCTATACATCACATCATCAGTATAAATTTATCTAATCTTTCTGTATATTTTTACATTATGGATAGCTGCAAGACATTATATGAAACAAACAGGTTTTCTTCATTATCCCAATTGAAACAGGAACACATTTATTTTGGAGTCCCATACATTTATATATATATATATATATATGAGAATGATCAGTATGACATACCTTTCCAAAATGTCCTCTACCTAACACACTAATTGTTCTAAACTCATCTATCTGTACATGTTGATTTGAATAACTGAAACAGAAAATATGAATTCAGTACTGTAATGTAAGAGTTATTAGAAACAATATAAAAACTGAAACATTATACGACTCTCTCACCAAACTCAATTTTTTTTTTACAAAACCCAATATTTCAATCTATCTATTTTGTCTCTATTACAGTATAATACATGTATAACAAGAATCATTAAACTATCTAAACACACAATACTGCAAGATTATAATTAATATATGTCAAAATAAGTATTTTCTATTTCCATGACAGTGTACATACATGTATGTAGTTTATTTTTATTGATTTATCCCAACTTCATCCAAAGGTCCCTTTCCTAAAGTGGCAAGAAAATTCCCTGAAATTTTTAACTGCAATATACTTACTCTGGTTCTTGTAAATGTACCGGAGTTACAGGTTGTTTCTGTGGAGTAGTTTCTATATACATTGGTTGTGGTTGTGCTGTAGGTATTGGTGGCGCCGGCCGTTTGGTATGTGTAGATTCTTTGGAAGAAGGAGTATTTACATGTATCACATCATTATCTAAATCTATCGTGTTAGATTGATCATCTGGTAAGAAATCAAATGCATCCTAAAAATAGAAACATAATAAAATAAATAAAACAAGCAAAGTCAGTGAATTAGTATCAGAAGTTACTTTGTGACTTGCACTTATGTTCAAAGGGCCATAAATCACATTAAAATGAGCAATCCAACTTAGGTTAATGAAAAGCTCATCTCCTACCAATGTTGATGCTTTGCACCAAGTTTCGTAAAATAGTGCTTCATAGTTCTGGAGAATTACTTCCGACAAGATGCATGTTGAAGGACATAAGTTCAAAATTAATATCAACTCTTTCTTTGAAAAGTGGGAATAATGAAATAAACATATACATGCTTTTCAGCAATTTCTAAAATAAATTTTTGATAAACCAGACAGATTCACACTCGGTGGTAATCAGAAAAGTGTAATCAGGAGTTTTTTAAGAGACGTTTTACTTTGTTCAAAATAGCAAAGCTTTATCATTGTCACTCAAGATTGATGTGCAGTGAAGCGGAGTGTTGTATAATGTTTTCACATTCCAATAAAGATTCTTTCACTTATATATTGTAGTAGCCAGTCCTGAGATAATGGAGGAAACTGGAGTGCAACAGAAAACCACCAGCCTTTGGTGAGCCAACAGGTTAGCTTCTCAGGCTAGAATCCACCTGAATGGGATTCAAACCTAGGGGATGAACAATAAATTTACATTTCAGACAACTCAACCATTGATGGCCCATTCAGGTGGTCAAAAATATATTTAACGTGTAGCAATCTTGCCAGGCATTGATGTAAAGTTAGTTGTCAGTGCATAACATATAACATAGCAGTAGAATATCTAGTCATTCAATTTTTCGAAATGACTGCTACAAACTCCTACTCATTTTCTCTATAACAATAGTTCTAAATTGGTTTTTATCTCAACACAAAACACTGACATGTCCCACTTTATTTTAATGTTTTGATAAAATCTAAATCTTTGTTATGACCTACATGTATTATGTAACAAAATAATTAACTGATGGTGCTCTTGGCATTAACACTTGCTGGCAATCTCAGTTCTGGATATAGCCTTATACCTCAAGCAAACAAGATTGCTGTTGCCCTTATCACCAGTCCATAACTTTTATAACACCCTATATGTGCCCTGATTACCATTAAGTAATTGTATAATATCCTGTAGATAGGACAACTGTAAAGTTTATCTGTACGTCTGTTGCCCTGATCACCAATGAGTAATTTTATAATGTCCTGTAGATTTTAGGATGTTAAGATTGACTGTTGCCCTCAACACCAGTCGGTAATTTCATTACAGCCTGTAGATAAGACAATTGTAAAGCTAACATGTATGAGTGACGGTTGCCCTCATAACCAGTCAGTAATTTTACAATGTCCTGTAGATAGGGCAGCTATTAAATTTAACCCTTTGACTGTTGTCTTCATCACCATTCAGTAATTTTATAATGTCTCGTAGAAAGGGCAACTATTAAATTTAACTCTATGACTGTTGCCCTCATCACCAGTCAGTAATTTTATAACGCCCTTTAGACATAACAACTGTAAAGTTTACCTGTATGACTGATGGTTGCCCTCATCACCAGTCAGTAATTTTATAACCCCCCGTAGATAGGGCAGCTATTAAATTTAACTCTATGACTGTTGCCCTCAACACCAGTCAGCAGTGCTCCAAACAGGTTTTGAAAACTGGTAGCCACATGGCTAATAATTCAAAAATTTCAGTAGCCATTTCAAGATTTTTGTGGCCAGGTAAAATTCTTGGTGGCCAAAACTTATAAATATTCTTTCTAATCACACCGCCCGTCGCTACTACCGATAGAATGGTTTAGTGAGATACTCGGATTGGTCCCACCACGGAAGGCAACTTTCGAGGCGGAGCGATGAGAAGACAATCAAACTTGATCATTTAGAGGAAGTAAAAGTCGTAACAAAACCCAAATCAAAAAGTGATTTTTGCCGTTTGGCTGCCATTATGCAAAACTAGATCACGGTCAGATATGCGCTTTAAACTATAAAGTCACCTGCTTTGATTCAAGCGCTTTTAAGATATTATTGATGGCGAGACTATTGTCAGGTTGGGTGACAGGTCATGAACAAAATTTCTGGGTTTCCCGATTTTTAGTGGCCAAACTCAAAAAAAATATTTGACATAATGGCGAACTTCTGACAATTTGTAGTCTCAAAATCTGATTTTTGGTCGCAAATTTCAAGTATTTACTAGGCTACTTGGAGCACTGGTCAGTAATTTTATAACACCCTTTAGACATAACAACTGTAAAGTTTACCTGTATGATCTTTTCCTGTTGCTGATGAGGTGGTGTAGTGAACTCTTTAGGTGGTGGGTGACTGGGTAACCTGGGTGGTTTATCCACAGGTGAAACAGGTGTTGTGTAAGTATTTGACTCTGGTGAAAAGTTAATCTGGTGTATAGGAGGACCACGGTCACTGGCAGTAATTCCTGTGTAAAGTAATAGACAATTAGTGAAAATCAGTCACTACCTTAAGTCATCAGTCACTACCTTAAGTCATCAGTCACTAGCTTGTCATCAGTCACTATCTTAAGTCATCAGTCACTACCTTAAGTCATCAGTAACTACCTTAAGTCATCAGTCACTAGCTTAAGTCAGTCACTACCTTAAGTCATCAGTCACTACCTTAAGTCATCAGTCACTACCTTAAGTCATCAGTCACTAGCTTAAGTCAGTCACTACCTTAAGTCATCAGTCACTAGCTTGTCATCAGTCACTATCTTAAGTCATCAGTCACTACCTTAAGTCATCAGTCACTACCTTAAGTTATCAGTCACTTAAATCATTAGTCACTACCGTAAGACATCAGTCACTACCTTAAGTTATCAGTCACTACCTTAAGTCATCAGTCACTACCTTAAGTCATCAGTCACTAGCTTGTCATCAGTCACTACCTTAAGTCATCAGTAACTACCTTAAGTCATCAGTCACTAGCTTAAGTCAGTCACTACTTTAAGTCATCAGTCACTAGCTTAAGTCATCAGTCACTAGCTTAAGTCATCAGTCACTACTTTAAGTCATCAGTCACTAGCTTAAGTCATCAGTCACTAGCTTAAGTCATCAGTCACTACCTAAAGTCATCAGTAACTACCTTAAGTCATCAGTCACTAGCTTCAGTCAGTCACTACCTTAAGTTATCAGTCACTACCTTAAGTCATCAGTCACTATCTTAAGTCATCAGTCACTACCTTAAGTTATCAGTCACTATCTTAAGTCATCAGTCACTATCTTAAATTATCAGTCAATACCTTGTGTCATCAGTCACTAACTTAAGTTATCAGTCCCTACTTTAAGTCATCAGTAACTACATTAAGTCATCAGTCACTAGCTTAAGTCATCAGTCACTATCTTAAGTCATCAGTCACAAGCTTGTCATCAGTCACTATTTTAAGTCATCAGTCACTACCTTAAGTCATCAGTAACTACCTTAAGTCATCAGTCACTAGCTTAAGTCATCAGTCACTACCTTAAGTCATCAGTCACTATCTTAAGTCATTAGTCACTACCTTAAGTTATCAGTCACTATCTTAAGTCATCAGTCACTATCTTAAGTTATCAGTCACTACCTTAAGTCATCAGTCACTACCGTAAGTCATCAGTCACTACCTTAAGTCATCAGTAACTACCTTAAGTCATCAGTCACTAGCTTAAGTCATCAGTCACTACCTTAAGTCATCAGTCACTATCTTAAGTTATCAGTCACTACCTTAAGTCATCAGTCACTACCTTAAGTCATCAGTCACTACCTTAAGTCATCAGTCACTACCTTAAGTCATCAGTCACTATCTTCAGTCCCAATAATTTAATAAATCAAGTACATGTAGACTGAAAATAGAAGTCAAAATTGATGTTCAAATGATCATGAAATACCAAAATTTCATGGAAAAATTATAAAATCTTTTCAAAACTCATACAAGGAAGTAATGTGTAACATTCAATGTTATCATATTTTGTGTATTTACAGCAATACTTAATAACGGCAAATACATGGAACTATAATATTAACCACAGCTTGTCAATCATATTAACCACAGCCTGTCAATCATATCAACCACAGCTTGTCAATCAGGGTGTTCAAAATGAACATGACGATATTAAGTTTTTTATTGCCTTCCAAGAAAATAAAACCAGAATTATTAAAAATAACATACCTGGTGACATGATTTGTGATGGAGGGCTTAAAACATCAGAATCTGCACACTGCTGTGGTAATGCCCTCTTCATTAATCGTCCCCAGGTCGCCACATTAATGTTCATCTGACCTGGTCTTGGAAAGTTTTTACCTGTAATGAAAAAAAGATTAAAATTTTACTTCTAAAAGGAAACTTAATAATAATAAATTGTAAACAATTTATGAAAAACTTCCAATTTTGTGGTATAGTACTTTTCTAATTTGAACTGGACATACATGTCATGTATGTCATTGTGTCAACTGAAATTTGGGTCTGGGGCAATGATAATGATTTTTTTTAAGTTAAGCTGCAGATATATGCAAGTTATACACAAATGTACTATGCAAATCATACTGTTGCACAAGCCATTATTTGATAAACAAGATATTGCTGTACAAAACAACTGATCATTTCACATAACAGATGGCAATAGATTTTTTTTCTGAAGTCAACTAGCAGAGAACAATTTCATACCCAGATACAAAATCAAAATTTCAAACAAGACTTCCAGACATTATTTATATCTATAGTACTAACAATGACAATGCTATACTATCTATGTCTTTTTAAATATAGACTATAAATCCCTGTCTTACATTATGGTGGTACAGTTGGTAGAATGCTTGGCTGTACGTGGAAGGTTGTGGGTTTTGAACCTCAGCTGAGGTCAAAGACCTGACTGTTCTTTTGCAAAGCACTCAGCATTTAGAATTGAAAGCCACAGGGTCTTTCAAATGAAACCGTAAAAACCTATGTCCTGTGTCATGGTAGGTGACATAAAAGAACCTTCCCTGCACACTATCCTGAGCACACAAAGGTGAAAATTTCTGTCATTTCACCTTTGGCTGGTGACATGTTAATGTAAGTAAAATATTCTTGACTTGCAGTAATATACCTTTGTGTTTAGGGAATATCCTTCTTTGTCTTTGTAACTTTGGCTTTCTGGATAATGTTGGGTTTAAAAATGTAATCTGAAAAACAGAATTTATACAAAATTACATTGCAAATACTATCAATACATGGTGACAATGCATATACATGGATCTGTTGTAACTTAAAAGCCTGGCTTTTGTGATGAAAGAAACAGAAAAAATAACTAGAGTAATCTCTTGAGACAACAACCCCTTTCTTAACAATGCCAAATTGTTTTTTTATATCTTTGACCTACACTTGAAATAAACACCTTTTGTTTTGTGACACATTGCCTAATGTTGTTTTACAATTGTGCCAAATTTGATTCAAATCCATCCATAGACTTGAACATGATATAGGGACAGATGTCCAAACAGACAGACCTGGAGGATGAACAGCGATAAATATATACGCAGCCACCCACACTTCGTTAACAAAGGGTATAATTATTGTGTTGACAACTCTACATGTAAATGTATATTTAAATCAGATCAACATACCTCTGCAAACAGGATACCCGATGGTTCTAAATGAATTGCCATTCCATGTCTCTGATCATTTAAAAAGTCTTCTAATCTAAGGAATTTTACAGCACACATTTGTCTCCAATCTCTCCAATAAATAGCTATTTCTATTTCACGTGACTACAAACAGATAAAACAATAAAGTAAAGAAATAATTCAAACACTGCAAAAGTAGTAAAAATTATCATAACACAGTAAAACTATGGTTCAACTCCATCATCTGTGATGAAATCAAAGTACTGAAAGTGCTGAAATCAGACAAAATCAATATGACTGAAATGAAATAAGAAATTGTGATCTTAAATACTGTAAATGTGGTTATTTTCATGTGGTGAATTTTATTTTTTTATTTTTTTTTTTTTTGAGAATTAAAATACCCCCTTGAATTGTTATCATCAAAATAATGGGTAAATCACGAAAAATATCCCCCATGCTAGAGCAAACCCCAACATTAGATTTGGGTATCATGATCTCAGTTCATGAACAATCTGAAACATAAGATGTTAACTAACAAATTACATGTAAATTTAAATGTTTTTGCTATCAATCAATATTGTTAGTGACACACTGTAAAAAACCATGATAAGTTGAAATATCAATTGTATATTACAGGTTCTATTAAAGTTTTTGACTTTTGCATAATCTGAGAACATTTTTTATATTTCATTTTCTCTGTGGATAGAGACACATACATACCCTATCTAATTCAATACTAGTTCTATGATCCCAGCATTGTTGACTATAACCTTTCCATGTAAAACACATACATACCCTATCTAATTCAATACTAGTTCTATGATCCCAGCATTGTTGACTATAACACATACATGTACATACCCTATCTAATTCAATACTAGTTCTATGATCCCAGCATTGTTGACTATAACCTTTCCATGTAAAACACATACATACCCTATCTAATTCAATACTAGTTCTATGATCCCAGCATTGTTGACTATAACACATACATGTACACACCCTATCTAATTCAATACTAGTTCTATGATCCCAGCATTGTTGACTATAACACATACATACCCTATCTAATTCAATACTAGTTCTATGATCCCAGCATTGTTGACTATAACACATACATACCCTATCTAATTCAATACTAGTTCTATGATCCCAGCATTGTTGACTATAACACATACATACCCTATCTAATTCAATACTAGTTCTATGATCCCAGCATTGTTGACTATAACACATACATACCCTATCTAATTCAATACTAGTTCTATGATCCCAGCATTGTTGACTATAACACATACATACCCTATCTAATTCAATACTAGTTCTATGATCCCAGCATTGTTGACTATAACCTTTCCATGCTGTCTGAGCTACTTGTATATTATCTAATTTTATCACAGCCATAACTTCATCTAGAAGTACAAGAAATAAACACAACAATTAACACTTAACAAACTGAAGAAAAATTGACCAAGTCAACAAAGGTTGCATGTCAACATGGGCCATTTCAACATGTTCTTTAAGCAGCCTTAGTTGACAGGTTTTACTCTATCTCCAGACAATGATTAAATAATGATATCAAAAATAAATACTGGTACACTTGAATATAATGCTAAGCCTATGTTTCAATTCCTGGTCACCAATTTCGAGATATTCTTCCAAAAAGCACAACTTTAGCAAACTTGTTAAAAATCCCTTTAATAGAGCTAGGTTTTCACTTGGCTATTAACGATTTTAAAATTGTAGATACCTAGCCAAGAACTACATGTGTGGTTTTCCTGCCTATTAATACTACTTACTTGTTAAATCTTCCTTTACATTATATGTTTTGGTACTGCCTTTATAACTTTTGGAACCTCGTAATAGACTTTTACTCTCTCCAGGGCTGGCCAACATCAGTTGTAAATTGTCTTTTTTCCTGCCTGGAATATCTTCTAATAACTGCTGACAACCCACTAACCTATAATGCATGTACATCCATTTCAAAAACTTTAAATTCTTATGGCATGTGGTTGTTGTTGTTGTTAGAAACATGCAAAAGTTTTGGTAAATTTTTTAATTGAAAATGAGCAAAGACTTGTGATACTGTAAATATACTTGATTTCACAGTTCAAATATTCACAGCTTTGTATTTTCTGAACTAATTTGCAGAGTGCAATATTCGCAGATTTGTGAAATGGACTAAAAGATTGAGAATAAATATTATTTAAGCATGGTACTATTTTTTACAGAAAATATTTGACCACGAAATAAGGAAAAATGAGTACACTGCTAGTAAAACTACATTTACAGTATTATGAGTATATAGAATTTTTGTGCATTAAAAATTACATATTGCAAACAAACATTAGAGTGGAGCAATGGAGTTTTATGTCTCAGTCAGGAATCTTATATCAAGGCAGCAGTATCTAAAATGGTGGAGGAAACCAGAGTACCGAGAAGCAACATTTGACAAGCTGACAAAACATTTTCTCATTAAGCCAGAGCTAGATCTAAGGAGTAACCCTTCATAAACATTCTTGACAGTTTGGATACAATAGGACACTACTTACCTAACTTCTAATTTTCCAGTAATGGCAGCAGCTTTAGAAAACGGTGAAGAATTATTTTCATTTTTAGACCATCTGTCTTTCTGTGAATGTAGAGCCGGGTTAGAAGCATCTAATTCTTCTTTTAATAATTGCACCTTTGCTGATTTTGGCCCTAATTCAGTAATTCGTTTTTCTAATGAGATTCTTAAAAGTTCTAATTTTTGACTTGATTCTGTAATACTAGACTGGACCTATAAATAATAATCAACAATGAGGTGTGTATATACCATGTGATGTACTTTAGTGTTTGTGTCAATTTATTGTTTTCAATGGATATGGAATTGCGTAAGTTTACATTTTCCCACAAAAAAAACAATATTTTAATCAAAATTTATTTGATAAAACATTTTCCAAAAAGTTCCACACAAACATGGCAGGAGTATTAGCAGGAATATTGATCATGTGCTACACTGGTTGGGAATTTAAATCAAAGTTAAATTACATATTCTTTATAATGATACATTTTCCAATAAGTGAGTCAAATCCTATGCATTCCTACTTCATTTTGAATTTCATATGACAATTACGCTAGCATGTTTATTTAATCTCTAAATTCTCAGAATTTTCACATAGAAAATTTTGAGTGAGGACATATAAGTAATAATATTTTCAATATCAAATGAGCTCATTTAAAATCAATATTAAAGCATAATGTATGGTAAGGGAGATAACTCACCTCTTTCAATGCCTTGCTATCAGGTGATTTGGAATTCTGTAACAGTTTTATTGCATTTTTAGCACCTTCACACACGGCAGATTCTATTTTCATATGATGTCTAAGTTCTTCAATCCTCAACTCAACTGGTGTTAACACCTCACATCGTTGTGATGCTGTAAATACAAGTTATACATTCTAATTCAATGAATTTACTGAAAAATTTATTCAGATGTAAGCTATAGTCCAAGCATTATTTTTGTACAAGAAAATGACATACTCCTTATTCAATATGGTTAAGTAACATCTACAAGTGAAAAATGCATTGGGGAAATAATTTAAATTTAAAAGATGTTACATGCAAGTTCATTATGTTCTTCAAAATTTTCTAAATTAATATACCGGGGTAATTTCTGGCTGTATATTTTTTTTTAACACTTTAATGCAAAACTAAAGCGCATACAGTAATTTATTCTTTTGCTAACAAAGAAATAGACATCATTTTCTATATACAAGTATAATGGTGTTAGATACAAAATACACACTAGCCCATGTTTCCATTACTGGTAGCCGGATACACCATTTGCTACTGATTTCTGAGTAGCTTTTTTTTCTTTTTCTTCAAAAAGTAACCTATTTTACCAAGTTTGTAAAAACATACTTTCGAAAGGACTGTATTTTCTCAAATTTTCAAAATTTGGCAAATAATAATTTTAAATTTGTGGAAACCTAAAATAAGTATGCAGTAGGCTACTGATGTAAAAGCTACACGAATATGTCTTTGTATTAGTACAATAATAAAAATATATATTAAGTTAAACTTAATCCCAGAGGACTTACCATCTTCACTCATATTAGCAGCATCTTGTGTTGCTTTTAACATTTGCATACGTATAATTTCCATCTTTGTTTTAGCATCAGATAACATCTGTTGTGCCTCTGCTAACATCTTTTTATCTCTGAAAGCTCCACTACTATACATTCCTATCATATTTTCTGCACCTTGTTTTACCTGCAAAAATAAAACATTCATGGGTGTATGATTTTTCGTGGAGTTGAACAGTAGTGTGAAGCGGAGTGATGGTGGGTTTACAGGGGGGGGGGGCGAGTCAGGAACTCCCACAGAAAAACACCCTTTGGCAACCAAAGTAACAAACTTCTCTCACATTAGGATAAGTCCTGAGTCGGAGTGTGATTCAAACCTAGGTGGTGAGAATCTGTAAGAGTGTGACCACTCAGCCAGCAAGTCACTGTCAATTAACCTTAATGTTTATGAGGAACTATCAATTCCTGTAAAGGTATGTTATCCCATCATTTGATGTTACTGTGAAATTGTGTAACCTGTGAAATTGTGATCAGGCTCATTTCCATAGCCAATGGAAACGCTAGACAAGTGCAAATGTCACCAAATATCTCTAAGTACACAAGTGATGGGATTGGATTGTTGGTATTCTACATCCCAGTCAAAATTCTTTTACCTATATCAAACTGGTTAGTTCTGAGATGGTGAGTGAAACTGGACTGCCAGCAGAAAACACGGAAATTGGACAAATGAACTTCCACTAGGACCTGCCCAAGAAAGTATTCGAACAGGCCATGTAACATGTTAGTGTGCTCTTTAGGCCACTGGGTCATCGAGGCCCCTCTGGTTTACCCGAGAATCCCAATATTATGTGATATGACTTTACCTTGTTTTCTATTTCTAATTGTTTCTGTAGCGAGGCTAGTCTTAGTGTAACTGGGTCTGTATCAATGTGTCCATCTCTACCTGGAGATTTTAAAGCATCTACAACAGAAAAGATGGAATATTTACAAAATGTATATAATGTCTACTTGTAAGTTCAGTTTGATACACATTTTATTAATCAGTAATGATTTATTATAGTCTATAATGTTTTCAGTATGAGTTTCCCTTGACAAAGACTGTCAGAAGAACAGTGTAGCTCATCTGAGCATCAGGTCCATAAAACTTTCACAAAATAATACATAAAAGCTAACCCTTTTTCTGCAATTTGCCAAAAATTCAGTCAAAAAAGTGAAATATAATCTTGGCTCTGACAGTCACACGTACACAAGTGATATGTACGAAACCAGGGGAACTAATTACTGGAATTTCAATTATTTGGTTTAACAACCATACACGCTTGTTTTTTCACATTCCACTGGTACTAGACACCAACAGATATACATTTTTCTCGCATATGTGACAGATTAATCTCACGGGATATGTGGTACGATATTTTTTTCCATATCGCACCCCCCGTGAGCGTGTGTAGGGTATCTCAGTACAACGGGAATTACTTTTTCAATAATGCCAAGGGACGCAATTCATGATACAAGCGATATCATGGTAATATATTAGAGCTATCTCCTTAACAACTGACTGATTCTATAATTTTTAATTCTATTTTATTTTTGTTATAAAAAATTTAATTTTGACCAATAAGTGTTAAAAAAAGAAAATGTGTTTTGTTGTTATTTGTTACCGCGTAGGTCCACATTTCTGCTCTGGGCAACATGTCATTGATGATGTTACAATATTATGTCATACATGTTTTTATCCGCTAACAAAATCTTTGTTTTGTAGTAGGAAATTTCAATGTCTTTAGGCTTTAATTAGAATCTATATGCGAGAAAAATTATCAATTGATCGTTCCAGACCGAGATAAGGAAATTTCAATCTTGTGGTCAGAATGACAGATATTTTCATCTCAAACTCGGCAGAGCTTAGTTTGAGAAAATATCTGACCACTCGACTGGAATTTCCTTATCTCGGTCTGGAACTTGTTATAGATTCTCTTTATATAAGACTTTGTTTTACCTACCATAGACTCATGATGAGTACTGGTATTAGACATTTATATAAGACTGGTTTACCTGCCATGGACTCATGATGAGTACTGGTATTTGACACCAACAGATAGGCATTAATTTCTTGTAATTCTTGTTGTAGCTCCTTCAGTTTATTATTTGTCTTTTTAACAATACTATGTACATCTGATATACTCTTCTTATCTGAAGTTGCCTCCTTTAATTTTTCAGCTCCTTCTTTAATCTTCATTTCTTTTCTAATTTCTTTCTTTAGATGTTCTCGTATTTCTTCTAGTTTTAACTGTACATCATTGTCTGATAAATTTGGGTCAAACCCATACCTGTTACCTATACCAACTCCAGTGTAGGAATTCCTCTTGGCACCTCCCTGCAAGAAACAAAAGGTCATGAATATAGTTTATGTGACAAAAAATTATGCGATATGCAAGTATTACATCTGGAAATTTTTGACAACCTTCCCACAAACTAAAAGTTTAAATTTGAGACCATGCCACCATTCTACCTTTTCTGAGACTAGGAGTAAGTTTGGGTAAATTTTAATAGTCAGGGTTCCCACCACCTTTCAAGAAATGAAGTTTTGTACCCCATGATTTTTAAAAACTGGGGTATAGTCTTATTAGTCATGAAATAATGGGGTACACTGCTTTTTACTTCTGGGACCAGGGTTCAACACAATGTTTTTAAAGACTAGACCAGTCGGGCTAGTCATCAAAATTTTCACACGCCCAGACCAAGATTTTACTAGACAGTTTCATTGTTGAGAATTAAAATTTAATTCCTCCATGTAGCATGAATGCATGCATTATAATAATTTTTTTGGTGTGCATAAACAAAAATTAGCGTGATTCACGTCAATTTTGGCATGAATGGGAACCCTGAGTCTGTTTTACAAAATCAATAGTAGAGATCTAATCTAAGTGTTTCATCCTTGCTTTTCTGGGCAACTAAATATCCTGATCATTGTCACTTTCATGACCATGATGTTGAGAAGTAATTTTTAAACAAATTTACAACATTGGATTTCCATCTTGCACAAATCGTCAATAATAAAACATTGCTCTTAAGCACAAATTAATTTGGAGAAGTTGATACTTTGCTTTAGTATATACAAGGCTTAGAAAACAGTTTCAATTTCCAGATTTGTTTTCAAATAGTAAGTTTTAACTGGCGCCAGGGCCTGGCCCAGACTTAAAAACAGGTAGTTCGTTTATAAGCATTCGGCATTCAGAAATGTGGTTTTTGCAGGTCACATCCACAGCTGGCACAAGAGTTGGGAAGTGCTTGTGTGAAGTTTTGATTGTATTGTATCAAATGCAATATTTTAAAGCATTTGAGTTGAGTTGAGTAATGGTGTTTAACGTCTCAGTCAAGAATATTTCACTTATATCTAGACATCGCCAGCTATAGGCGAAGGTGCAGAAATTTTGCCTGTGCGTTGCGCTGATGGCATTATACAGCGGGGTTCATTAGCGTGTCAAGCCCACCGTGACATGGGACCTCGTTTATTTTAAGTTCCCATCCGAAAGAACCGTGACTTTCATTTCGTAATGCCGAGTGCTTGGAGAAAGAACAGTCACTACCCACTTTCAAGTCTTGGGTCAGACCCACGACCTCCCACTTACGGAGCCAGCAGGTTTTAAAGCATTTGACAAGCTGAAAATACCAGCCTATATTCAAGGAGATTGAAACACATAATATGAAACCTGATATTTGGATTGTAACATTAAGCTTTAGAGTAATGTGATCCCAAGTTTAATCTCTTGTTTCTTATATTGTTTAGTTTATATAAAATAATGAGCATGGGTCCTACCTAAATTCTCCATTATGGGTCTAAACTATGCAAAAAAGGAAGTCATGTACAAGTATCTTTTTGGTGTTATTTATGGCAAATATAAGAAACAAGTTCAAGCTTGAACTAAGCAATAAGGGCCCCCATCTCTCTGCCTTTATCCCAGTAATGATAACCTTCTGTCAACAGCAGCACTACAAAATTTTGTCATTTGGGACAAACAGTGAACACCAAGAATGACACATTAGTGACCTCATTTCAAGTGTATAAATCAGATAAAAACAATAATAAAACATCACAAAAAGTTGCACAGAATACGTATCAAATAATTTAGTTTTCAAAAGATTAAGTTAAATGTATGTCAAGGTGCTGATAAAATAATTATTTCATTGTTTTTACCGAATAGTAGGAGGTGCCAGATTCCGCCGCCATATTTGTAAATCTTCTGACGCGGAAATACGAAAAATCACTAGTTTTCTGCCTACTCCTGTGACATCCCCACTTATGTTACACTTGAGAATTGTAGTTATTCCTTTCTGTTAAAGTATAGGCTATCTGTTAAAACAAATTAATGATCTATTGTCTTTTTATGAGTTCCAAACTTCTGAAACATCAGTCGGTGAAATGACATGAAAGGTCACGTGATGAGGTCAATTTTGTGATTTCTCCAATCAAAAGAGTTCTTTCAAACGGTGTTTAGTTTTTTCCAACACCTACAAATTTGACATGTGACATTATTTTGACAGTGCACGTTGCATTTGCACACAAGTAAACATTTTTAACAGATTCTGCCTTGATACTGCTAAAAACATATGTTACATATGTATTTTGTTATAGAACTGTAATGATAAGTTGTTTACATTTGCAACGGGAACTAAGAATCGAAAAACATGAAATGGGTCAAGGTGTACTAAAAAACCTCGTGTAGGCCCTTTATCATCATTTGGATTTGTAAACATGACTTTATGGTGGACCTACTTGAAATGAGATACCAGTGTTTGCATTAAAATTACTTCTGATGAACTTGAGAAAATTACAAACTTGATTTAGAGAACTACCATTACATGTACCATGTGTGGGAGGACTGCATGGTAGGGTGTTTGTAAAACAATGGAATGATATCATAGCTGTAACCATTACTCATTGTTGACAACTCACAATTATTGTAGTAAAGCTAAAAATAGTTACATTGTTTAGTGTTTTAGGGTGGTGTATGTATTTCTGGGTTTGGCCCAATATCAAATAACTGCTAAATATTAAATAAAGTCATATATTTACAGTAGTGTTTATAGATGTACATAAAATACAGAATTAATCAGCTTGTTGGAAAATCTTTTGTCATTTTTTTGCCATTTTTAATCAAATCAGGAGCAGAAGTAGTGATTTTTTCTGGATTCCTCCACTGTCCCTGAATTGACCACCTCGATACACATGCAAAAATGTTGACTGGTTCACAAATAAATTCAATATAGCATTATTGTGCATGTTAATTAAACTTGATTGTAAATTATTATTTTTTGTCATCTCAACCAATCTTAAAACAATTTAGAACAGAAGGAGGAATTTTCAATCAATCTTGATATAAGTGAAAAAATCTTGATTGGTTGACTGGGGGTCACACCGTGTAAAACTCCATTACTCCATCCATCACTTTTAGACAAATATCAATGTTTAGGTAAATTGAAATAAAGTTACAATTTACAAAATATATCACCAGTCCATCCCCACCAATTTTCAGTAAACTCTTGCAGGAAAAGAATAATAGACATTTTTTCTCATTAAAAATTTTGCATCAGAACTTATGCAGCTTACAATAAAACTTGTCTAGACCATACCCTGATGTCTTAACTGATCAGTTGTCATATGACATATTATTGATATTCTTTGGAAAATGGAGTAAGATTCATAGCACTTGTAAAACAGACATAACCCATATATCAAGGGAACTGACAAACTGTGACCCTGGATATATTTGACGTCACAGTTAAAATTCAGGTGGTCATAGGTTATATGATCTATATTACAGCTGTAATTGCACACATTTGACCACCTGACCAACTAGGCCAGCCAGGGATCCATTATTTAAAGTTACAGGTACCTTAAATGGGTAGCCTTCAGCTCTAAAGCTCCAGAAATCTATCACTTGACTGGCTTGAGTCCATCACATAATTTAGTAATTCTTTATTTTGTTTATGTAGATATTTTGTTTACATTCATTCATTCATTCATTCATTCATTCATTCATTCATTCATTCATTCATTCATTCATTCATTCATTCATTCATTCATTCATTCATTCATTCATTCATTCATTCATTCATTCATTCATATTTTTTTCAATGATCTATATTTATTGATTGGTTCGTACAATGATGTACATGTATTTATTGTTACAGCACTTTGGCTCCAGATGATGTGTGTAAAGCATGCTTGTATAAGGGGTCAAAGTCAACTAATGCGTCAAAGAAAGATGGTCAATCTCAGCGTCCAGTTTGGAGAGACCCTCCTGGAGGACAACAGTACTATCCATCATATAACATAGCGCCAGGGGCTCACACGTAAATATAATAATAAATGACAAAAATAATACATTTTTATTCTCAAATGACTTTTTAAATTGATAATTATGATGAACAGAAACTTAAAATAAACTTATTATAGTTACAAGTAAAAAAACAAAATGACATAAGGTAAAAAAAAATATCAATATTGGTAAAACGTTTTTGTAATGATGTTGTCAGTTTGGGTTTGTAGGGTGTTTTAAGATAAATGCTATGGTACACATGATTATCACTAGGACATGTGGTATGGCATTATCCATCCATCTGTCCATCCATCTGTCTATAGTATGTTTGTAGTACTTTTTCTGGCATATTCCTGCAACACCATTGAAGATATTATTACTTATAAACTTGGTATACATGATTACTGGGATATGACATTGTGTATGCCAGAAGAGGAGATAACACTGCAAATTTCTTTGAAATTTAGTAATGTTTTCTGTGAACTTTGGCAACAGTTTATGACAAAAATGTAAATGGGCATATCTTGCTGTGATGCTCTTGTTTAATTTTATAATGTTTAATACATTTTGTTTAACATCATTGTTGTACCTGACATGTAATATCTTAATTAGTAGCTATCACTTTTGACTTTTGCAATAACATTTAATTCACATACAGTAAGGTTTCTATTTTTGAGATGCTCTTAAAACTTGTGTAAAATAAAGTTTTTGTTCCTTTTTACAGACCTGTAATTATATCCAGTAAACATTACAAAGAAGAGTTAGGGGAGATAACCCAAAGAGTGATTCAGCCAATGAGATGGGGTCTTGTACCGTCCTGGCACAAAGGTGATCCAAACAAAGTAGAATATGAGACAAATAATTGTAGAGCCGAAGGAATGCTGGATAAACGGACGTATAAAGTACCATTAGACAAGGGGAGACGATGTGTTGTACTCGCTGACGGGTAATATTGTCTTCTTTTTTTATGTACCAAAGCATCTGGATGCCTGAATCTTGACAAACATGTATATAATCAGGAAATTGGGGTCTACCAAATTTGCAACTGTTACACTGGTTAACCTTGACCTACTGGTACATCCAAAATCACAGTTGCTTAAAGTAGTAATACCTTAAAACAACTTTGTATGAGGCAGGTATTGGGTTTTAACTCCAGTCGTCTTGAAAAAGGTAGTGCCTGTTCTTTCGCTAAGCACTTGGCATTTAGCTGAATGAAAGTCATGGCGTCTTTTGGAAGAGACCTTAAAAACCGATGCCCTGTGTCACGGCAGGCACAAAAGAAACTTTCCTGCATATTTTCCTGAGGGCACTGCAAAGTAAAAATACTTCTTTCACTTCAGGTATAGCTGGTGACATCTCAATAGAAGTAAAATATTCTTGACTGGGAGGTAGAACCACATTCAATCAATAAATTAAAACTACTTTAAATTTTTGATAAAACAATAAGGCCTATAACTTTAAAACTCGATATATACTATCAAGGCAATTGAAACTAAAGTAGTAAAACATATAATTGTCTTGTTTGAAGATACATGTATGTTTATTACATTATAAAACAAGAAATATTGGTAGAAGCAATGCAACAGCGAAAAAAATTGACTTGAACTCAGTACTTTTCCAATACTTGTTACATACTCTACAAATTATCAAGCCCAATTTTGAGACATACAGTAAGCTCATTCAACATTTTAAAACAATATAAGTTGAACACCATTTTATAAACTGATTTAGACAAAGATTGGTGGAACAAAAGCTAAAATTTCCACATACCAACCATGAGTCCTCGAAGGCTGAGTGATCTAAACCAAGTGGTTACAGATCATGGCACCTCTGAATCCTCTGAATTGTGTGACAAAATGGTATTTTAGATGAATACTAATAAGAAGTAATGAAATGTATAATGCTATATAATAAAAGGGTTACTGAACTGATATCATGAAATATTGTCCCAAGTTGACTTGACTCATCCTCAGGATGATATTTCACAATATCAGTACAATAACCTAATAATATTAACCATACATATATAGAACTCATTCTTTTATTTCTAGCTTTTTTGAATGGAAACGAGATAAATCAAACAAACAACCTTATTTTATATATTTTCCAAAATCAAACCGGCCACAGGATATCAAAGAAAATGTAAAAATAGAGGCTGGTCGAATAAAACAGGAAGTGATAGACACTGAATCATTAGTGAAACAAGAAGTAAAGAATTGTGGGATTGACGATGTAAAAGACACTGAAACGTCAGTGAAACAAGAAACAAGGAATTGTGGGATTAATATAGTCATAAAACGGGAACCAGTAGATGGTGGAGATCCAGGGTCTGACGGTGGTAAAATGAAAGCAGGCCCAGTAGGTCATGAAGAATGGACTGACAGTAGTATTAAAGAAGAAATAGATAGTGACGGAATGAATGGGGAGGATGAAGGTAAGATATCCTGTTATTAATGCGGGGATTCAGAATTCCCCGGGTTTGGGGTCCAGGATGTATTGATTTTACACTGGGACTCTTGATATTTAAACTCTCCATATCTTCAATATCTATGAATGGATATTGATCAAACTTAGCACAAATTTATACTGAGCAGAGCTACCATGTCCAACTGTGTCCTGGTGCATCCCTCCCTAAAGAAATGAATATTAGATTAAAAAATGTGTCATGATTTCTTAGAGAAATAGATACAGAATAATGCACATACCCGTAGTTATTTTTCACCTGCATGCTTCCAGGCACAAAATTAATCCAATACACCCTTAGTCGAACCATAAAAATAACTCTTATATCGGTACGATTACAGATAGATTTGAGTGGTAATGAATAAACATTGCAACTCCTCATACTCTATGGTCATTTGCGGGTCAGTCCCTTTCTTGGCGAGTCGGCAGGAATTCATGTCCAAATGAGGGTTGGACCCACAGGTTGCGGGTCAGTTGGCAGCTCTGCTGAGTGTCACACAATTTAGATGCAAAGATCAAGGAGAAGTGCAAAGGTCAAGGGGTATTAACCCAATTACAAAACCTATGGGGGTGTAAATCAGCTTCACTGACAGTTTTAGTTTATGTTTTTATAAACAAATCATGATTGATAACCACCATTTGATTTGTTAAATTTTAGTATTATACAGAGGTTTAGCTATAATTTAGGAAGGTTGTTAAATAAACCAAAAAAGAAATGGGACTAAAATTGTGGCAACAAATAATAAGGGGCATTATAATAAGGTTTTACTGTACACTATTTTCAGGATGTCGTCTTTTAACAATGGCTGGAGTGTTTGATGTGTGGAATCCACCTGATGTAGGTATTTGTCTACAGCGAACATTCGTCTTTATACTTTGTGGAACTAGATAGTTTAATTTACACCAGCAATTCTTGTCCTGAACCAAATATACTTTGAGATGCGAGATAATTTATTAGGTAGCCTGTTGAAGGTTTTTGGGAACTCCAGTTTCCTCCACTAACTGACTTATTCTTGAATATATATTAGATATGATATTGTATTTGCCAATTTGAGCCATCTTAGGCATACAAATTATACATACAATAACAAATATGATTTACAATGTAGAAAAGGCCTCAGTGTCCGAGTGATCTGAAATGTTGATATTCCAACCACAACAACTCTTATCACCTAGGTTCAAATGCCACTCAGACAGACAGTAGTGTGAGGAAATGTATCAGTTTTTTTAGCTCACCTGAGCCATAGGCTCAGATGAGCTATTGCAATTTATCACTGTCCGTCGTCCGTCATGCGTTGTCCGTCGTCCGTCGTGTGTAAACTTTACATTTTAATCTTCTCCTCCAAAACTACTGGGCCAAATTTGATGAAACTTGGCGATTATCATGCCTGGGTAACAGCCTTTTAAAATTGTGTTCGGGGTTTGGCCACGCCCACCAAGATGTCAGAGTTACTAAAAATAGCAAAAAGACAAAAAAATCTTCTTCTCTGAAACCAAAAGGTGCAGGCAAATTTTGATTGGATATTTAGATTCAGCATACCTGGGAACATTAAAATTATGTTTTTCATGAAAATTGAACGAAAAATAGGTTACACGTTTTTTGCGTAAAATTATGTAATTTTGAAAATGAAACATTTATTGTTATAACTTAACAACGGCTGAAGATAATTGTATGGAGTTTTCACTGTTGATCTTGTCTTGCTATTTTCTTCCAAAAGATGTCAAGGTCATGTCCCTGTTTTTGACCTTTGATAAAAAATGCTATTTTTTAAACATTTCAGATGATAATGGCATGGGATTTTCAGTTAATTGTAGGTATTGACATGACGATCATTTTGATACATAGATCAAGGTCATGGGTTCAAAGGTCAAGGTCAAAGATGCACAACTATTACCGTTATAGTTGATTATCTGCAAAACTATTAACTTTTTGTATAGGCATATATATTAGAATATTGTAGGTAATGGCACAATGGTCATTTTGATATATTAATAAAGGTCATGGGTTCAAAGGTCAAGGTCACAGATGCAAACAAGTACTGAAATGGTAAATTATCAAAAAAAAAAACTGTAAACTTTTTGTATAGGCATATATATTGGAATATTGTAGGTATTGGTCTAATGATAATTTTGATATATGAATAAAGGTCATGAGTTCAAAGGTCAAGGTCACATATGCAAATTAATACTGAATTGTTTAATTGTCTTGAAAACTATAAATATTTTGTATAGGCATCTATGCTAGAATATTTTAGGTAATGGCCTAATGATCATTTTGATATATGAATGAGGGTTATGGGTTTTAAGGTCAAGGTCACAGGTGAGCGTTAAGGCCCATGGGCCTCTTGTATAGAAGTTCAGTGGTATTGATGTTTTCTCTATCTATGTACTGATGTTTTGACATAAGTGAAATACCAGTACTTTTGGCTGGGGGTATAAAGCATTTACTCCACCCTACTTCTATCTACTCCTACTTTACCATGCTAAGTCTATTGCATGACATGAAATGAAAACCTGAACAAGCAAAATCCTAACTCAGAGAAGAAGAATAATAAATATATGTAATATATTATTAATGTGGACTCATTAATTTTCATGATCCAATTTTCGTTGTTTACTTGTATATCCCTACCTGCAAATGTTAATGAAATACTGTACACATGGTACAGTCTAGCCTGCCTTAAATTTTCAGAACTGCAAAAAATAAAAAAATAAAAATTAAAAAAAATGGATACCACGAAAATAATTGATTTCACAGTGATATTTAAGGGGAGATAATATTATGAAATGGACCCAAATGGTCTTACAGATGACTTAATTTCTAAGATCTTGATCATCACCTAGTAACTTTCAAATATTACTTTGAGGGGTAGGTAAACAGGGCTCACAATCACTTTGCTAATTTTAAAAATTTAGGAAATTTCAGTTTTAAATCCAGTGTATTTGGAGTTTTCTTTTTCACAGTTTTGGTCATAATGATGCTTAATTTGATAATTTCATATAAGGGTGAGAGAGCCCTGGTTGCAATTCTTTAGAACTAGTAGTCTACCACGGACATTATATGTTGTGGTGTAGATAATATTTAGATGTATCTATGTTATCTTATAGGGATCAGCCCCATTATACTCCTACAGTGTTATAACAGTAGCTGCTTCACCTGCTATGTCATGGATACACCATAGAATGCCTGTGAGTATCACATATAACAGTAGCTGCTTCACCTGCTATGTCATGGATACACCATAGAATGCCTGTGAGTATCACATATAACAGTAGCTGCTTCACCTGCTATGTCATGGATACACCATAGAATGCCTGTGAGTATCACATATAACAGTAGCTGCTTCACTCGTTATGTCATGGATACACCATAGAATGCCTGTGAGTATCACATATAACAGTAGCTGCTTCACCCGTTATGTCATGGATACACCATAGAATGCCAGTGAGTATCACATATAACAGTAGCTGCTTCACCCGTTATGTCATGGATACACCATAGAATGCCTGTGAGTATCACATATAACAGTAGCTGCTTCACCCGTTATGTCATGGATACACCATAGAATGCCTGTGAGTATCACATATAACAGTAGCTGCTTCACTCGTTATGTCATGGATACACCATAGAATGCCTGTGAGTATCACATATAACAGTAGCTGCTTCACCCGTTATGTCATGGATACACCATAGAATGCCTGTGAGTATCACATATAACAGTAGCTGCTTCACCCGTTATGTCATGGATACACCATAGAATGCCTGTGAGTATCACATATAACAGTAGCTGCTTTACCTGCTATGTCATGGATACACCAGTATCACATCACAACAGACATATGACATAAGACTCACAACAACAAGAAACATGACATAAGAAACACTCACAACAACAAGACATATGACATTTAAAAAAACACATCACAAGAGACATAAAATCTCGAAACCTGGCCCCAGATTCACAATCATTCCTTAAATAATATTTTCTGAATTTTGGCAATTGTTTTTGGAACTAAGAATTAACATCTTTTTACAAACTAAATTATTGACTATCCTAAAAAACACAATTATTAGGGTTTCAAATTTGGCAGATTATTTTAATACTTTTACAGGCTATACTTACCTGTGTTTGTAATACTTTTACAGGCTATACTTACCTGTGTTTGTAATACTTTTACAGGCTATACTTACCTTTGTTTGTAATACTTTTACAGGCTATACTTACCTGTGTTTGTTATACGTTTACAGGCTATACTTACCTGTGTTTGTAATACTTTTACAGGCTATACTTACCTGTGTTTGTAATACTTTTACAGCCTACACTTACCTGTGTTTGTAATACTTTTACAGGCTATACTTACCTGTGTTTGTAATACTTTTACAGGCTATACTTACCTGTGTTTGTTATACTTTTACAGGCTATACTTACCTGTGTTTGTAATACTTTTACAGGCTATACTTACCTGTGTTTGTAATACTTTTACAGCCTATACTTACCTGTGTTTGTAATACTTTTACAGCCTACACTTACCTGTGTTTGTAATACTTTTACAGCCTACACTTACCTGTGTTTGTAATACTTTTACAGGCTATACTTACCTGTGTTTGTAATACTTTTACAGGCTATACTTACCTGTGTTTGTAATACTTTTACAGGCTACACTTATTGTGTTTGTAATACTTTTACAGCCTTTACTTACCTGTGTTTGTAATACTTTTACAGGCTATACTTACCTGTGACGAAGAAGTAGATAATTGGTTAGATTATGGCAATGTGCCTATTTCTAAGGTAACACATTAATTCATCACCATAATTTGTTCAGTGAATTTTTGGTGTTGTAAATGATTTTGGTGATAAATTGAGGGAGGCTAATAAAGAAAAATATAAAAGAAATGGATTTCTGGACTTGCAAATACTGTGGTAATAAGTTAGGTGGCAAAATCATATCAAGGAGAATTATAACAAGGTTTTATTGTACATGTATAATTAAATTATTTTTGTTATCCATGAAGGACAACAGATTTCCAAAAAACATAGGTTTCAATGTTAAATCTAAAATGGACCTTTTATACCATTGATCCCAAACTAAATTTGCAGGCCTCAAATATTTACAACTTGACATATACAGTCAAATCTGTATTTAAAGGTCCCCCACAGGAACCAGTAACAGTGGCCTTTATGGATAGTTTGCTCTTATACCTTATACAGATTCAAATAACATGAATAAAGAGTGATTAGGATAAAAAATTTACTGGCCTTTAAAAGCATGCAGCGTTTAATGCAGGCGTTTGACTGTAATATCACAACAATCCAGTTACAGTAACCACTGTCTTCTTGTTATATTCCAGGCAGCCAAGTTAATTCGACCTGTAGAATGCATACAGCTACACCCAGTGTCTTCTGTCGTAAATAATTCCAGAAACAAAACACCAGACTGTATCAAACCGGTTGATTTAGAGTAAGTCAAAAAGAAATTGCAAGAGAGTTAATTTAGTATTATATAACCCTGTAGCAGGCAAAATTATAACTTATATCAAGATGTCACCATTTATGATAAATTGTTGATATCCACATCATATTACCCATATGGTGACAGAATCTGGTAGATTCCTGAGTATGATGTCAAGCAAGGTCACTTATTTGTGTTTCTCCCATAACGGACAAACAATACAAGGATAAAATATTTCTGTTATGTCACAATACTACTTCTCTTGTGACATCAACAATAGAGATTGTGATAGTCCAAGAGATCATGGCTAAAATCCGGGTGAACGAGGCCAAAAGGTTTGAAGGTTGATTCTTGTAGGAAAATGTCCCTAGTTACTGAAAACCCATTTCTTACGCGTCAAATCGTTTCCGATTTTTTAATCAGAAACAGTTTTTGAAGAAAAGCCTCTGCAAATGTTAAATTTTGGTAAAAAATAAAATTCCAGATTTTGAAGCATTTTGTGGCAAAAACAACACAAAAATGTTCATTCTATCTTTCATTGTGGACACATGATAGATTAAAATGCAAAACATCCTGACAGTTTTCCGATTTTGTGTCAAAATTTTAAAATAAGCGATAAAATCGATGCTGTAAACTGCGTTTTTATCATATCTACCGTCTTTCGATTCTTGTAAATCTGTTGTTTATGCATTAAATATGACAAACTATATATTTTTATAAAGCCTTGGTAGTGCTGTAGATAAAAATGTTACAAAACTTCGGAAATATGGAACCTTAATACCGTAGCAAATTATTATGTTTCCCCTACCCCAAAAATACGAAAATGTCAAAAATTCATTATTTTGGCCCATGCTTGCCGATAAGTGTTTAAAACAAATCATTATTGTTTGTTACATCTCCCGTCTGTTCCCGACATATTTATAAAACAATTATATGTAGAGTGCTTGGTGATTTTATATGAAAATTTGCACTTTTCATGTAACAATAGTTTGGAAAATGAGTTTTCATTAAATCATTTGTACTCTACTTCTTGTAATTTTGTTATATAGGCATTGAATCTCGAGATTTATATATTTCTGTATTGCCATGGTACATTTGAGTCTGACAACATAAAAAACTATCGGAAATACCGAAGTTTATAGACGAAACGGATAAATTTATTTCCCCTACCCCAAAATTGAAAAACATGTGAAAATCCATTTTTATGCAATATATGCCGATTTGTGTTTCTAATGAAGATTTCGAGCAAAAGTACCCGCAACAATGATAAAACAAGCTTCGAGGATTTTAAATATTTGTGAAATGCTTTAGCTTAAGGACAGATAGGACTAACTAATATAATAAAATTGCTTATTTTATTCATTTATATGTAAAATGCTATAAGAAAAAAAGCTTTGCCTCTTGTATTTTTGTTATTTAGGCATTGAATCTCGACTGTTATCTATTGACGTAATTCCTTGACATATAACGTCTAATTACACCAAAAACTGTCGGAAATAGCAAAGCTTGTAGATGAGGCGAATAAATTTATTTCCCCTACCCCAAAATTGCAAAAAATGTGAAAACCCTGTTTTAGCCAATATGTAACAATTAGTATTTCTAATGGAAGTTTCAAGCAAATGTGCATGTAAGAATGGAAAAAGAAGCTTGAAGGATACAAAATAATTTACAAAATGCATCATTTCAATGGCAGATTGGTCTAATTATTCATAGAAAAATGCCTATTTCATTTTCAATTCAATGTGCTATGGCAAAAAAGAATCTTCGCTGTTTGTATTTTTGTTATATAGGCATTGACTTTCAAATATCAGATATTGATTCAATGCGCTTACACTAAAATCATTAAAAACATGAAAATATTTCGGAAATGTCAATTTTGGTAGCTGTCATGAATCAATTGATTTCCCCGTCTCCAAAATATGAAAACATAGAAACCCTCTCCAGGCTAAGAAGTCATAGCTTACCTTTTTGCATTAGAAGAAGAAATATAAAAAAATTGTCATATGAATTCACAAAAGGGTATACTAGTATTTGAGGCATGTATGCAAATAATAGTACAAATGTAAGTGAACGGATATGTTTTCAGATTGGTAAAAAAGCAATGTCATGAACCATATGCATGCGTTTAAATTCTACTCTGTATTCATAGAATGACAAGAAGAACACTAGCAATTCGGTAAATTACTATACTTGAAAAGTTACAGTATGAATGCCGCATTTAAGTTAAGAAACATACTAGATCACAACTACAAATATAGAATACAGGGTCAAGTATGGAAAGTGAGGGTGAAAGGCACTGAATTTTATGTTGAACCACATTTGAATAAAACACATCGTAACTATTAAAACAACGACTGGACCCTCTGGCAAAAGACTAAAAGTCAACTGATAGAAATCCAAAATATTTGCAAATAAGACAATGCGCAAAAATAATTGTATAAGTGTTACGCACTCTAAACATTTAAAATAATCAACACTTTGTCATTTGGAAGGCAGTGTCAGTCAGTCTTTGGACAAATCCTTAAAATCATCTTCAAAATTACAAACCATTTACTTGGACATGCATATAAATCTACATCCTTCCTCTTAAACTGATTAAAGACACATTAAGGTGACACAGGTCTGTTTGTCGAACAGTACCTGATGGGATGGCAGAGAGTGTTTATTATGATCAGCTCTTCTTTGATTTCTGTCAATCTCTAACAACAAATTGGTTTGTTCAATTTCCTTCCAAACGGTCTAAATTGAAATGACTTTTCTTGTTACTACTTTCACTCTCAATTTTGATTTCACATGTGGTGACAAGAGGCGGTTACCCTTCCCGATCACCAATGTTTACGTGTTTAACTTTGCCAGTTTTTTAACTTCGTTTTTGTTATTGTGATATAATAAGTATGTTTGTGTTTATGTTTACTGATTTACACAGCGCATTTAATCAGTTCTCTATTGCTTCAAATGTTTTTTTATAACATTGTCCATTTTCCATTTGTCAGTTGAACACTTTACTCATATCATCATACCCATTGTTCCATCGATCTTTGTAACTCCGGTAATGTTAGCAATTCACTTTTTCAATCCGTCCTTTGCTGTCCATATCTACTTATTTTAGCTAAAACATAAGTATCTACGGGGTTTATATTCTCATTTCATCCGAAAGCATTTCTTATATCCGTGATTCTCCTTTTTTCTGGTTTTCTATGACCTCGGCTATATTATGTAGTAGTGTTTACCTATTATTCGTGATTATATGGCAAAAGAAGTTTACTAAACCATATTTGTTATTACTAAAACCCCGTTTATCAAAGATTGCAGCCACATTTTACATAACTTTGCAACTTTTTTCTGGTGCCATCATTTTATTAAGAATTGACCTAATGTACAATTTCAGTCTCTGCTCAAAACTTGTATTCTTAAAAGAACGTGGCACTGGGCACCTGGTAACAGGCTTAAGGTTGAAAGGTGTCCAATACCACTTTGTTTTATCATTATAATATGGCCAGGCAATTTGTGATGTGATAGCTATTAATAATTCCTTTAAAAGATACAAAGATGGAGTTATTGGACATAGAAATTTTGTCAGTTTGAAGTGAAATTGAAAATTTTACGGAGTGTGCAGACTTTTTAAAATAAGATTTAATGGAGACCGACAATGTACATTAGGTCACTTCAAAATTAAATGATTCCACAAGAATAAATTGCAAAGTTTTGTAAAATGTGGCTACAATCTTTGATAGACGGGTTTTGGTAATAATGAATATGGTTTAGAAAGCTCATGGATCTGATTGAACTTTATCGAATGGAGATATGTCTTATAAAACCCAATAGCTTTATATAAAACCATAACCAGAAATGCCTTACACTAAGTTTTACCATATTTTAATATTATGTTTCACTAGAGATGACATTATTTGCAATTATTATTTTATAGTATTAGGTTGTTCGAAAAGATATGTGTATTCTTAATTTTTCACACGTGGCGGGTGTAATTGCTAAACAGGAGGTGCTTAAGGAGCACCCCGCCAAATTTGCTATTTTGGAAGATTTTACTTTTGTGGGGATTGTGATCTTGACAAGGATTGGTATGTTGTTTTTTTGATTTTCAAGTTTAAATATGAATATTTCATAATTTCTTTCTTAATTTAAAAAAAATCATTTTGCTATGACTTTGAATCATTAAAACATAATTGTTGCATGGACACTTGCTTAAAACCTTCACCAAAAGCATACATGGCCTAAAAAGTTTTTTTCACACTTTTGGGGTAGGGGAAATAAATTTATTGGCCTTATTTACAAGCTTTGCTATTTCCGACAGATTTTGGTGTTATTAGACTCTTATATGTCAAGGAATTACGTCAATAGATAACAGTCGAGATTCAATGCCTAAATAACAAAAATACAAGAGGCAAAGCTCCTTTTTTCTTTAGCATTTTACATATAAATGAATAAAAGCAATTTTATTATATTAGTTAGTCCTATCTGTCCTTAAGCTAAAGCATTTCACAAATATTTAAAATCCTCGAAGCTTGTTTTATCATTGTTGCGGGTACTTTTGCTCGAAATCTTCATTAGAAACACAAATCGGCATATATTGCATAAAAATGGATTTTCACATGTTTTTCAATTTTGGGGTAGGGGAAATAAATTTATCCGTTTCGTCTATAAACTTCGGTATTTCCGATAGTTTTTTATGTTGTCAGACTCAAATGTACCATGGCAATACAGAAATATATAAATCTCGAGATTCAATGCCTATATAACAAAATTACAAGAAGTAGAGTACAAATGATTTAATGAAAACTCATTTTCCAAACTATGTTACATGAAAAGTGCAAATTTTCATATAAAATCACCAAGCACTCTACATATAATTGTTTTATAAATATGTCGGGAACAGACGGGAGATGTAACAAAGAATAATGATTTGTTTTAAACACTTATCGGCAAGCATGGGCCAAAATAATGAATTTTTGACATTTTCGTATTTTTGGGGTAGGGGAAACATAATAATTTGCTACGGTATTAAGGTTCCATATTTCCGAAGTTTTGTAACATTTTTATCTACAGCACTACCAAGGCTTTATAAAAATATATAGTTTGTCATATTTAATGCATAAACAACAGATTTACAAGAATCGAAAGACGGTAGATATGATAAAAACGCAGTTTACAGCATCGATGTTATCGCTTATTTTAAAATTTTGACACAAAATCGGAAAACTGTCAGGATGTTTTGCATTTTAATCTATCATGTGTCCACAATGAAAGATAGAATGAACATTTTTGTGTTGTTTTTCCCACAAAATGCTTTAAAATCTGAAATTTCCATTTTTTACCAAAATTTAACATTTGCAGAGACTTTTCTTCAAAAACTGTTTCTGATTAAAAAATCGGAAACGATTTGACGCGTAAGAAATGGGTTTTCAGTAACTAGGGACATTTTCCTACAAGAATCAACCTTCAAACCTTTTGGCCTCGTTCACCCGGATTTTAGCCATGATCTCTTGGACTATGACATTATTGGTTGAAAGTGCAAACATTTTACTTTCCTCATAGTTTCTGGATATTTTTTATGACAAAAACTTTACAAAACAGAAATATGCATATATTGGATATAGGAGCAAGGATCAACCCCTGTTATCTGGTGAAGACATAGAATTCTTAGCCTTTTGGTGAGGTACTTTTTTCAGACTGTGGCTGGTATTTATGTTTCCACTACAAAGCAGGGGTAAATCTCACATGACATAAAACTTGATCTCACATGACATGAAACTCAATCTCACATAACATAAAACTTAAGCACATGACATAATTCAATCTCACATGACACAAATTCAATCTCACATGACATAAAAGTCAATCTCACATGACATAAAATTTAATCTCACATGACATAAAAGTCAATCTCACATGACATAAAGCTCAATCTGACATGACATAAAACTGATTCTTACATGACATAAGACTCAATTTTACATGACTTAAAAAAACCTCTCACAAGACATGAAACTCAATCTCACATGAGCAGATATAGATGAATGCCCTATCACAATAATGTTATAACATACTGTAAATCCGTTGTTCTGTCTCTTTTCAGAAAACCTAAGACATCAGCAAGTAGTAACTTCATGACTGGATGGCTGTCTAAAGGCAAAAAAGACAAAGATGTCAATAAAAATGAGACAACTCCGACAAAACTTAATGAGAGTCTGAGATCACTAGATAAATCACCCAAGAAGTCTGCTAGCAGTAACTTCATGGCTGGTTGGCTCTCTAAGGCCAAAACTAGTTCTTCAAGTGAAGGTCCACCAGCTAAAAAACAAAAACTGTGAATTTATAGAAACTATTGTGTTTATGGATATATACACTGCCATTCATCAATTATTATACATGTTTAAACTTGTAATATTATGACAGACTGAAAATCCACACCAAAATAAATGGTTGAAAAACGCCATTCTGTGAAAGTTTCATGTTTTTCAGCTGAAATATTGTTTTTATCATGAAAAATAGATTTTTTCCAAAATTAAAAAAAAAATTCCAAGAAAGCTTTTTAAAGAAAAAAAGTTTTGTTGCATAAATTTTGATCATTTAGTTTAGGTATCATTTCCAATACTGCAAAAACTTCAAAATTTTGATTCTATGAATAAAATTTGACATGATAATTACAATGTAAACATATAGCAAATATATATTTGTATAATTATTTATGGGTAGCAGTGTGTATAGCTGTATATATACACACAGATAAATCTGTCAGTGGTACTGGTTCAGGATAAGTATCCTGTGGTATACTGGATGTGGAAGAGATAGACGACACGACATAGACATTGAAATGTATCAAGATGTCTAGATTTACCTAGATCTGTTCTATAACATTGAAATGTATCAAGATGTCTAGATTTACCTAGATCTGTTCTGTAACATTGAAATGTATCAAGATGTCTAGATTTACCTAGATCTGTTCTATAACATTGAAATGTATCAAGATGTCTAGACTTACCTAGATCTGTTCTATAACATTGAAATGTATCAAGATGTCTAGACTTACCTAGATCTGTTCTATAACATTGAAATGTATCAAGATGTCTAGATTTACCTAGATCTGTTCTATAACATTGAAATGTATCAAGATGTCTAGACTTACCTAGATCTGTTCTATAACATTGAAATGTATCAAGATGTCTAGATTTACCTAGATCTGTTCTATAACATTGAAATGTATCAAGATGTCTAGACTTACCTAGATCTGTTCTATAACATTGAAATGTATCAAGATGTCTAGATTTACCTAGATCTGTTCTATAACATTGAAATGTATCAAGATGTCTAGATTTACCTAGATCTGTTCTATAACATTGAAATGTATCAAGATGTCTAGATTTACCTAGATCTGTTCAGTAACATTGAATTGTATCAAGATGTCTAGATTAACCTAGATCTGTTCAGTAACATTGAAATGTGTCAAGATGTCTAGATTTACCTAGGTCTGTTCTGTAACATTGAAATGTATCAAGATGTCTAGATTTACCTAGATCTGTTCTATAACATTGTAATTGTGATTTTTGTGTTTTGATACACAGCGAATGTGTATAAATTAATGTATATACACCAAATGTGTTCAGGCAGCAGCCACTTGTTTTATTTTGTATAAATTACATTTGTTATGGTATATAGTATTTACCAGTGTATAACCTAAAAGATAAGTTTATAGATATACATGTACAATTAGTATTGTACCAGTTCATTATACATGTAGATATAGAGAAACTATAAATTAGTGAACCATGTCGTCATACATATACATTTATTTTGTCCTTGGTTGTTGTGCCTTAATTGTTTTTCATTTGCTACAAATTTTGATGAAAATATTTTTGCATTGGAGCAGTTGGAGCAGCTGCATTGGAGCAAGAATAGTTTAGCATTTTTGCTCTTTCGCATTTATAACTTCACTCTTTTTCATTTGTGCTCCTTTGTGTTGTATATTGAGAGGCTTCCTTGGAAACCATTGTCATGGGGCTTGAAAAATGTATGGTTGAATTGTATAACCAATATGGGTTCAGGGTTTGTACATGCCTGGAAAAGTTCTTAAATTTTGAGGTTTGCCCTAAAAAGACCCTAAAAACAAGTCTGACCCTAAAAAGCCCTTGAATTTATCCCGAAGGCTCTAAAAACCCCTTGAAATTGGCCAGTTGGGTGTGTCTGTCTTTTGATATTAAGTGGTTCCAAATAGACTGATATAAATAAATAAATAAATTAATTAATTAATTATGTTGAAATGAGCAATTTAAAAGTACCTGTCCCTCCCGAACGCCAACTTCAACCTTAACCACTTCAAGTGTCGTTACTATAGACACGTAAGTAATTGTTTTATTGATTTAATTGTCTTTGCACCAATATTGTTTTGCTAAAATTGTTTTTCTGATTAGACCTTGAATTTGCAAATAAGACCCTGAAAAGACCCTAAAAAGTCCTGAAATTTGGAGTCCAAATGTCTACGAACCCTGGGTTTTGTTGGTTGTTATATTCTTAGTTTGAAGTATAACTTTAATTATACAACTACATGTAGTTAATGATAATAAATTGGTACAGGGCTGCATTTGACCCCTGACACAATAGGTTTTTTTTTTACTTTTGCAGTTTAATCTGATTCTTGATTTTCAACAAGAAGGAACTGTATTTTTATGAGTTTACCATTTTTGATTTTAAAGAAAATTAATTTGACCCCTGAAATTAAAGGATCAAATGAAAGCCCTTTTGGTTGATATAAAACATTTTTCTGTTTTCATGCTTATTTGATAAATAACACTGATAATGTGTGCAAATATACCAAATGTGTTCAACCATCTGATAGTAACCACTTGTTAATAAAAACTTTTGTTTTTATTTCAATGTAGTTTCCTTATTAAATTATTAATTTAAAGAAGGTAGTTTGTAACTGAAAAAATATTCCAATGATCATTGCAGCCTGTAACAGCCATCACAACCAAGTACTTGAAATGACACAAGTTCATGATGAAACAGATAAACAAGATAAGAAAAGACAAACACATTATTATTGGATCACTGATTATAAAAGTTATCTCTTGATAAAACTCCTGACTTTGGACAGACACTGAATTAAATGTTCAGTAGTGTGGTCATATAGCTGTTATAGGTGTAAATACACTTTCCGTGATGTTGGCAAAAATAAATTGTGTAGAAATAAAAAACATTATCACATAGAATGTTTTTATAAATGGTAAAATCGACTTCCATTTGTAAACGCCAAATGTGTCTTTTTGTGATCCAGTTGGGGATCTAATCTGACCTACATTTTACATTGATGGATAAATGGTTTAAAGTGAACACTTACAGAGAACAGGGTCTAGGTTGGAATCTTAATTGTGACAGATGCAAGGTGAAAGAAAATTGTTAGTTTGCTGATGGTCAATGGTTTTCTCTGGGGGTACTCTGGTTTCCTTTACCATTCCAGAACTGCCTGTATCTATATACTATGGTAACTCAGTGGGGTTCGCCGCCGTAGCACGTGATAAATACCTCTTAATGTTTTGGAAAATGTCAACGCCACAGATTCCCGAAATGACGTCGTTTTCGTGATTTTGTATCCATTGGAAATAAGTGTTCCGCACAAATGTCAGAGGGTATCACGTGGTACAGTGGCGAACCCCGTTGGTGGGGTGCTCACTTCGCTTCGTATGTTGGAGGCTGTAGGTTTGAACCCTTGGCAGGGGCTAACCAAGACTCAAAATTGGTAGTGGTTCTTCTTTTGCCAAGCATTCAGCATTTAGAAATGAAAGTCTCGGTGCCCTTTGGAAAAAACCTTAAAAATGATGACCAGTTTTGCAACAAGCATGACACTACAAAGGTCAAAATTTCACTTCAACTATAGCTGGTGACATGCGTACAACTAAAAATAAAAAGAGTAAAAAAATCAACGATAAAATTTATTTTATTTTTAATACTTGTCCAGAAATGTTTAGCTACCGCTTTCAGTACTTGTAGTACTTTGATTATTTTCCAAGTCACGGAATATTACCTCCCTTTCGACAACGGAAGTCGGTGCTGACACCTACAAAAATATGTTAATGCATGAACATGATGACAGTTTCGACCAACCTAATATTTGATGTTTTTTCGGACAATTTACCAGCATGGGGTTTTATTTAGACATTAGATCACAGTTTTGACAGGTACATGAGCACGGAGAGTCAAAATGCCGTCTGCAAACATCGTAGTTTCCGAGACGGACGTTGTCAAACTCGTCTCGGAATTCCTTGCAAACCGGGAATTGAACATCTCCATGTTGTCTTTGGAGAGAGAGACTGGTATAATCAATGGGACGTATTCTGACGATATGTTATTTTTACGACAGTTGATACTGGACGGTCAGTGGGATGACGTCATGGATTTTATCCAGCCCCTGGAGTCGGTGGAAGGCTTTGATCTGAAGAAGTTTCAGTATAAAATTATGAGACATAAATATTTAGAACTTTTATGTATCAAATCGGAACCAAGTATTATGCAAAATTACGAATTTACTGTTGATGAAGTTGTTAAATGTTTAAACAGTTTAGAGTTCTTATGCCCAAATAAAGAAGAATATAGTAACTTGTGTTTACTCCTAACCCTCCCAAAACTTTCTGATCATGCAGATTATCAGAACTGGAACCCAAGTAACGCAAGAGTCGACTGCTTTAAAGATGTTTTCCCATTGGTCGAAAAATATCTGCCAATGACGGGAAAGAGTGACAAATACATGCGAGCAGAGAGTGATAGACTGATGCAGTTAGTTTTGAAAGGGGTTTTATACGAGTCTTGTGTCGAGTATTGTCAGCAACGAGCCACAAGTAGTGGGGAGAGTGATGACATAGAGTTTTCTGCCATTTTGAACAATACAGGGTTTAGTGATGCTGATTTGAGTCTTATTTCATGGCTTCAAAGTATCCCTCTAGAAACATTTTCATGTCCGTTCGAACAGAAACCTTTAAATTGTGATGTGAGGCCATTAGTTAAACCAAGTCTCGAAGCATCATGGTCAGAACAAATTCTAGTCACACCAATTAAACCAAAAATGTTTCCACATTCAGCTGTACCCAGTGGAAGACCAAGATCTGCAGAACTTATGACACGATCATTAAACCCACAATTTGATGGTCTGACGAGTGGATTATTTCATGGTCGCCGTGAACCAATGACCCAGTCATTTACATCAACACAAAGTCCTTTATCAAGGTCAGTTGCACCAGGAGTTCAATTAGATAGTTCAAGGAAGAACCCAATGCAGATGTCAATGGAAAAAATTTTCATGCAAGGTGAAGTTTTAAACACCAATACATCTCTGACAGAGGAAGTAAAAACACCAACAAAACCGTCAAATACTTCTGTACAAAATGCTTCTCCAACACCACCCCGCAGTGGCACACCAACGTCTAATTTGACAGCTATACCTAAAGTTGTAACACCACAAGTACAGTTATTTAAATCCGACGCTAGTGTTACTCCGCCCCGTGCACAATCGCCCTCTCGTAGTCAAAGTCAGGGTACACCCAAGACAAAAGAAGCATCAAGTGTCAGAGATTCTAGTGCTGAATTGTACAAGGAATATCAGAGACAACGACAAAGATTACAAGAACAGCTTGCTTTACAAGATAAACAAAGAGAATTGTACCAGAAAGAACTACAGGAGATTGAGAGCAGACAGACGATGATAGCTCACGACCTGAAAGATGATACGACAGGAAACAAGTCTCAGATTTCAGGTATGGGGATATAACAAATTAATTCAGAAATCTTTTAAGATTCCTGTTGAACAGGATTTTTCCCATTAATGTTGATGTTGCTCTTAGCTCACAGCATGAAAGATGAAATGACAGAGGGGAAGTCTCAGATTTCAGGTATTGGGGAAATAACAAAAATTAATTCAGAAATCTTTAGAGTTCCTGTTAAATAGGACTTTTCTCCATTCATGATGCTGTTGCTCTTAACGCACTTTGCTCAAGACCTGAAAGATTAAAGGGCAGAAAGCAGGTCTGGGATTTTAGGTATAGTAAATCACAAAAATTAACCCATTAAAACCTTTTATGGTTCCAAAATAATATAGGTAATATCACATGATTTTTGTTTCATAAATGTTGCTCAGAACTCGCCATATGCAAGTCTGATGAACTGTACATAGTTCAAAGTTGCAGCTAAAATAGGTGCCATAGCAACTGAAATTTTGATTTTGCTACCTTTTTTGTTTGCTGTAACAGTGTAAGTCATCAGTTTGTTTACAAAATTTTCCAAAATTCAACTTTAACCATTCCCAATTAAAGCCTAAGTATACTTCAGTACTCTTTTCAAGCATTTTAATAACCAAATAAGTAAATCATGTGTTGCATGCTTTTCAAAGCAGATAATGAATGTTGGGCAATATCCAGTTAAAAGACCGGAGCATACCAGTATATATATAGTGTCAATCTATTTCAACATACTGTATATAGATATAGTTTAGTTAAAAGACCCTCTCTCAGTTGAACATGATTTAAGATTGGTCATCCATCATTTAGACAGCACTTTTTGCGACAGAATATCAATAAAATTTTGATTTAATTCTAAATTATATTATTTAATCCTGTTCAATCAATGTATGTAAGGGTACATACGTTATAAAAATATGTTAGTAATAGCATCAGCCTTTTATAAATGTCATATGACCAATTGTATAATATAAGTCCCAGATTTGAACCACTGAAGTGGAGGATTTGAGTCACTGAATTGTTTGGTTTGAGTCTCTGACATTTTAGGTTTTACCCAGGTAGTCCACAGACTCATTGGGTTATGTTACTCCAGTTACTGAAGTTAAAGGCTTAAACCCCTGAACTTCAAAGTACAACTCTATCATGTTAAAGGCTTAAACCCCCGAACTTCAAAGTACAACTCTATCATGTTTATATATTTTGTATTATTGTTTATTGTATATTTTATTTGGTTTTGTTTATTTTTGTTTTATTTTTTGTTTTCTTTTATATTTTGTTTTATTTTAGATGTTAAGAACAATACACAAGAAGTTGATATTTCACCAGCTGCTGTTTGTGATATACATTCACCACAGTTCACACCCATCCCCACACCATATCAAGATAAAGTAGAACTTAACCCTCAACACACTACTCATGTAAACAATAATGTAGATATGCCAGAATTTTCGCCAATTCCTACACCGTATGTCGGAAAAGTTGGAACAGGCAAACCACCTGTGTTGAGTTATAATAACTATATGGAAGATTCTGACAATGTCCCGACCCCAGAGGTTGTACACAGACATAGACCTGTGGGCCCAGTTCAGCATCAGTCTAGATCTCCTGTACCAAAGAGTCCTAGTTCTACAAACTATTTTGTATCTTCAGAAACAGGTTCTGTGGTACCTGGATCTGATGATTCACTAAATCCTGTTTTTACACCTTTACCTGAAGGTGGCACTCATGTACAAAAACCCAATACAAATAAAATTGCTCACTCGACACCTAAAGATAATGAATCCAAACATTCACCGCATGATGAAACAAAGAGTCCTGTTTATAATAACGACTCGTTGATACAGACTGGGGGTCACCAACCACGGAATGTTAACAGTCCAGTGACAGGGAAACAGTCTAGTTCTCCACCAGGTAATCCACTAAAATCAAACATACTAACACTAACACTTAACAAGATTGCTGTTTTAATATGAAAATCAAATGAAATATATTAAAAATGATCACTAATGAACATACATAATCATATATTAAACAAATTAATAAGGTTGGAATGGGATTCACCTATGTACGACATAAATTATGAGATCTGTTGCGGGGGGGGGGGGGGGGGGGGGGGGTGGCTTAATGGTCTAAAGCACATACATACTTATCACAATCCCTTACAGGACAAATCCTTGTGTGCAAAAGTGTGTCAATTCACTGAAGGTGGATACACCTCACAGGTTTAATTTGTGATAAGGAGTTTTGAAATGTTCAATTTGTATTACATGTAATTGACGGATTGCCGGCCACGCCCATAATGTTCCGACAAAGGCCTCGCATGTTTGATTTACACACAACAAGAATAAAAACTCGGCCTAAATTATGCCATTTAATGACATCACTGACACTAGTACTTCATTAGTTGCAGTGACCCTGCTTTGGTACCGTGATGGTGACCAGTGTTGGAACATAAAATGCATGGATGGCGATACGTCATTTAAATAACGGTCGTGTAGTACACTAGTAAAAAAATATAAAACAAATTGTCAAATATATTAAAATTCAATTTTCATAAGAAAATATCTATTTGTGTAGGTACGTAATTCTAAGTTTTCAAATCTTGTTGATCGGAATATATACAATGTATATACACTTTTATATATACAGTTGTAAATATTGATTTCTGAAATAGAAGTTATTGATGGAAAAATAAATGTTCTTAAAATGGTACTTGCATGCATTTAATATGATTATTATTGGTAAAGACTGTATCATTGTTTGTAGTGTCAGCCATGACATCAACCTTACCAAGACCATCATTCTGTGTACCAAAAAACAAAGTATTGTCATCCAATACTCTCCCAAGGTCCAGTAATAAATCCAAAATCCCCAATACCAAGAAAGTGGCATTAGGTCCATCCCAAGGGAGCACAAGGACTGGAAAACCAAATACAAGTGCTACAAGACCAGCCTCTGTAGGCCTCAATCCTCCACCAGGGGGACAAACTAAATCTAAACGTGTTAAGACACCATTGTCACCCAAAGGTATCATTTTAAATATTATGAATGCAGTGTGCTGCTGCATGCCAGATTATGACATGGCATCTTGTTTCTGAGGTTAAACCAGCTTGCTAGTTACTATGGTTACGATGGTCTCAATTTCATTATGTTGATCCTTTTAGTTATTTGCGATTTAGTTTGTTATACAAATCTTTTTTTTATGTTCATCTTCAAATTCATTTGTTTGTAAATATGTATATTTTATGTTTTATTTTTACCTTTGTTTTAGATTTTATTATAAGCTGGACTTTGTTTTTGCTTGTTGCACTTAAATAATTCAATTACTCTGTAACATGTGAAATGACTGTTAATAGATACATTACCATTGAATGTCCAGAATTTGCCTTTAGTTAATAATCTCTCTCTCTCTCTCTCTGAACTCCATTAGTGCCTTAGATGTAGGTGAAAGATCTTTGATAGTCTCATTTTTCTACATTTACGGTCAATTTTTGATATTAAAAGCGGGGGCTAACAAAGTGAGCAGTAGCTCACACATTTGTTTGTAACACCACTGCTACAGCTATAAAGATTTCTGTCTTCATAGATTAGAAACTGCTTTTATTTAGCAAAAGCTAACAGCAAAACTCCAACACGAATGTGAATGCCAGTATTAATGCCCATTGCTTTTCTGCTAAATTTTTGTTAACAGGTTTTGATGGTCTAGCTGTTCTGACAAGCTAGTATGCTGTTCTTCTGGCAGCTCTTGTTTGATTGGCTGGATGTGCAGTCTGTAGGCAATTAAGTTATGTTGTTCCTTTGGCAGCTCTTGTTTGATTGGCTGGATGTGCAGTTGAGCTATGTTGTTAGCCTGATAGCTCTTTGTCTTATGTCCATTGTGGAAGAGACCCAATAGAATACTTACACATGGTCCATCATGACCTATTAATCTGATAATCAACCACACACAGATAAAATATGATAGGTTTCTACCAATTTAACTTACTGGTATACAGGGATTTTTCTGGATTGTTTTTTTTTTTTTTTTTGAAAGAGACTTTTGAATGGAATTGGGGAAAAATCAACCAACAAATCAACAATTTGGGGGGAAAAGATTTTATGATTTACTCATTTTGGCATCTTTTAGTAATACATGATATCAGTTAAAATGTGAGATTTTGTCACTTTTTCCCTGATTTCTATGCAGAATTAATTTGGTGATTTTTACCTACAAAATTGGGCAAAATGTGTATTTTTTGTCATTGGGATTGAGTCCTTTTACCAGACCATGTGAGTGGCCAGAAACAATCTCTTGTTTATGAGTATGCTTTTTATAGTGAACTGCATATAGATTTGTTAACATATATATAAACTACTTATGGTAATACTGTAGTGAGTTGTTTATACTCATACACAGATTTCAGTAATAAATACAGTAGTATATGAGCTGGAAGGCTAGTGGAATGAAGTTCTACTAAAGCATGTCTGTAAATACAGTATAACCTTGATTCATCGCCACCATTTGTTCAGTCAAATTTTGGGGTTATAAAGCATGTAAAGGGGTTTGACAATAAATTGAGGGAGGTTCATAAAGAAAAACATAAACAAAATTAAATTTGGGACTTCAAAATAATGCTATGTTTCCATTCCTGGTAGCCAAAATCGCCATTGGCTACTCATTTTTGTGAAATTGTTTCAGAAAGTAACCTATTTTGACAAATTTGTGAAAAATTACTTTAAAAAGTACTATATTTTCACAAATTTTGGAAATTTGGCTCTTAATAATAATGAAATTGTGGAAGCATAGTGATGTGGCAATAAGCTAGGTGGCAAAGTTATCGAGGGGCAATACAACAAGGGTTAACTGTATTGTAACCTTAAAAATTATTTTGCAAATAATGAATTAACAGTTCACATTTGTATTTCCTAAAAACAAGTTTGCATATGGACATTTGTGTAGTTAAGTTAACCTTTTAACCTGTTCATGTTTTGTTTATAACACTTCCTACATGCAAATACATTTATCTTTTAACAATTCTTTATGTTTTCTGATAGAGTCATTTGAAATCAGATTTACTTGCCTGATAGATGTATACATTGCCATATACAATCTCTAATTCTTTTGACAGTCTTTTACATTAAACAGAAATCCAAGCAGTGTTTTGGTTAATAGTGCCAATGCTAACATTACTGTTGGAACCACTCTGTTTGTGACAGCGAAATATTCTTTATTTCCAAAGAAATTCAAATAAAATTGGATAAAGATTTATATTTTTCACTTACTTGTACCTAATCATAACAGAAAATCCGTATGCGCATCCACGATTAGCCTAAAAAATATATATATGCACAGGTTAAATCGTTGGTGCTATGGGAATTTAACATGTTGAAACACCAGGCAAGTGGCGGATTTTTTTGCGCATATGATGTTAAACCTCACCATGGACATCACTTCTGGTGTAAACATCGCCTTTTTCGCCATGTAAAATCCCCATAGCGCAAACATTTTCCTTTCTACAGAAATACTTTATGACAATCGCAGATGCGCATACAGATTTTCAGTTACGACTAGGTACAAGTAAGTGAAAAATATCAATCTTTATTCAAGTATTTTACTGTCACAAACAAAGTGGTTACAACAATATTCTTTGTGCACTTGCTATATCTGTCTTTAGTGTCTTATGTTTTTTGTCATCAGAATTTATGGGGCTTCAGTGATAGAGTAATCTAAAGCACTAATATGTAAGAACAGTATAAGGCAGCTCACATCTATTCTGTCTAAAAACTGACCAAAATGTACAACATATGATATCACAGATATTTAGAGAACATCAACTTGAATCTGAGGAGTGAAGTGTATTTGCTCAGTTTTTGTAATGGAGTTAAACATACCAGTCAAGATTTATCACTTATATTGAGGCTGTCAGCTCTTGGATAGTGGAGAAAACTGTAGTACTTGGAGAAAGCTATTTATATTATTGGCATGCAAACTGACAAATTTTATCACATTAATATGATAAGTATGTGTCCTGAATGGGATTCATACATAGGTTGTGAGAGGTGTAGTGACTTATAAGCCGGTAACCAAAATTAGACTAAAAATCTAGCTAATCTATTTATATTTTAGTGTTTTCTATAAAAACATGTAAGATGTCTAATTTCCAATATACATGTATTATCAGAGAAATAACTGGTCTAAATGAAAAAATTACCCGGTCTCAGGCTGCCATACTGGTTTAAATTTTTAACCTTGTGTGAAGATTTCAGTACACTATCTACAATTATTATAATTTATCAGTATAAATTTTTAGATATAAAACAAGAGATGACATCACAGGATATGACAGGTTCTCCACGTAGCATGAGGAGTAGTGTCGGCAGCGGAATGGGACAGAAATCTATGTTGAGTAACTTATCTGATCCAAGGGTGAGTATAAACCACATAATGAAAGTTACAGTCAGTAGAAGCTTGGCTAAAATGATGCATTGATGTCTACACTATCAGTTTTAAGGGCTCTTACTGGATCATTTTTGGGGCCTGATATTCTGCCCCATTCTTAATTTAAAATCTTAAATGGAATTTTTTCACAATAACTTTTTCCAGTTTTCACAAATTTGGAAATGTTCGGCTTTAATAACAGAAATTTGGCGTTTTCTATCACTTTAATGGCATTGCACAGTTTAATGGTGTTATTTTGTAAAGTGAAGACTACATGTTTGTATTATCATTTAAATACGGCCTCAGTTGAAATTTTTCAAACTGTTTGGTATTGTGCTAAGTAATAGGTGTGTTAACTATACATTACAATTACACAACTTCATAAAGGGATTTCATTAAAATTAGAAAAAAAAACATATTTTAAGGAAGGGGTAGGCAATCCATTGACCATGATTTTTGTCTTCTATTATCTATTGGCAAGTGCTACGAAATAAGAAAATGCAAAAAAAAAAAAAACCAACAACAAATGCAGCAAGAAAATGCGTAATTTTAACTTGCCAATGTTAATTTTGTTTTAATGCTATAAGTATATTGTATGGTTTCATGCAAACAAAGATACTTACTTACTTATTTAAACAACTTATACCATCTAAAAACTCAATACTATTAAAACCACTGACGTATGGTAGATAAAGCTTGTCATATTAATTATAACATATTATCCTTATTTGGCAAACAGCTTAGGCTACTTTTTGATGTAAGTATCACATGACTCATTAGTTATGCATCAGGTCAAAGGTTATGGAATCAGCTTCATCATAAAATCCCTTTTTAAATATTTTATATAATATTTGATTTAGCATTTTCATTTGCAGAGATCACCTTTAAATAAGAAATATTGGCTTAATTGAAATTTGCTTGAAATGAAATCAGGACCTTAATTTTCTGGAACACCGATGGTCATGGAACCTGGTATTTTCAAAGAAAACACTATATTTCCAATAGTTTTGACATGCATAATTTTGTGTTGCAGTGGTCAGTGTTAACATTGCAGTAAAAAGACAATTAGTTGTATGGTTTACCTAACATCAACACAAACACAAATGATTGATTGATTGAATGGGATTGTATGTCCCAGTCAAGAATGTTTCACTTATATTGAGACATAACCAGCTATAGGTGAAGTGACAGAAATTTTTACTTTTGCAGAGCACTAAAGGCAATATGCATGGAGTGTTATTTATTGTGCCACACAGGGCATCAGCTTTTAAGGTGTCTTCTTAAGTACCCAGTCACTTTCATTTCTAAATCCTGGGTACTTGGTGATAGAACCATCATTACCTATTTTAAAGTCTTGGTCAGACTCCAGCTAACTCCAGTTAGAACCCATGACCTCCCATATATGAAGCAAGCACTCTACCACATGTACCAATTTTGCCACTGTAGTTGTACAAAAAAAAAAAGAACGTACAAAAAAAAAAAAGAATCAAGTTATAGTCTGTAATGTGAATCCCATTTTGACATGTTTAAGAGAATATAAGATGACCTCTATATTTGCAATGCCAGGGCTAGGATGACCCGACCTGACATATCTCTGAATTGAACACTGACACATGTATGTTAAAATTCATGTCATTAGCATTGGGATTTTGATTTTCATGACAATCAGCTGTCCCTGAGATGTAATGGTTTTGATATTGTAATGTATTTATTGTAAATCAGAAATTTTCACAAGTTGTTAATTTTCACAAGAATCAGGTTATTTACATACTTTTATTTTATTGTGGTTGGATGATGGTCAATATAAATACAAATGAATTGTGTCAAAATAAAGTGATAAAATCTGACAACAGTTTCAGTTACACATATTCAGCTTGTTACTTTTGCGAATTTAACCCTCTTGCTGCCAAATTAATTTTCAGCACAACATTAGCAGTGCCAAATTAAAGTTCACAATGCGAAATGATATGATGTCAACAATAGAATATGACGTCAGACACATTTGTAGTCATATATGTATGACGTCATTAGTTAATTGTAGATTATATTTCTAATAGTCAACATTTTTCATTTTATTTTTATTTCACAAAAAGATTATAAGTATATCTTCGTTTTTTATCTTAAAGTTGTCAATTTCGTTGAAAGGACATATGTGTCTGTATGGCAGGCTGCCGATAGAGGACACATATGTCCATGTGGCAGCAAGAGGGTTAATTGTGTGAAAATAAAACAAACATGAAAAATTTCTTGACTTACAATATACATACATTTTATCATAGATTTTAAGGAACAGGCCTCATGTTTATAATAATTTCCTATCTAAGATTTTCTTTAACTTAATTGTTGCCAATTTGAAATCAATTTGTGAATATTTAGGTTATTTAGTATATTACAGTGCCATTTCCTCTCTATCAAAAATGTTTATTAAATATCCTGTTCTATAAGAGATTGCCAGAATTTCCTAAATTTATAAGAACATTTTCAGTAAAGAAATACTTGTTAGACTCATTTTTAAACATGACTTTATTTAACTTTATTTAAACAAATTTGAGCAATTTTTATGGTAAATGTGCTAAAAATGGAAAAAATGACAAATCTACAATACAAATTACAAAAAATTAAAAGTTCCTTTACTGAAAAACAAGTTATTATTGACAGCTTCTACAACTAAGAACAAGAAACAATAAAGTTATTTTTATTGATGGGAAGTTATTGTTACAGTACAGGCCTGTCGGGAGTTTAACACCGAGCTAACAAATTGATGTCAAATTTAAAGCTAATCACCTACTCTTGTTATATATTATATCAACAATTGTTGTCGTATATACATCAGCAGCTTCGCGGTCACTAGTTATTCATACATCAGAGTTCGGCAGCTGATGTTAAACTTTAGACAGATCTGTACTGTATATATGTATTATAATTTATTAATTAATTACGTATTTACTATCTTATATATTGCTGTATTATAACAAATTTACTCACACATATTGTGTAAAGGATTGTGAATTCTATAGAATAAAAAACACATCACAACTTAAAAAAAAGTAAATAAATAAATAAATAAAAAAAAGAAACAATAAAGTTTAGAAAAAAAAAACAACCAAACAAGACAAAAAAAGATAAACACATATTATGACCAATGATTATAGGGTAATGAAATAAAGACAACCAAATAAGTTTTGAAGACAAAAAAAAAAAAATGAACACACCACTGATTATAAATTTTCCTTATAGGTACCTTGGACAGGCACCAGATTTAATGTCCAAGGGTGTGGTTATATACTATTGAAGTACTCCCAAAAGTAATTTTCAAATTGACACTTTAAATTGCTCAATATTTAAAACTTGTAAAATTATCTTTTTTGAAGTCACTAATTTTTCAGATACATGTATTTCATATTTAAGTTGAAGAAAATCTTAGTTAAGGGATGGTTGTGAAACAAGCTTTCACCATACACCTACAGCCTTGGCAAATGGAGCTTATTGAAGGGATTATGCTTTACAATGTAAATATTATACATGGCATAGAAAACGGCTGGTTTTAAAGTTTGATTTGGTAGATTGAACTATTTATACAGTTATTTAAGTTTAAACAGTAGTAAAATTGAAACAGACATTTGACTTTATTGACAAATTATGGATTGGAATAAGATAAGTCTTGCTTCAGGGAATATAAACATGCTTCAATTAAATCCATATAATTGTATAAGTCCCATAGTTCCAAGTTCCTTTCATTCTTAATTTGGAATTCACACATGGCAGGTGTAGCTTAGTAAACAGGAGATGCTAAGCAGCTAACCCTTCTGGAGCACCTGACCTCACTTCCCTGCTGGAAGTTCATGTGTTAACTGGATAGTTTCAAAGTTTTTTCTTTGCTTTGGAATCATTGTGATTTGGACAGGGATTGGTGTGCTTGTTTTTACTTTGCTTTGGGATTGTGATTTGGTCATGGATTGGTATGTTTGGATTTTGATTTGGACATGGATTGGTATATGTTTGTTTTTACTTTGCTGTTGGATTATGATTTGGACATGGATTGGTATATGTTTGTTTTTACTTTGCTGTTGGATTGTGATTTGGACATGGATTGGTATGCTTGTTTTTAGCTCACCTGACCAAAGGTCATGTGAGCTTATGGTATGGTGCGGCGTGTGTATGTGCGTGCGTGCGTGCGTGCTTGCGTGTGTGCGTGCGTGCGTGCGTGTGTGCGTGCGTGCGTCGTTAACACACATTTTCAACTTCTCCTCTGAAAGTACTTGGCAGATTTCAACGAGACTTGGTCAGAAGCATGTCTGGGTCGGTGCAATTTAGATTTGTTCATGGCGTTGCCATGGCTACCAAAAACTAGGTCACAGTGACCTAGGGGTGCAAAAATCTTGAAAAATCTTCTTCTCTGAAACCGATGATGGGAAAAAAAAATCTGATGTGATATTTGGGCTTCTCTAGGGTCTTAAGCCTGTAGTTTTCATTCGTGAAATTCGGTTGAAAAATGGGTTACGCGTTTTTGCGTTTAATTTGAAAAAAATCGTAAAATAGCTTCAAAATTGTTATAACTTGACTACTTGACCAGATAATGACATGGGGTTTTCAGTTTTTGACATCTTCTTGTTAGTATCTTAAAATTAGGTCAAGGTCAATTGTGAAGGTCGTGACCTAATTTTTTTTTTACCTCGATTATGATTATTATCTCGAAAAACTATAAACTTTTTGTATAGTTGTATATCAGAATGTTGTAGGTATCGATACAACGATCATTTGATGTATAGAAAAAAGGTCATGGGTTCAAAGGTCAAGGTCACAGATGCGAAACAATACCGAAATGGTTAATTATCTCGAAAACTATAAACTTTTTGTATAGGCATGTATATCAGAATGTTGTGGTATCAATATGACAATCATTTTGATGTATAGAAAAAGGTCATGGGTTCAACGGTCAAGGGTCACAGATGCGAATCAATACTTGAAAGGTTAATTATCTTGAAAACTATAAACTTTTTGTATAGGCATGTATATTAGAATGTTGTAGGTATCGATACGACGATCATTTTGATGTATAGAAAAAGGTCATGGGTTCAAAGGTCAAGGTCACAGATGCGAATCAATACTGAAATGGTTAATTATCTCGAAAACTATAAACTTTTTGTACAGGCATATATATTAGAATGTGTAGTATGATTACAACAATCATTTTGATGTATAGAAAAGGTCATGGGTTCAAAGGTTAAGGTCACAGATGCGAAACAATACCTAAATGGTTAATTATCTTGAAAAAACTATAAACTTTTTTGTATAGGCATGTATATTAGAATGTTGAAGGTATTGGTACAACGATCATTTTGATGTATAGAAAAAGATCATGGGTTCAAAGGTCAAGGTCACAGATGCAAATCAATACTGAAATGGTTAATTATCTTGAAAAACTATATAAACTTTTTGTATAGGCATGTATATTAGAATGTTGTAGGTATTGATACGACGATCATTTTGATGTATAGAAAAAAGGTCATGGGTTCAAAGGTCAAGGTCACAGATGTGAAAACATACCGAAATGGTTAATTATCTCGAAAACTATAAACTTTTTGTATAGGTATGTATATTAGAATGTTGCAGGTATCGATACAACAATCATTTCGATGTATTGAAAAAGGTCATGGGTTTAAAGGTCAAGGTCACAGATGCAAATCAATACTGAAATGGTTAATTATCTTGAAAAGTATAAACTTTTTGTATAGGCATGTATATTAGAATGTTGTAGGTATCGATACGACGATCATTTTGATGTATAGAAAAAGGTCATGGGTTCAAAGGTCAAGGTCACAGATGCGAATCAATACTGAAATGGTTAATTATCTCGAAAACTATAAACTTTTTGTACAGGCATATATATTAGAATGTTGTAGGTATTGATACAACAATCATTTTGATGTATAGAAAAAGGTCATGGGTTCAAAGGTTAAGGTCACAGATGCGAAACAATACCTAAATGGTTAATTATCTTGAAAACTATAAACTTTTTGTATAGGCATGTATATTAGAATGTTGAAGGTATTGGTACAACGATCATTTTGATGTATAGAAAAAGATCATGGGTTCAAAGGTCAAGGTCACAGATGCAAATCAATACTGAAATGGTTAATTATCTTGAAAACTATAAACTTTTTGTATAGGCATGTATATTAGAATGTTGTAGGTATTGATACGACGATCATTTTGATGTATAGAAAAAGGTCATGGGTTCAAAGGTCAAGGTCACAGATGTGAAACAATACTGAAATGGTTAATTATCTCGAAAACTATAAACTTTTTGTATAGGTATGTATATTAGAATGTTGCAGGTATCGATACAACAATCATTTCGATGTATTGAAAAAGGTCATGGGTTTAAAGGTCAAGGTCACAGATGCAAATCAATACTGAAATGGTTAATTATCTTGAAAAGTATAAACTTTTTGTATAGGCATGTATATTAGAATGTTGTAGGTATTGATACAATGATCATTTTGATGTAAAGGAAAAAGTCATTGGGGTCTAGTATTTACGTTTACTCTAAATCTATCAGCTTGCCATAAGTTATCAGGTGAGCATATAAGGCCCATGGGCCTCTTGTTACTCTACTTTTGGATTGTTATTTGGACATGGATTGGTATATGTTTGTTATTGATTTATAGTAATTATTTTAGTTCATTGTACCATCAAGTCAGTCATCTTGTTATACACAAGCTTCAATGCTGCCAGTGATTTCATGTGCCTCAAATTACTACCGTGTAAACGTATAGCTTTCAGTAGGAAAAAAGTACAAAAATTTCCTAATTTTACCACTAAAAATTCTAAAAAGCAACAGTAAAGACTAGATGTTTTACATATATTAATTAGAATACAGAGATGAAATTAAATTGTATAAACAATCTCAACGCAACAATATGGTATATATTGTCACCATAACCTCTTTGAACATAAAACCTCAACTGACGTATCACCGGCCATGCCTATTGTGTTCTGACCCTAGCCACCATCACGATACCAAAGCAGCGTCACAGCAACTAATGACCTACTAGTGTCAGTGACATCATTAAACAGCACAATTAAGGCCAAGTTTTCATTCTTTTTGTGTGTAATTCAAGCATTGTGGCTTTTTGCCGGAACATTGTGGGCATGGCCGGTGAACCGTCAATTGCAAACATGTCATGATAGATTTTGCTATATATACACCATGGCAAAGTGACAGAGTTACTGATTACGTTACTTAAATGTTTATAATGATCACTTATGTTTATTTTGACATTTTGTTCTATGTAAAGCACTATGGTCTCTGTGGATATTTTTTTTTCATATAAATTCATCTCTATCCTTTTGAAATTGGTAGAAATATTCTCTGTATAAATGAATGTTATTGATTTAGAAGCTGTCTGTCAAGCACATATATATAGATCAACTATAAATTTAAATATTTACATAATTTGATTATGAATTGAATGAAAAAGTGATCTTTTTTATGTTCAGCAGAAATCCTTGTAGATCTCAATCTAGAAGGAAATGTTGAAATATTTTTCTGTAACTTGTGTAAAAAATTGCAGAGAATGTAAATCCACAAAGTTTTGAACATGGATGTAAATCTTTTTGACAGACTTGTACGTGGTGTATATACAAATATATGTATGAGATGTCTGCTATCAGTACAGGAACCAGTGAAAATGTTCTTGATATCAGCAAAAATACAAACATTTATTTATACAAGTGAATATATTTACTACTGTAACAATATTGTTCAATGTTCAGTTATTTCAACTTGATTATCATTTGAAATAATCATCACTTTATTTATATCATTTCTGTATTTAATATTGCTTTTTTGTCAATAATGATTTACAATGTTGTTTTACGTGTTTTGAAAATAATGGATACATGTATAAAACATGTTTTTAAGTAAAATTATTTGTTACATATTTACATTTACCATGTATATTACAGGATAGCTAGACGGTGGGTGGTAAACCAAAGTTCACAGCCGTCACCTCACTAGAAGATGTACAAGCAATCAGAACAGTCACTTTCCATCCAAGTGGGAACTACTATGCTATAGGATAACTCCAAAACATAAGAATATGTGCTTTTCCAGATGTAACAAATCTTAGGTAACTTAACTTACTAGGCTCAGTGGTTCAAAGCTCTGTTAGCTTAACCACTAAGCGTAGTGAAAACTAACTTACTGGGCTCAGTGGGTTCAAAGTTCCGTTAGCCCGTTAGCTTAACCCACTAAGTTAGTGAAAACAACTAAATTACTGGCCTCAGTGGTTCAAAGTTCTGTTAGCTTAACCACTAAGTTAGTGAAAACTTAACTTACTGGCCTCAGTGGTTCAAGGCTCTGTTAGCTAACCACTAAGTTAGTGAAAACTTAATTACTGGCCTCAGTGGTTCAAAGCTCTGTTAGCTTAACCACTAAGTTAGTGAAAACTTAAATTACTGGGCTCAGTGGTTCAAAGCCTGTTAGCTTAAACCACTAAGTTAGTGAAAACTTAAATTACTGGCTCAGGGTTCAAAGTTCTGTTAGCTTAACCACTAAGTTAGTGAAAACTTAACTTACTGGCTCAGTGGTTCAAGGCTCTGTTAGCTTAACCACTAAGTTAGTGAAAACTTAACTTACTGGCCTCAGTGGTTCAAAGCTCTGTTAGCTTAACCACTAAGTTAGTGAAAACTTAAATTACTGGGCTCAGTGGTTCAAAGCTCTGTTAGCTTAACCACTAAGTTAGTGAAAACTTAACTTATGGCCTCAGTGGTTCAAAGCCTGTTAGCTAACCACTAAGTTAGTGAAAACTTAAATTTACTGGGCTCAGTGGTTCAAAGCTTGTTAGCTTAACCACTAAGTTAGTGAAAACTTAATACTGGGCTCAGGGTTTCAAAGCTCTGTTTAGCTTAACCACTAAGTTAGTGAAAACTTAAATACTGGGCTCAGTGGTTCAAAGCTGTGTTAGATTAACCACTAAGTTAGTGAAAACTTAAATTACTGGGCTCAGTGGTCAAAGCTCTGTTAGCTTAACCAACTAAGTTAGTGAAAACTTAAATTACTGGCCTCAGTGGTTCAAAGCTCTGTTAGCTTAACCACTAAGTTAGGAAAACTTAAATACTGGCCTCAGGGTTCAAAGCTCTGTTAGCTTAACCACTAAGTTAGTGAAAACTTAATTACTGGGCTCAGTGGTTCAAAGCTCTGTTAGGCTTAACCTCTAAGTTAGTGAAAACTTAAATTACTGGCCTCAGTGGTTCAAAGCTCTGTTAGCTTAACCACTAAGTTAGTGAAAACTTAACTTACTGGGCTCAGTGGTTCAAAGTTCTGTTAGCTTAACCACTAAGTTAGTGAACTTAACTTACTGGCCTCAGTGGTTCAAGGCTCTGTTAGCTTAACCACTAGTTGTGAAAACTTAAATTACTGGGCTCAGTGGTTCAAAGCTCTTAGCTTAACCACTAAGTTAGTGAAAAACTTAAATTACTGGGCTCAGTGGTTCAAAGCTCTGTTAGCTTAACCACTAAGTTAGTGAAAACTTAAATTACTGGCCTCAGTGGTTCAAGCTCGTTAGCTTAACCACTAAGTTAGTGAAAACTTAACTTACTGGGCTCAGTGGTTCAAAGCTCTGTTAGCTTACCACTAAGTTAGTGAAAACTTAACTTACTTGCCTCAGTGGTTCAAGGCTCTGTTAGCTTAACCACTAAGTTAGTGAAAACTTAACTTACTGGGCTCAGTGTTTCAAAGTTCTGTTAGCTTAACCACTAAGTTAGTGAAACTTAACTTACTGGCCTCAGTGGTTCAAGGCTCTGTTAGCTTAACCACTAAGTTAGTGAAAACTTAATTACTGGGCTCAGTGGTTCAAAGCTCTGTTAGCTTAACCACTAAGTTAGTGAAAACTTAAATTCTGGGCTCAGTGGTTCAAAGCTCTGTTAGCTTAACCACTAAGTTAGTGAAACTTAAATTACTGGGCTCAGTGGTTCAAAGCTCTGTTAGCTTAACCACTAAGTTAGTGAAAACTTAACTTACTGGCCTCAGTGGTTCAAAGCTCTGTTAGCTTAACCACTAAGTTAGTGAAAACTTAACTTACTGGCCTCAGTGGTTCAAGGCTCGTTAGCTTAACCACTAAGTTTAGTGAAAACTTAACTTACTGGGCTCAGTGGTTCAAAGCTCTGTTAGCTTAACCACTAGTTAGTGAAAACTTAAATTACTGGGCTCAGTGGTTCAAAGCTCTGTTAGCTTAACCACTAAGTTAGTGAAAACTTAAATTACTGGGCTCAGTGGTTCAAAAGCTCTGTTAGCTTAACCACTAAGTTAGTGAAAACTTAAATTACTGGGCTTCAGTGGTTCAAAGCTCTGTTAGCTTAACCTAAGTTAGTGAAAACTTAAATTACTGGGCTCAGTGGTTCAAGCTCTGTTAGCTTAACCACTAAGTTAGTGAAAACTTAAATTACTGGGCTCAGTGGTTCAAAGCTCTGTTAGCTTAACCACTAAGTTAGTGAAAACTTAAATTACTGGGCTCAGTGGTTCAAAGCTCTGTTAGCTTAACCACTAAGTTAGTGAAAACTTAACTTACTGGCCTCAGTGGTTCAAGGCTCTGTTAGCTTAACCACTAAGTTAGTGAAAACTTAACTTACTGGCCTCAGTGGTTCAAAGCTCTGTTAGCTTAACCACTAAGTTAGTGAAAACTTAAATTACTGCCTCAGTGGTTCAAAGCTCTGTTAGCTTAACCACTAAGTTAGTGAAAACTTAACTTACTGGCCTCAGTGGTTCAAGGCTCTGTTAGCTTAACCCTAAGTTTTAAAACTTAACTTACTGGCCTCAGTGGTTCAAAGCTCTGTTAGCTTAACCACTAAGTTAGTGAAACTTAACTTACTGGCCTCAGTGGTTCAAAGCTCTGTTAGATTAACCACTAAGTTAGTAAAAACTTAACTTACTGGCCTCAGTGGTTCAAAGCTCTGTTAGCTTAACCACTAAGTTAGTGAAAACTTAAATTACTGGGCTCAGTGGTTCAAAGCTCTGTTAGCTTAACCACTAAGTTAGTGAAAACTTAAATAACTCGGCTCAGTGGTTCAAAGCTCTGTTAGATTAACCACTAAGTTAGTAAAAACTTAACTTACTGGTCTCAGTGGTCAAAGCTCTGTTAGCTTAACCACTAAGTTTAGTGAAAACTTAATTACTGGGCCTCAGTGGTTCAAAAGCTCTGTTAGCTTAACTACTAAGTTAGTGAAAACTTAACTTACTGGGCTCAGTGGTTCAAGGCTCTGTTAGCTTAACCACTAAGTTAGTGAAAACTTAACTTACTGGCCTCAGTGGTTCAAAGCTCTGTTAGCTTAACCTCTAAGTTAGTGAAACTTAACTTACTGGTCTCAGTGGTTCAAAGCTCTGTTAGCTTAACCACTAAGTTAGTGAAAACTTAAATTACTGGGCTCAGTGGTTCAAGGCTCTGTTAGCTTAACCACTAAGTTAATGAAAACTTAACTTACTGGCTCAGTGTTCAAGCTCTGTTAGATTACCACTAAGTTAGTAAAAACTTAACTTACTGGGCTCAGTGGTTCAAAGCTCTGTTAGCTTAACCACTAAGTTAGTGAAAACTTAAATTACTGGCTCAGTGGTTCAAAGTTCTGTTAACTTAACCACTAGTTAGTGAAACTTAACTTACTGGTCTCAGTGGTTCAAGGCTCTGTTAGCTTAACCACTAAGTTTAGTGAAACTTAAATTACTGGCCTCAGTGGTTCAAAGCTCTGTTAGCTTAACCTCTAAGTTAGTGAAAACTTAACTTACTGGGCTCAGTGGTTCAAGGCTCTTGTTAGATTAACCACTAGTTAGTGAAAACTTAAATTACTGGGCTCAGTGGTTCAAAGTTCTGTTTAGCTTAACCACTAAGTAAGTGAAAACTTAATTACTGGCCTCAGTGGTTCAAAGCTCTGTTAGCTTAACACTAAGTTAGTGAAAACTTAAATTACTGGGCTCAGTGGTTCAAAGTTCTGTTAGCTTACCACTAAGTAAGTGAAAACTTAATTACTGGCCTCAGTGGTTCAAAGCTCTGTTAGCTTAACCACTAAGTTGTGAAACATAACTTACTGGGCTCAGTGGTTCAAAGCTCTGTTAGCTTAACCACTAAGTTTAGTGAAAACTGTAACTTATCTGGCTCAGTGGTTCAAAGTTCTGTTAGCTTAACCACTAAGTTATGAAAACTTAACTTACTGGCCTCAGTGGTTCAAAGCTCTGTTAGCTTTAACCTCTAAATTAGTGAAAACTTAAATTACTGGCCTCAGTGGTTCAAAAGTTCTGTTAGCTTACCACTAAGTTAGTGAAAACTTAAATTACTGGCCTCAGTGGTTCAAAGCTCTGTTAGCTTAACCACTAATTAGTGAAACTTAATACTGGGCTCAGTGGTTCAAAGCTCTGTTAGCTTAACCACTAAGTTAGTAAAACTTAAATTACTGGCCTCAGTGGTTCAAAGCTCTGTTAGCTTAACGTCTAAATTAGTGAAAACTAACTTACTGGCCTCAGTGGTTCAAGGCTCTGTTAGCTTAACTACTAAGTTAGTGAAAACTTAAATTACTGGCCTCAGTGGTTCAAAGCTCTGTTAGCTTAACCTCTAAATTAGTGAAAACTTAAATTACTGGCCTCAGTGGTTCAAGGCTCTGTTAGCTTAACCACTAAGTTAGTGAAAACTTAAATTACTGGCCTCAGTGGTTCAAAGTTTCTGTTAGCTTAACCACTAAGTTAGTGAAAACTTAACTTACTGGCCTCATGGTTCAAAGCTCTTTTAGCTTAACCAAAGTTAGTGAAAACTTAACTTACGGGCTCAGTGGTTCAAAGTTCTGTTAGCTTAACCACTAAGTTAGTGAAAACTTAACTTACTGGGCTCAGTGGTTCAAGGCTCTGTTAGTTACTAACCACTAAGTTAGTAGTACAAGCAATAAGAACAGTCACTTTCCATCCAAGTGGGAACTACTATGCTATAGGATCTAACTCCAAAACATTAAGAATATGTGCTTTTCCAGATGTAACAAATCTTAGGTAACTTAACTTACTAGGCTCAGTGGTTCAAAGCTCTGTTAGCTTAACCACTAAGTTAGTAAAAACTTAACTTACTGGGCTCAGTGGTTCAAAGCTCTGTTAGCTTAACCACTAAGTTAGTGAAAACTTAACTTACTGGGCTCAGTGGTTCAAAGTTCTGTTAGCTTAACCACTAAGTTAGTGAAAACTTAAATTACTGGCCTCAGTGGTTCAAAGCTCTGTTAGCTTAACCACTAAGTTAGTGAAAACTTAACTTACTGGGCTCAGTGGTTCAAAGCTCTGTTAGCTTAACCACTAAGTTAGTGAAAACTTAAATTACTGGGCTCAGTGGTTCAAAGCTCTGTTAGATTAACCACTAAGTTAGTAAAAACTTAACTTACTGGTCTCAGTGGTTCAAAGCTCTGTTAGCTTAACCACTAAGTTAGTGAAAACTTAAATTACTGGCCTCAGTGGTTCAAAGCTCTGTTAGCTTAACTACTAAGTTAGTGAAAACTAAACTTACTGGGCTCAGTGGTTCAAGGCTCTGTTAGTTTAACCACTAAGTTAGTGAAAACTTAACTTACTGGCCTCAGTGGTTCAAAGCTCTGTTAGCTTAACCTCTAAGTTAGTGAAAACTTAACTTACTGGTCTCAGTGGTTCAAAGCTCTGTTAGCTTAACCACTAAGTTAGTGAAAACTTAAATTACTGGGCTCAGTGGTTCAAGGCTCTGTTAGCTTAACCACTAAGTTAATGAAAACTTAACTTACTGGGCTCAGTGGTTCAAAGCTCTGTTAGATTAACCACTAAGTTAGTAAAAACTTAACTTACTGGGCTCAGTGGTTCAAAGCTCAGTTAGCTTAACCACTAAGTTAGTGAAAACTTAAATTACTGGGCTCAGTGGTTCAAAGTTCTGTTAACTTAACCACTAAGTTAGTGAAAACTTAACTTACTGGTCTCAGTGGTTCAAGGCTCTGTTAGCTTAACCACTAAGTTAGTGAAAACTTAAATTACTGGCCTCAGTGGTTCAAAGCTCTGTTAGCTTAACCTCTAAGTTAGTGAAAACTTAACTTACTGGGCTCAGTGGTTCAAGTCTCTGTTAGCTTAACCACTAAGTTAGTGAAAACTTAAATTACTGGGCTCAGTGGTTCAAGGCTCTGTTAGCTTAACCACTAAATTAGTGAAAACTTAACTTACTGGGCTCAGTGGTTCAAAGCTCTGTTAGATTAACCACTAAGTTAGTAAAAACTTAACTTACTGGGCTCAGTGGTTCAAAGCTCTGTTAGCTTAACCACTAAGTTAGTGAAAACTTAACTTCCTGGCCTCAGTGGTTCAAAGCTCTGTTAGCTTAACCACTAAGTTAGTGAAAACTTAAATTACTGGGCTCAGTGGTTCAAAGTTCTGTTAGCTTAACCACTAAGTTAGTGAAAACTTAAATTACTGGGCTCAGTGGTTCAAAGTTCTGTTAGCTTAACCACTAAGTAAGTGAAAACTTAAATTACTGGCCTCAGTGGTTCAAAGCTCTGTTAGCTTAACCACTAAGTTAGTGAAAACTTAACTTACTGGTCTCAGTGGTTCAAAGCTCTGTTAGCTTAACCACTAAGTTAGTGAAAACTTAAATTACTGGGCTCAGTGGTTCAAAGCTCTGTTAGCTTAACCACTAAGTAAGTGAAAACTTAAATTACTGGCCTCAGTGGTTCAAAGCTCTGTTAGCTTAACCACTAAGTTAGTGAAAACTTAACTTACTGGTCTCAGTGGTTCAAAGCTCTGTTAGCTTAACCACTAAGTTAGTGAAAACTTAAATTACTGGCCTCAGTGGTTCAAAGCTCTGTTAGCTTAACCACTAAGTTAGTGAAACCTTAAATTACTGGCCTCAGTGGTTCAAAGCTCTGTTAGCTTAACCACTAAGTAAGTGAAAACTTAAATTACTGGCCTCAGTGGTTCAAAGCTCTGTTAGCTTAACCACTAAGTTAGTGAAAACATAACTTACTGGGCTCAGTGGTTCAAAGCTCTGTTAGCTTAACCACTAAGTTAGTGAAAACTTAACTTACTGGGCTCAGTGGTTCAAAGTTCTGTTAGCTTAACCACTAAGTTAGTGAAAACTTAACTTACTGGCCTCAGTGGTTCAAAGCTCTGTTAGCTTAACCTCTAAATTAGTGAAAACTTAAATTACTGGCCTCAGTGGTTCAAAGCTCTGTTAGCTTAACCACTAAGTTAGTGAAAACTTAAATTACTGGGCTCAGTGGTTCAAAGCTCTGTTAGCTTAACCACTAAGTTAGTGAAAACTTAACTTACTGGCCTCAGTGGTTCAAAGCTCTGTTAGCTTAACCACTAAGTTAGTGAAAACTTAAATTACTGGCCTCGGTGGTTCAAAGCTCTGTTAGCTTAACGTCTAAATTAGTGAAAACTTAACTTACTGGCCTCAGTGGTTCAAGGCTCTGTTAGCTTAACTACTAAGTTAGTGAAAACTTAAATTACTGGCCTCAGTGGTTCAAAGCTCTGTTAGCTTAACCTCTAAATTAGTGAAAACTTAAATTACTGGCCTCAGTGGTTCAAGGCTCTGTTAGCTTAACCACTAAGTTAGTGAAAACTTAAATTACTGGCCTCAGTGGTTCAAAGTTCTGTTAGCTTAACCACTAAGTTAGTGAAAACTTAACTTACTGGCCTCAGTGGTTCAAAGCTCTGTTAGCTTAACCACTAAGTTAGTGAAAACTTAACTTACTGGGCTCAGTGGTTCAAAGTTCTGTTAGCTTAACCACTAAGTTAGTGAAAACTTAACTTACTGGGCTCAGTGGTTCAAGGCTCTGTTAGCTTAACCTCTAAATTAGTGAAAACTTAACTTACTGGGCTCAGTGGTTCAAAGCTCTGTTAGCTTAACCTCTAAATTAGTGAAAACTTAAATTACTGGCCTCAGTGGTTCAAAGTTCTGTTAGCTTAACCACTAAGTTAGTGAAAACTTAAATTACTGGGCTCAGTGGTTCATAGCTCTGTTAGATTAACCTCTAAGTTAGTGAAAACTTAAATTACTGGCCTCAGTGGTTCAAGGCTCTGTTAGCTTAACGACTAAGTTAGTGAAAACTTAAATTACTGGCCTCAGTGGTTCAAAGTTCTGTTAGCTTAACCACTAAGTTAGTGAAAACTTAAATTACTGGGCTCAGTGGTTCAAGGCTCTGTTAGCTTAACCACTAAGTTAGTGAAAACTTAACTTACTGGGCTCAGTGGTTCAAAGTTCTGTTAGCTTAACCACTAAGTTAGTGAAAACTTAACTTACTGGGCTCAGTGGTTCAAGGCTCTGTTAGCTTAACCACTAAGTTAGTGAAAACTTAACTTACTGGGCTCAGTGGTTCAAAGCTCTGTTAGCTTAACCATTAAGTTAGTGAAAACTTAAATTACTGGCCTCAGTGGTTCAAAGCTGTGTTAGATTAACCACTAAGTTAGTGAAAACTTAAATTACTGGGCTCAGTGGTTCAAGGCTCTGTTAGCTTAACCACTAAGTTAGTGAAAACTTAACTTACTGGGCTCAGTGGTTCAAAGCTCTGTTAGATTAACCACTAAGTTAGTAAAAACTTAACTTACTGGGCTCAGTGGTTCAAAGCTCTGTTAGCTTAACCACTAAGTTAGTGAAAACTTAAATTACTGGCCTCAGTGGTTCAAAGCTCTGTTAGATTAACCACTAAGTTAGTGAAAACTTAACTTACTGGCCTCAGTGGTTCAAAGCTCTGTTAACTTAACCACTAAGTTAGTGAAAACTTAAATTACTGGGCTCAGTGGTTCAAAGTTCTGTTAGCTTAACCACCAAGTTAGTGAAAACTTAAATTACTGGCCTCAGTGGTTCAAAGCTCTGTTAGCTTAACCACTAAGTTAGTGAAAACTTAAATTACTGGGCTCAGTGGTTAAAAGCTCTGTTAGATTAACCTCTAAGTTAGTGAAAACTTAAATTACTGGCCTCAGTGGTTCAAGGCTCTGTTAGCTTAACGACTAAGTTAGTGAAAACTTAAATTACTGGCCTCAGTGGTTCAAAGTTCTGTTAGCTTAACCACTAAGTTAGTGAAAACTTAAATTACTGGCCTCAGTGGTTCAAAGCTCTGTTAGCTTAACCACTAAGTTAGTGAAAACTTAACTTACTGGGCTCAGTGGTTCAAAGTTCTGTTAGCTTAACCACTAAGTTAGTGAAAACTTAACTTACTGGGCTCAGTGGTTCAAGGCTCTGTTAGTTACTAACCACTAAGTTAGTAGTACAAGCAATAAGAACAGTCACTTTCCATCCAAGTGGGAACTACTATGCTATAGGATCTAACTCCAAAACATTAAGAATATGTGCTTTTCCAGATGTAACAAATCTTAGGTAACTTAACTTACTAGGCTCAGTGGTTCAAAGCTCTGTTAGCTTAACCACTAAGTTAGTAAAAACTTAACTTACTGGGCTCAGTGGTTCAAAGCTCTGTTAGCTTAACCACTAAGTTAGTGAAAACTTAACTTACTGGGCTCAGTGGTTCAAAGTTCTGTTAGCTTAACCACTAAGTTAGTGAAAACTTAAATTACTGGCCTCAGTGGTTCAAAGCTCTGTTAGCTTAACCACTAAGTTAGTGAAAACTTAACTTACTGGGCTCAGTGGTTCAAAGCTCTGTTAGCTTAACCATTAAGTTAGTGAAAACTTAAATTACTGGCCTCAGTGGTTCAAAGCTCTGTTAGCTTAACCTCTAAATTAGTGAAAACTTAAATTACTGGCCTCAGTGGTTCAAGGCTCTGTTAGCTTAACCACTAAGTTAGTGAAAACTTAACTTACTGGGCTCAGTGGTTCAAAGCTCTGTTAGATTAACCACTAAGTTAGTAAAAACTTAACTTACTGGGCTCAGTGGTTCAAAGCTCTGTTAGCTTAACCTCTAAATTAGTAAAAACTTAACTTACTGGGCTCAGTGGTTCAAAGTTCTGTTAGCTTAACCTCTAAGTTAGTGAAAACTTAAATTACTGGCCTCAGTGGTTCAAAGCTCTGTTAGCTTAACCTCTAAATTAGTGAAAACTTAAATTACTGGCCTCAGTGGTTCAAGGCTCTGTTAGCTTAACTACTAAGTTAGTGAAAACTTAAATTACTGGCCTCAGTGGTTCAAAGCTCTGTTAGCTTAACCTCTAAATTAGTGAAAACTTAAATTACTGGCCTCAGTGGTTCAAGGCTCTGTTAGCTTAACCACTAAGTTAGTGAAAACTTAACTTACTGGGCTCAGTGGTTCAAGGCTCTGTTAGCTTAACCACTAAGTTAGTGAAAACTTAACTTACTGGGCTCAGTGGTTCAAAGCTCTGTTAGATTAACCACTAAGTTAGTAAAAACTTAACTTACTGGGCTCAGTGGTTCAAAGCTCTGTTAGCTTAACCACTAAGTTAGTGAAAACTTAAATTACTGGCCTCAGTGGTTCAAAGCTCTGTTAGATTAACCACTAAGTTAGTGAAAACTTAAATTACTGGGCTCAGTGGTTCAAAGCTCTGTTAGATTAACCACTAAGTTAGTAAAAACTTAACTTACTGGGCTCAGTGGTTCAAAGCTCTGTTAGATTAACCACTAAGTTAGTAAAAACTTAAATTACTGGGCTCAGTGGTTCAAAGTTCTGTTAGCTTAACCACCAAGTTAGTGAAAACTTAAATTACTGGGCTCAGTGGTTCAAAGCTCTGTTAGCTTAACCACTAAGTTAGTGAAAACTTAAATTACTGGCCTCAGTGGTTCAAAGCTCTGTTAGATTAACCACTAAATTAGTGAAAACTTAACTTACTGGGCTCAGGGGTTCAAAGCTCTGTTAGATTAACCTCTAAGTTAGTGAAAACTTAAATTACTGGCCTCAGTGGTTCAAGGCTCTGTTAGCTTAACCACTAAGTTAGTGAAAACTTAACTTACTGGCCTCAGTGGTTCAAAGCTCTGTTACCTTAACCTCTAAATTAGTGAAAACTTAAATTACTGGCCTCAGTGGTTCAAAGTTCTGTTAGCTTAACCACTAAGTTAGTGAAAACTTAACTTACTGGGCTCAGTGGTTCAAAGCTCTGTTAGATTAACCACTAAGTTAGTAAAAACTTAACTTACTGGGCTCAGGGGTTCAAAGCTCTGTTAGATTAACCTCTAAGTTAGTAAAAACTTAACTTACTGGGCTCAGTGGTTCAAAGCTCTGTTAGCTTAACCACTAAGTTAGTGAAAACTTAAATTACTGGGCTCAGTGGTTCATAGCTCTGTTAGATTAACCTCTAAGTTAGTAAAAACTTAACTTACTGGCCTCAGTGGTTCAAGGCTCTGTTAGCTTAACCACTAAGTTAGTGAAAACTTAAATTACTGGGCTCAGTGGTTCAAAGCTCTGTTAGCTTAACCACTAAGTTAGTGAAAACTTAACTTACTGGGCTCAGTGGTTCAAAGCTCTGTTAGCTTAACCACTAAGTTAGTGAAAACTTAACTTACTGGCCTCAGTGGTTCAAAGCTCTGTTAGCTCAACCACTAAGTTAGTAAAAACTTAACTTACTGGGCTCAGGGGTTCAAAGCTCTGTTAGATTAACCTCTAAGTTAGTAAAAAGTTAACTTACTGGGCTCAGTGGTTCAAAGCTCTGTTAGATTAACCTCTAAGTTAGTAAAAACTTAACTTACTGGGCTCAGTGGTTCAAAGTTCTGTTAGCTTAACGTCTAAGTTAGTAAAAACTTAACTTACTGGGCTCAGTGGTTCAAAGCTCTGTTAGATTAACCTCTAAGTTAGTGAAAACTTAACTTACTGGGCTCAGTGGTTCAAAGCTCTGTTAGATTAACCACTAAATTAGTGAAAACTTAACTTACTGGCCTCAGTGGTTCAAGGCTCTGTTAGCTTAACCACTAAGTTAGTGAAAACTTAACTTACTGGGCTCAGTGGTTCAAAGCTCTGTTAGATTAACCTCTAAGTTAGTAAAAACTTAACTTACTGGACTCAGTGGTTCAAAGTTCTGTTAGCTTAACCTCTAAGTTAGTAAAAACTTAACTTACTGGGCTCAGTGGTTCAAAGCTCTGTTAGATTAACCTCTAAGTTAGTGAAAACTTAACTTACTGGGCTCAGTGGTTCAAAGCTCTGTTAGATTAACCACTAAGTTAGTAAAAACTTAACTTACTGGGCTCAGTGGTTCAAAGCTCTGTTAGATTAACCTCTAAGTTAGTAAAACCTTAACTTACTGGGCTCAGTGGTTCAAAGTTCTGTTAGCTTAACCTCTAAGTTAGTAAAAACTTAACTTACTGGGCTCAGTGGTTCAAAGCTCTGTTAGCTTAACCACTAAGTTAGTGAAAACTTAAATTACTGGGCTCAGTGGTTCAAAGCTCTGTTAGCTTAACCACTACGTTAGTGAAAACATAACTTACTGGCCTCAGTGGTTCAAAGCTCTGTTAGCTTAACCACTACGTTAGTGAAAACATAACTTACTGGCCTCAGTGGTTCAAAGTTCTGTTAGCTTAACCTCTAAGTTAGTAAAAACATAACTTACTAGGCTCAGTGGTTCAAAGCTCTGTTAGCTTAACCACTAAGTTAGTGAAAACTTAACTTACTGGCCTCAGTGGTTCAAAGCTCTGTTAGCTTAACCACTAAGTAAGTAAAAACTTAAATTACTGGGCTCAGTGGTTCAAAGCTCTGTTAGCTTAACCACTACGTTAGTGAAAACATAACTTACTGGGCTCAGTGGTTCAAGGCTCTGTTAGCTTAACCTCTAAGTTAGTGAAAACTTAAATTACTGGGCTCAGTGGTTCAAAGCTCTGTTAGCTTAACCACTACGTTAGTGAAAACATAACTTACTGGGCTCAGTGGTTCAAAGCTCTGTTAGCTTAACTACTAAGTTAGTAAAAACTTAACTTACTGGGCTCAGTGGTTCAAAGCTCTGTTAGCTTAACCACCAAGTTAGTAAAAACTTAACTTACTGGGCTCAGTGGTTCAAAGCTCTGTTAGCTTAACCACTAAGTTAGTGAAAACTTAACTTACTGGGCTCAGTGGTTCAAAGCTCTGTTAGCTTAACCACTAAGTAAGTAAAAACTTAACTTACTGGGCTCAGTGGTTCAAAGCTCTGTTAGCTTAACTACTAAGTTAGTAAAAACTTAACTTACTGGGCTCAGTGGTTCAAAGCTCTGTTAGCTTAACCACCAAGTTAGTAAAAACTTAACTTACTGGCCTCAGTTGTTCAAAGCTCTGTTAGCTTAACCACTAAGTTAGTAAAAACTTACCTTACTGGGCTCAGGGGTTCAAAGCTCTGTTAGATTAACCTCTAAGTTAGTAAAAAGTTAACTTACTGGGCTCAGTGGTTCAAAGCTCTGTTAGATTAACCTCTAAGTTAGTAAAAACTTAACTTACTGGACTCAGTGGTTCAAAGTTCTGTTAGCTTAACCTCTAAGTTAGTAAAAACTTAACTTGCTGGGCTCAGTGGTTCAAAGCTCTGTTAGATTAACCTCTAAGTTAGTGAAAACATAACTTACTGGCCTCAGTGGTTCAAAGCTCTGTTAGATTAACCACTAAGTTAGTGAAAACTTAACTTACTGGACTCAGTGGTTCAAAGCTCTGTTAGCTCAACCTCTAAGTTAGTGAAAACTTAACTTACTGGACTCAGTGGTTCAAAGCTCTGTTAGCTTAACTACTAAGTTAGTGAAAACTTAACTTACTGGGCTCAGGTAGATGTAGGCTTTATAAAGGACTTGAAAATAAACTGAGGGAGAATTATTAAGAAAGACATAAAAGTAATAGTATGGAAGCATTAACTAGTATTTTCATCAAGAGCGGCTTAAAGCTAAAAAATACAATTTCATGAGGTTATAAATTTGTGATTTGTGATTACAGCTTAATCCTTAATACATGTACAACTTTGTAAGATTAACTACATGTACTTTATTTGGGTTTACATGTAATTCATTTGTGAGTGTATATATAAAAACAATGAAACTTGGAGCACTATGAAAATTAATGATTAATCATTTACAGTTTGGGACTTCAAAATGAATATTATAGTGAGAAGCCAAGTGGCAAAGTTATAGAGGACATAAGGAGGTTTTATTTTTTATTGTATCAGTGATTTTGTTTGTATAAAATAGGGTACTACTTAATAAAGGTAGTTTTTAATTTACGAAAAATGTTTTCCAATGTGACTACTTAATTCCCAAATCAAAAGTGATAAACAAGTAAAACATTTACATTAATTCAATCATTTTGTATAAACTCCCCGATTACATAAATTTCATATACATGTTGTATTATCACAATATAATATCTAAGCAATGAATACCCTAGATATATTTAAAAAGCATATGGTTAGCTATTTGATTTAGAAATTTAATTTTGTCAAATTATGAAATTAGTTTAAATTTTCCCATTTTAAAAGGCAGAAGGTAGTTCTTGAAAACTGTAAAAAATCACTGTGTATATGTATTGTGTGTGTGTTTTAGGTCTGACCATGTCACTGGTGAAGTAAATGTTACATTTGAGCGTAAGAAACATCACAAAGGTTCTATATACTGTGTAGCCTGGAACCCACTCGGTGACATCCTAGCGACAGGATCCAATGAAAAACCATAAAAATGCTGAGATTAAACCCAGATGATAATGTAGCAGGTATGTAGATATGGGTGTTCTAAACCAGAGTCATTTAAATGATAAAAGAAATCTTCGTTAATGTGTTTTCATCCATGAAAGCAGTGTCAATCTAAGAGTTTTTCGAGGAGGCATTTTTCAAAAACTTTAGTCTAAAACATTACAACATCAATATTTTTGCATTGTAATGTTAAATATGACCCACTAAGAGCTTAACACTTGGGCCATTTGGCACAATAAGGGATCAATGGTCACATGACCTCCTTCTAGAATGATCTCTGCCATACTCCTCTACCATATACATACATGTCATATATTACCTGAATTCACTGATGTTGCTATGAAAACTGATTTGAATTTATACTTTCAGGTCCTGAGATGGAATTGACAATGCATGATGGGACAGTTAGAGATTTGGTGTTTATGCAGGATTCGTTAAATCGATCCTCATTGTTGATCAGTGGCGGAGCTGGTGATAATAAGATTTATGTTACTGACTGTGAGACTGGTATGCCTGTAAGAGCCATGGCTGGACATTCAGGTAAAATAATCTTATTTTAATTCTTGAGTACTTTATTGTTTAAATCCAATATATAGTGGAACCTGCCTAAATTTTACCCTTACATGAAGGCTACCTGCTTTTAAAGGCCAGTGAAATTCTATCCTTATTACTCTTTGTTTATGTCATTTGAACCTCTATAATAATGGCCAGCTGTCTATAAAGACCCTTTTTATAGTTTCCCTTGGTTTGCCTTTATAAGCAGATTTGACTCTAATTAAAATAGTTAAACTTTCTCACTCTGCAGAGATCTGTCTGCCAGGAGTGGGATTCCAACTAGATGTCAACAAGTTATGATTATTTTAAATATGTTAATAGAGTCAGTCAGCAATATGAAAGAGTTTATGTAATATAAATAGGGATATATAAAGGTGGTTTTGACAAATGAACGACTGAAGGTATAAATATATACATACGATAGCACTGTATAATAGGCAAGAAATATTGACCTGTCTGCTTGACCTTTTATTTTAATATTATGGAGCAGTGCATTTAGGTAAAGGGAAAACAGGTGTTTATTTCATCTATCATGGAATACATGCATGGTTTATGTATACTTACACTACCCATGTATTCAGGTGGATCAATGTATATGAGTACATGTATTCCTAATGTAAGGTCAAGCAGACAGGTCAGTGTTGTTTACCTATTATACTCTTTGTGTATGATGGACTCGCCCGTGTTTATAAACTCTAAATGCATGCATATTTGATTTATTTTTCAGGTCATGTTTATTCACTTCACACTTGGGGTGGATGTATGTTTGTCAGTGGATCACAGGATAAAACAGCTAGATTCTGGGACATGAGAGCTTCTACAGCAATTACAGTGGTACCCAGTTCTACTGGTAAGCTCTTTTATCTTCCACCATGACATCAGTGGAATGTAGTAGAGTAATAGGGTTTTATCGTCCAGTCAACATGATGTAACCTTAAGTCACATTTGCTGTGTTACTCTTCCACCATGACATCAGTTGAGTGTAGTAGAGTAATAGGGTTTTATTGTCCAGTCAACATGATGTAACCTTAAGTCACATTTGCTGTGTTGCTCCAAGTGTGTGGAAGTCGGACATTACCATCAGTCTTTATTTTATCAGTTCAAAGTACATATATATACGAACAATTGATCAGTAGGATTAAACATTCCAGCCAAAAGTATTCCACTTATATCATGATGCCACCAGCTGAAGGGAAGTGGTAGAAATTTTTACCTTTGCACTGTGCTCAGGGCAATGTACAGGAATAGTTATTTTGTGTGTCTTGTCTACCATAGCAGAGGGCATCAGTTTTAAAGGTTTTTCCAAAGGCCCTTAATTGTGGTCTCTAAATGCTGAGTTTTTGACAAAAGAACAATCACTACCTGTTTTCAATTCTTGTCAGACCCTGTCAAGATTCAAACCAGGACTTCTCATTTAGAATGCACACACTCTACCAATTGATCTACTATACTGGTTAAGTATAAGAGAGCTTATGTCATATCCTGAGAATATTTAATAATTAATAGTATCAGCCATCTAGTGTAAATGTTCAGTTTTTGGGGGTTATTTTTAGTTTAACTGGCTATAGCTAGCTTAGCTAATGGCATGGTGAAGCGTGCATCCGTGTGTAAACTTTGATCTTCTCCTCTGAAACCACTTGGCCAATTGAATCCAAATTAGGTGTGGAAGGGTCCTAGGTGGAATAGATCAAAGTTTTGTACAAGACGGCCTTTTATGAAATCCAAGATGGCCACTGTTACTATAAATAGCAAAATCACTAAAATGGCCAATGTGCATTCAATTTTTACACCAATTTTCTTCAAATTTGAAATATAGAAAATAGATACATAGCAATTTAACATATGTAACAAGTTTTTCCGAGAAATATTTTAGGGAATTATGCAAATGAGGTCAATTTTTAGCCAATTCTTTGAAAATCTTCTCAGAAGCCACTGGGCCAATTGAAACCAAATTTTTTATGGAAGGTTCCCAGGTGGAGTAGATCAAAAATTGTTCAGAGCAATCTTGTAAGAAATCCAAGATGGTCGCCATTACTATACATAGCAAAATCACTAAAATGGCCATTGTGCATTCAATTTTCTACTGATCTTCTTCAAATTTGAAATAAGGAAAGTAGTTACCTAACCATTCACCTTATGTGACAGGTTTTTTGGATAAAGTTTTCATTGACCCAATTTTAGCAAATTATGCAAATTAAGTCAAATTTTACCAGATATAAGTAGTTGTACCCTGTCAGAAGACATATGAATAAAATTTCCCAATTTGACTACTTACAAAAAGATAATGATGTAAGAGCAACATGTTCACATAAGTCCCTATTGTTCTAACCCAAAAACGTTTAAGATATTGTCAAAAGTTAACTTCTTTGCAATCAGAAGTACAATTTTTGTAAGCATGTAATATTAATATACATGTAGTTGCTATTTATTTAAGAACTCTTAAAAAATGAAAATTTTGGCAAAAGTTAGACAAAACAAAATCACTATTATTATAATGGACAAATAGTGATAGTTTATAGTTTTAGTTGGCTAGATTTACAAATAAGAAGAAAAATAAGAACATGTCATTGATTAGGAAAACAGTTTTTCCCAGTTAGGGTTTGTTGAGGGGACACTTGAAATTCCCATTTCAGTAATAAGTTGTTTCTGTTATTATTTCAGGCAGTGCATTTGCTTCTGTTTGTGTTGATCCGTCAGGTCGTCTGTTAGCGTCGGGACACGAGGATGGAAGTGTAATGTTGTATGATATCAGAGGATCCAGAGGAATACAGAACTATAAGGCTCATACATCCGACTGTCGTACGGCAAGATTCTCCATGAATGCATACTATTTATTGACGGCATCATATGATCAAAAGATCGTACTTACAGATTTACATGGTATGGGCTTATCTTTGACACAGTATTATTGAATCCTGTAACATTAGAAACAATTATAAATTTACCACTAGAACTTTATAACTTGAATAACCTTGCTCCATCAAACAATATTTTATGTTCAAGGGTGTGAAATCAATAGAAAGTTGCACTGAAATATGATTTCTGTCTTGGAATTATGTTTTCATTTATTGTTTAATATCATTAAAATTACCTTACAAGTGGAATCTAAAATAAAACCATAAACAAGAAATGCTATAACCCCAAGTGTTAATCACAGCAAGTGTTAATCACAGTCTGTTTTTTTTTTTTTTTACCTGGTTACATGTTTCTAGCTCATAGTAGCATAACTTCAGAGAGAAATTCCTTTCATGCTGTTGTTCCTTCCAATCAGGTGTGTCAGGTCCATCTTATAGATATATTGTTAAATTGTTTATCAGTGCATGGTCATTCAGTAAGTATCCAGTATACTCATGTCAATTAACAACTGTATTTTACTCTGTAGGAGATTTGTTAAGGCCATTACCAAGTGTTGTTGTTGCGGAACATAAAGACAAAGTTATACAATGTCGCTGGCATCCAACACAGCTGGCGTTTGTCAGTACAAGTGCAGACAGAACATCAGTATGCTGGGGATTACCCGTCATGTAAACTGCAAACAAGTAAATGACAAAGCTGAAGAAAACATTAGTTTGCTGGGGATTACCCGTCATGTAAACTGCAAACAAGTAAACGACAAAGCTGAAGAAAACATTGGTTTGCTGGAGATTGCCTGCCTGTCACATAAACTGAAATAACAAATTATACATGTGATTGTTCACTGTGTTGATTGAGTTGAGAAACCGATTGTGTTCAGAATGAGTAACCTAGATCAGAATGGTGCTGAGTGTGTATTCTAGTATTCTAATTACCATGGTTACATGTTGCTGGTATTTTAAGATATTCAAATTTTAAAATGTATGTTTTCCACTTAATGGTTCCCTGTTGACCTGTAATATCTCAAAATGATTAGGATGCTTGTTTGACATTGTTAGTCACCTGTTAGCCTATATACTCTTAATATGTTACAAAGCTTTTCTGCCTGTGACTTTTGACGTTTCCAGATCTAGCAATGCTTGTTTCCATTGGTAGTTTCCTGTTTATCTATGCCATCTCGAAATTCCATCAGAGGTAAATGTAACAAGTAGATCTCTTTCTCAAACTGCTACATTCTTTCTTTTGTTGCATAGTGATGTAGAAATGAATTTTGAACTTAATAATCCGAAATTTTTTTTAATTAAGATATTTTCTTTAAAACTTCGAATTTCTGTGGTTTTATCACAACTTTATTATGACTAACTAGATGACCAACTCTAATCAAACTGGTAATGATAAACGTTTTGATTCATATATTTGTGCCACTTTCTGCTAAGCTAATTTTTCAGAAACATTTCTCCTTGCATTTTATCATATTTAGTAAAAAAAAAAAAAAAAAAAAAAAAAAAAAACTACTTTAAATTGTTTACATAAATTCCCAGACGCAAAAAAATAAATGACTTCAAAATGTAATTTACAGTGATATATCAGAAGAGTCTATGAGAGTGATTAGATACTGCTGACTTTCTGTGAATTTTTCAGGTTAGAACTGTATGCAACTTAGATGTCGGGTAAAGGCAGTACAGAAATACCACCCACAGGATCTATGAATTAGGGACTTTATACATAGGTGGTCTTTATATAAAGCATCTTAATGGTTGAAATATGAACATAAAACAGTGATCTTAATGGACAGATTGTCTGTATTATGGTTATATAAAGGGATATTTTGCTTGAAAGCAAGGGGACCTTAAAATGAATATCTTAGAGGGGTGTTCACTATAGCAGGTTTTACTGTTTTTTATGGTTTCCTGCACGATTCCAGAATTCACTCCTTGGATATACTGTATAGTTGCTTTTATTCATTGGGGATTTAATTTGGCTAAATTCGTGTTTGACTTTATAGCGCAAAATTGTATACCAAGTGAATATTTTCATGTAGCATTCATATAAGTAAGTTAGAATTAGATAATCTGTACAGAAAATTGTTTACATTGGCCACTTCACAGTGAAATTTTATACTTACGAATAAGTTTCAGTGTCTGAACCACGAAATTTTATCCCCGCAGAATTAAACAACTATACAGCAAGTAAATTTATAAGAATTTTGACTGGGGTGTAAAACACTTACTCCCCTCCACTCCATTTATTATAATAAAGAATTTACATAATTTTAGCTTTTCCTCATTAATTTCATTTGTTTCTTTGAATTTGTGGTAAAACATTGTACATAACTAGAGTAAGAGTGATCTATGTAAAACGTGGGATGTATCAGTGTATCATATGATAGTAAGTGTATTGTAACCATAACAACCATTTTGTTAACAGATCATGTTGCTTTATTAAAAGATTTATACACAACTATTCATAACCATCAAGAAGAGCTAAAAATGTACAAGAACTTTTCTGAATTGTGTGTTTATACATGGATTTTAGTCGTGACCTTTTATATGAGTTTCAATTTCCTTTTAGTTAATTATTAATAACGAACCTCACTGTCATTGTGAATTCTTGACCTCAGCATGCTCAGTGTGAACAAATAATATACAGTCAAATCTGTCTATAAAGGCCACCCAAGGGAACCAGTAAAAGTGGCCTTAATGGACAGATGACCTTAATACACAGGTTCAAATAATATGAATAAAGAACAATTGGGATACAGTTCTACCGGCCTTTATAAGCAGGTGGCCCTTATATAGGGGTGGCCTTTAAGGCAGGTTGAACTGTATGTTCCTGGAATTGGGTTGTTGTAGATCTTTGACCTTAAGGTAAACAACATTGACCTGTCTGATAATTGTTAGAGTTTTAACGTCAACATGTGCATGATATTGCCTGTTATCCTATGTGTAGATCAAACTTGACCTGTCTGCTTGACCTTTTATTTAAATATTTATATGGACAAATACATTAATGTATAGGGGATACAGGTGTTTATTGATTCTATATCATGGGGGGAATCTGAATTGTTTATGTATGATCTGTGAATGCAAATATTACCCATGTATTAAGTAGATCATCCTATATGAGTATTCTTAACGAAAGGTCAAGCAGACAGGTCAATGTTGTTTGCCTATATGAACAATTGCTATTATTATTTATATTGTAAGCATTAATATTATTTATTTTAAAAGATTAATTTTTTCTACATTTTTTCAGGTTAATTTTTGATTTCCTATTTTATTTTTGTTAATTTTTATTTTAGAACTATTACATTGTTAGCATCATTTTAAGTGCTTCCCTGCCCTAAAATTTGTATGGTATGACCCATTTAACAGATATGTGGGTAGTCCATTTCAGATTGTTAGGGAATATGTTGTGTACTTACACCCTTTATTTATTTTTTGGTACAGGTAAAATTTTTGTTTTACAATTTTTTCCATCCTGCCTTTATTGCTGTGATAAAAATTTGAAATAATTTATTTATGCATACGTCCACTTATAGATTTATTTATTAATTCACTTTACTTTTAATATACATTACATATTATTTATATATATCAAATTAAATATATTTGTTGATTAACATAGGTATATTAATTTATTTTTAAGATTATTGATGGTATTAAGTTGGTTTTTCATTAGTATGTCACACTTATTTAGTGCTGAAAGATTTCAGACATCATAAACTTAGTTGCTCTTTTGAGTATTTTTTCAAATGTTGTACACTGCTATGTCATCAATAGTTGACGAAGCCTTGTTCAGGACACAAAGTCTGCCCACTTGGATGGGATACCTCTATCTACCACTGATACATATGATAGATTCTATTAAGGTGTATGTAACAGTGTATTGTTATGGTTGTATTCTGGATACATGTATGTATCAGTATTGTTTATCTTTTTGACTATATTCAGACATGTCGATGTATTTTAATGTCTTATTTTTTAGTGAGGTATTCTAGGTTTTTATTTTCCCTTCTTACTTTAGAAATGAGACATTATGGTATTTATTTTCCCTGCTTACTTTAGAAGTGAGGTGTTATGGGTATTTATTTTCCCTGCTTACTTTATAAGTGAGGCATTATGGGTATTAAATATTTTCCCTGCTAACTTTATAAGTGAGGCATTATGGGTATTAAATATTTTCCCTGCTTATAATCACCTGCAGTTTGAGCCGATGCATGTATTTGTATTGTGAAGATCAGTATTTTATTTGTATTATTCTCACACTAATCATGTATAACCATGCAGAGATTTATTGTAGGTTATTATAGAAACTGCTTTAAGTATTTTCATGTGTTATATTTATATTTTTATATTACAATTTCATACTTTATGTCAGTTGTATGGATTTGCCTGATTTCAGCACTTTCAGTACTTTAATTTCATCATGAGGCGTGGACATGTCCTATTACTGCAAGTCATCATATTGGTGTGGCACTTTATTTTTGTGACATTATCAATGGCCTGTGAATATAATGTCCATTAGGCCATGTATTTTTGTGACATTATCAATGGCCTGTGAATATAATGTCCATTAGGCCATGTATTTTTGTGACATTATCATTGGCCTGTGAATATAATGTCCATTAGGCCATGAATTGCAGATGACTGAGACTGCCATGTGAATGGATGGGCACACATTTAATTCTATATAAAATATCTAAAAACAATTTTTCCATAAAATGCCACATTCAAGATAGCTTTATTCAGTCATTTTCATGTTCAAGCTTTCTCATTTAAAGTCAAATTTTTTATTGAGAATTCAAGTGTAACCTATTTCCAGCAGGTCATTGCATCATGTATAGGGAAATCTTAAATGTTTCATGGTTCAAAATATCACAAAAACAAAGAGTGCCAAAACTAGAGTGATAAACAGTCTCAGTCAAGTGTTGTTACTATTTATAGCATTGATAACCATCATATAATCTGGGACCATGTATGTGTGTGGGTCCGATTTTTGTACTGTCCGGATTGTTTGTAATATGCTTCAGTATTATGATGAAATTTGTGATGCATGGAGTCCAGGATATGGATGTGTTCTCTCCATGACGAGGGAAAATAAAGAAAAAATATTAATTTTAGCAAATATAATACACATATCAGATGCATCTACAAAGTAGAATACACATTTAGCTTGCATTTGATATGTGATATATACATTTTTCTTTTATTTGGTGCATGTATAAGCTGTTGTACACTAGCAGTCTCATTTTAACTAGATCTCTGTTCCACTGATCTGTCTCACTTAAAGTAAAAGTATTTTCAGCTTCATTGTAATCCTAACTATTTATTTATCACATGGTATAGGTCATCCACAGTATTTTATCAGATTGTTGATAAGTATTGGGCATGCTACTGTATGTAAGTGAAGTAATTTAATTGTGAAATCATTCTAGTCAACAGACACATCGGTTCACTTCACTTACTGACCTATCCATGGCCATGCCTTTTATGTTCAGACACATGGGGTGCCATCATGGTACCAAAGAGTCATGAACACTAATGACATACTAGTGTCAGTGACGTCAATAAATGGCACAATTCAGGCTGAGTTTTAATTCTTTTTGTGTGTAATTCAAGCATGCCAGGTTTTGTCCAAACATTGTGGGCATGGCCGGCGATCCATCAATTGCTTGCACATGTTTAAATTACCATACTCATTTAGAAGTGGAATATCATAATTTATCATACCTGGGGCTGAATTAAAATGTCTGCCTCATGTAGCTCACTGTACAATATACATACATGTATATCACAATATATCCGGTGTCAATTTGATACTTTTCATTATGATACAGTATATCACTTAGATGGCAGTTTTTGAAAGACCAAAAATTCAGTATGGTACTTTTTTTGGAGAATTAAAGTTTTTGCAATGGATTTACTTGAAGAATATCAAGAACTCAAACAGACATGTGCAAGATAAGCACATATGCTATCCATCAGAAGACGTCGGAGTCATTCTTTTAAAAATCTAAATGTCTCAAAACAAGAGTTAAGAGGTGTTTGAAAATATTGCAAGGTATCAGCATTTAAAGATAAATGTATGGTATTGTGTTTTATCTTCAGGCACTGTTGTATCATGATGAATCATTTCATCCTTATTTGTCATACATTTTTGGATGTACTCTATACATGTACACAGTATTGTATTGATCATGAAAATAAGAATCATATTTACAATAAATAACTTATATCATTAGAGCCTATGATAACACATTGTTATTTAAAATTTGGTTTCACATATACATGTAGATATACCTGTATTGTTTTGATCATGAAAATTAAAATTTTACTTACAATATATAACGTATATCATATGAGCCTACTATAACATATTGTTAATTAGTTTTACATATACCTGTATCTGATAGATACATTGATCTTATTACAGTAGCAGACCCAGAAGGTTTGGAAGATAGGGGTCCATTCTTTATGTTGATGCAGAAGATGAGCTAGGGCGTCCAGAAAAAATAGGCATAAGACCTTGCAATCTAGCATTAAACCCTGCTATTTCCTGCAGTCTGAGCAGGTAATACACACATACATGCACATAATATCATGGATGGGAATAAACATGATAAAAGAACCCGCAGAACCCCCTTCCTGACTTTTGGGTCTGCCACTGTGATATCAAATGACAATATAACACAAGTATGAATGGTTGCATTACGTAAATTCTGATATTGTGATTGTGTCTATGTAATTCAATCTACTGACCTGTTCAACAAGTCTGGCCCTAATGTCAAAATCATTTCTTTACCAAGATATTCCATAACATAAACATGACATGATTTTATGGTATTACAGATAAGAAGTTTCGACAAAATTAAATTATAGCTGTAATAAGACTGACCATTAAATTCCTGAATAACAAAAATTAACAATATTATTACAGCATCAAGTTTGCCAGATTTAAGTTGAGGTATTATGTATGTGGAAGATAGAATAAAAAAACTATTAATACCAAAAAAAAAAAAAAGATTTAAGTTGAGGAATATCTTAGTTAAGACATGATTGTAAAACCGGGGCCAAAAGGTCTTACTCTTGTTATATGTTTGATGTACAGCAATAGTTTGCAAAAATTACAAACTCTAGGTGAAATATGACTGTTATTATTGTCTCTGATGTTTTCACTTGTCTGAATAATGTATGGAGGAGAGCTTATGTTATACACAACCAAATTTTGTTCATATGGATTTCACATGTTGTTTTCTAAAAATTACATTCATGTAAAAATCATGTGAAATGAGTTCATGTAAACAAACTTGGCTGTGTAACCCCAGTGAAAATGTGGATACTCTGGCATTGTTAATAAGTCTGTTTGATCTTTTGAATTAATGGTTTACACATGCATGGTAGATCTGTTCTAAGTAATTATACCCCCGCTTTGAAGAAGAGGGGTTATACTGGTTTACCTCAGCCCTTCTGTCCGTCTGAAACAAACATTTTCGTAACAGTTTTCACAGCAACTACTAATCACAGCCATTTGAAATTTTGTATATGATTTTAGTATGAGGTCCCATACCCACAAGTACTGATTTCAAGTTTGCCGGACATCTACGTCACATTTTCTTTCTATTCTAACATATGTTAAAAATGGGGTATACTAAGTGAGCAGTAGCTCACATATTTCTTGTTCTGTCTGCTCACCTGTTTAACCAGTCTGAATGGTATAACTCATGTTATATGTACTCTTTACAAAAATCTCTTGGTAAAATTTGACTGCAATGGTTTCATTTGTCTGTACAAAGTTCTAGGAACAGCTTCCATTATTGCCATGTGTGAATGTAGATATCTTTGCATCATTAATAAATCTAGTTGATGGCTTGTGCTTTGAGTTAGGTTGACTAAACATGCAAGCAAGCATTTTACACAACTGATACCTTACAATCTCATCTTGGTGTCAGAATTATTGATCATTCAGTTCCTAATTAAAATTGGTATAGTATGTCATTTAAATATTGAATCAATCTTACATGTGTTCATCTTTACAAGTTCAGAAATTTTTATTCGAATTATCTATTCATTTACATGTATAATTATACCCTAAAATATCACCAGGTGTATTGTCATGTATTGTGTTTTATATTTATTTAATTTTGTCTGTGGGTAAAATCTGCTCATTTTGGAGATCCAACATTAATTTTTCAGCAAGGAGATATAGTAATGCATTTTGTGAGTCTGTTACACTTTTTGTCTGCACCAGTACTCCAATACTGTCCATTGATGACTCGTTACAGGAATAAATAAATGGAAGGCCTTGTTGTGCATATCTTTTTCCTGCTCCAGTTCAATGAATTTTCAAGGAGTTATGGTCTATCGAATTTTGTCTGTGCTACAAATCCCTCTATGGGAGATTTTGCTTTCACTGAAAACATTATTCACCGATTAAAATCTTAAGTTCTCTGGTATCTACATATTTTTTACTGATAGTTATTGAAATACAGAAAACCTTGTGTTAGTTTTCCATGAACATGATGAAGTCAACTACCAATGTCAACAAGTTATTGTTAAAAGATTTTCTTCTGGACTATGTTTAGAGACAGGCCATGATTCTTTTCTGACAATTTTTGTTTGTAATCCTGACATGGTTGGTAATCTTCTTAATAGTATTACTTTTAATGGTCCCAATATGTGTTTGCCTTGATCAAATTTGGAAGGCTGTGTTGCATACCAAATTTATGTGCATAAGTCAAAGGTTAAGGCCAGTGTTGGGGGCGGGGGTATTTGGCTTTCAAGAGAGTTTTAGTTATCATTGACCTGTATTGTATCAAACTCTTGTCTGTAAAGCTAAGTAGTACATGTATTTCAGTTACATATTTATTCTATTTTATTCACTACTGTGTTCTATTCAGTTGTTATTGGGGCATATAATGTCTTGGTTTAAACGTAAAACTGGTTACCCTATTGTTACCATGGTTACAACATCACAGTACTAGGAGAACGAACTTTAGGTATGACAGTCTGTGATATGTTAAAACTGGTTACCATGGTTACTTTATCTCAACACTAGGGTGTCATACCTAGAGAGCATATGCCATATGTGATTGTGTTTGTCATTGAAATCCCAAATCACTTCTACAATGCATGTCCTATTTAAGGTTATGTTTTGGCCAGTCATTCTATTCTCAAAGGTGTTAATCTGAAATATTATGTTGTCACAATTTACACCAGTGTCGGAAGTATTTGCAGGGCTCATAGTTAATGACATGGTCATCCACAATGTTTTTTATATGTTTACATTTTTCACAGTTTGAATGCATTATTCAATAGTAACAACAAAATATTAATAACCTCAGTTTTTACCCAAGTTGCATTAAGTATAATTAGTGCTGATATATAAGTCAATTACTGAAACATATATATCATTTGTTCTGATTATATGAATCAAATCCTGAAATGATAAATCACCTTAATTAAACTTTGTGCAACTTGATCCAGCATAAAATTACAATCCTCAGAATATCTTAAATATTTTATACATCCAGGTAATCTTACACATCCATACTTAGGTGGCCATAGGTGCTGTAAGCCAACGCTGTACAGCAATGCACTACTAATGCTTATCTTGCATAATAGAAATATGTGAACTAGTGTTACATTATTAGACTTATGTACAGAATATTTATACCCCCTAAAACTAGTTTGAGGGGGTATATAGGAATCACCATGTCTGTCTGCCTGTCCATGTAAAATCGTGTCCGGGTCATATCTCATAGATGCTTTGGACGACTGTCATAAAATTTCAAATGAATAATCTTCATGGTCCAAAGGGGTTACGACCTTGAACCAAGGGCATATCATAAAGGTCAAGGTTGCTAGAAAACATTAAATGTTGGGGTGGGGGAATTTGGCTCTCAAGAGACAGTTCTAGTTCTTTTTGATTAAATTCAAAACTCTGCTCATACCATTATGTTTTATGAAGTATGGTGATACTTACTCTAACGCTATTACAATATTTATCGGTGTTAAGCTGATTGTTCCCTTGCTTTATCATTGATGAATGCTAATTAAACACATGTAAATGGAAATGTGCGTGTCTTTATTTTGTTACGTATCGCCGGCCACGCCCACAATGTTCCAACAAATGCTGGCATGCTTGAATTACACACGAAAAGAATGAAAACCCGGCCTGAATTTTGCCATTTTATGACGTCACTGACACTTATACGTCATCAGTTTCCGTGACGCCTCTTTGGTACCGTGATGGCGGCCAGTGTCGGAACATAAAAGGCGTGGCCAGCGATACGTCAAACCTACTGTATGAAACAGTATAAGATTCAAGTGTAGCAGAACTGTGGTCTAGATAGTGCAAGTATGGACGGATGGATAATTAAACAGACAGATGGACAACCCAATACCTTCACACTTAAATCAAAAAGAGTTGTGCACTGCTTGTAGAAATTACTTCAGAAATATATTTTGGTTACGGAATCTACCCAGTTGTATAGATACATTGATAGATAATTTATGCTGTTTAAACAAGGGAGAAGAAACAACAGTTCGAATTTATTCATTTTCCATTGTAGTTTCGAAAAGTGTACTGGAAAATATAAGATGGCCCAGTGTATATTAATTAGTTTCATTACTTATGAACAACAAAATTTTAGATATCTCTAATGTTTGTAAGTATTTATATAAAAACTTAACGTTATTATTGATGTTTAACCTTAGAAAAGATTGAAAGTCATCAGAGCGTGTGGTCTGATTACGAGAACCAAACTTAAAAGAGTATATGACGAGGACCAAACTTAAAAGGGTCTCTAACGAGGACCAAACTTGTAAGGTTCTATGAGGAGAACCAAATCTAAAGGGTCTACTTAAGGGCCCTGAGATATCTGTAATCATCACAGACATACAATACAATATGTTGTTCCGAATGATAATTTATCTCGTTTGTAAGAAATTCCACTTCATGTATTATTAAGAAGCTTGGTAGGTGAAGTGTATTTGAGAATCCTGAATATACCAAAACTTATTTTACAAAAGATGTAATTATTTCTATTCATAGAGTAGTTCTTGTGTTAAAGGTCTTGAACTTGACCTTCCTAACTTGTATTGCATTCCTAAACTCACAAAATATGTAAATCAATACAAGGAAAGATATACATGTACATTGTATAGCACGTTCCAGTAGGTGTACTAGTAATTGTTCAACTACCGGATCTATACATCATCGAAACCAAAATCTCAAAGCAAAGTATAAATTTGGAAGCAGACAAACTCGTGAACTCCCACCATGGAAATAAGTTCGATCGGTCATTCCGGAAGGGTAAGCACATCCTGTTTAGCAAGCCACATCCATCATGTGTGATCTGAATTTGGTATGAAAGTACTATGGTACGACATATATATCCAGAGTATTTTAGATACAAAGGCATGATACTTATCAACGATACTGTGATGACGACCATAAACTTTTTAGGGCCTTGATAAGCCTAGGCATGCGATATCCTTGCGTCAGCAATTTATTTGTAAATATCTTGTTCTATATAAGAGTCACCTGCTTATAAAGACGGGTAAAAATTTATCCCAATTGTTTTTTGTTCATGTTATTTGAACCTGCATATAAAGGCCACTTTAACTGATTCCCTAGGTGGCCTTAAACAGGTTTGATTATAAAGTTCCCGAAGGTGGAATAAGCTCTACAACAGCATATTAATTGTAAAGTAGGTATATCGCTACATATCAATAAAATTTGACGTCATCACGTTTGTCATAAAGCTTAACATATAGCCCTTTCTTATTGAGATTTTCAACAAACAATCGGTAAACCAATGGGCACAAACTGTGCAACAAACCTGCTGATTTGTTTAATGTTCGTATGAAGACAAAATTATGCAGACTCTTATTGTTAAAGTATTGGATTCCACATGAATATATCAACGAATGTTTGAAGAATATATGAATACCGATTGTACTAGTGAGGTATTTATAAACACAAGGTTGATTCTAATAGTTCTGCTTCGTATTTGAACTTATACCCCGATTATGCGAGCAAGAAAAGCTACATTTGAAGTTATATGACAAACGTAATGACTTTAATGTTCAGTTATTAATTTCTTTTTCCATGCTGCAATATATCCGCTCTTCTATCATGATGTATATATTTCACAGTTAATAATCTATGGTTCATATTGTTCCCAACTTTTTACTTTTTTCTTACTAGTTTTTACTTTGCTTTTAGGACTGATTTGGATGAATTGGTATGCTTGTAGTTGATCGATTCATAAAAGGGCCTTTTATAAGAAAATTTGACGCAGCCAATGATATTTTCTTGAAACAATAGAACATGTGTTTATATTTGTTTTAAATTGTCTCTAATTTTTGTTAATATTCAATAATAATTTTAAAGTCAGCAATAAATATCCTCATATTAATGTCATTTTAATAGCGCGTGACCTATAGTCCTAATGGTATTAGATACGGCATGTAGAATTTTATTTAAATAAAACAACGATCTTAATTAAAATATAAGTCAACCATTACTCTGTACACTGACTAACTGGTTTCTAGAAGTATAATACTCGTACATTTGTAGGATTCCTTGATCAATAAGAATACCGAAACAAATTTATGTCCCTCTTTTGCTTTCTAATTGACCAAGTTTTTGTAACCCCAAACAAAGGAAAGTTAAAAGACAACGTCCATTTGTTATACGGTTTCTCATATTGTGACTAAATTTTGATAAAAAATTGTCATTGATTTGTAAATTTAGAAATAACGTCGAAAAGTGCAAATGACGTATCCTGCTGACCAGAATTTGTGCATATCTTTGTTAAATCTTGAGAAGACTCACCAAATCATTCCAACTTCACATACACATGCATATATAATAGATGACGTTTTTTGCACTTAATAATCTTAAATTTGGAGACTATGTGAACTCGTATTATCTATCCCAGTAAAATAAAAGATACGATTGTTTCTTCTGCTGCTTTATAATCGGACATAGAACCCAATTATAACGCCCAATAAACATATGCCATTGACGTCAATACTTCAATTTTTGTATTCTCGACCTTTCTGATCTATGCAACAATAGATATGCTTCTACTTATAGTGCATTTGTTTCACAGTTAATACCCTATGGTAGAGCTTGTTCCTACTACAGACACTTTAACAAGGAAGCAAACTGCTTATAAATAAATCGAATTACAGGTGTTTACCAATTTTCAAAGTTCCAATTTGCGTTGGGGTTGTTGTTTGGACATGTACCGGTTTGTTTTTGTTTGATTAGATTAGATGAAATCGAAATTCATCAAAGCATGTAAATATTTCATTTATGAATTTAAGGGGAAAGTCATGACTATACATGTATATATTTATTGACATTTAAATTTGTAGTTAATATTTTTGGAATTCTACAAAACATGTAACAGTAGTAGTTATCCACCGTTAGGTTTAGAAATGTACTTAATACTCGTGGAAATCAAAACATACTGATCCATAATCCAGAAGCAAAGTAAAAACAAATTGATAAACTAGGTTAAACACGTGAACTTTCACCAGGGAAGTGAGGCCGGGTGTTCCTGAAGAGTAAATACCTCCTGTTTATTCAGCTACACTCACTACGTGTGTAATCAAAACAGACAGATTTAAGTCAATGGTGTCAAGTGTTTGGTCTAGGTTTTGAATTTTATAACCAATGGTTATTATGTGTTTAACATAATTTTCTGTGTTTTGCGGTTCTGAATATTCGCAATGTTTTGAAGTTTTAGTGTTGATTATTAGAGAAGCTATCCAAAATTATCCTGGATATATTTGACACACTTCCACGTTCCTTCCATTCTAAATTTTGATTACACGCACGGCAGGTGTAGCTACCTAAACAGGAGATACTTAACCTTTAGGAGCATCCGGCATCACTTCACCGGTTCATACGTTTAACTCAATTTGCCAGTTTTTCAAGTTTGTGCGTTGGATTGTGATTTGTACATGGACTAATATGTTTGTTTTTGATTAACTACTGCCATGATGGATTAATAGAATCTTACACCGGTAACAGGGTAAGACAGAGATATCTCAAACGAGGATGAAGATATGATTGAAAATATTCATCCGAGTTTAAGATATCTCTTTCTTGCACCCCAGATAGAAAAATCCATAAAAATACAGGTGCAAGATATTTCCATCTTGTACCCCCCTGTGCAAGATAGCCTACACGCCGTTTTTACCGCAAAATTTTATAAACAAAATCAGAGGTGTATCGAAGGTTGAAATTGATTTTAAATTGAAAAATTGTACAATCACTACTTGTAGTGCCAGATAAGGAAATCTCAACCCTCGTTTTAATATATTTCGTCCAGAACTCGGCAAGCCTCGTTCTGGACCAAATATATTAGAACTCGGGTTGAGATTTCCCTATCTGGCACCACAAGTTGTGAAAGATTCTATTATTGGTGTAGGATTCTTTTTCTCACACATTTGCAACAAAAAACATGATTTATAAACAAATATATTGCATCAGATGTTCAGTTTTCATGTCACCATCCGTGTCTGCTGAAAATGACGTAATCGTTTTTTTTGTTGACGTTCTCGCGTAAAATGATTATGACGTCATCAATTAAACGTGTGTAAGTGATTGTGACGTTGAGAAATTGTTGGTTGACTTCGGAACTTTTCTCAACTTATTAAGTCCTCCCAACGATAAATCCAGAGCAGGTATAACTACGCGGGAATTTCAGCGACTAGCCTGTCTCAACCCTAGGGTGAGACAAGGAAATTCCATATGGGTAAAAAACGCGGAATTTCCATGTCACAGGTGTGAGAAAACTTAAAAACCGATGACAAAGTTTAAAAAACCATTTATTGGCTCCCTCTAGCTCCTCCTCCTCGCCTCCTTAATGCAAGGAATGTTAAATTACAATAACGCATATTGAAGTATATAAGAATCCATTATGAGTATCCATGTAGGATAGGGAAATCTCACCCGAGGGGTTGAACATTTCAGTCAGAGACGAGGCTTGCCGAGTCTCTGACCAGAAATGTTCAACCCCGAGGGTGAGATTTCCCTATCCTACATGGATAACTCATAATGGATTATTTTTCTTCCATTTTAGTGCCAATATTTGGCTTCAAGTACGATGAACATAAACATCGACGCCATGTTTGTAAAATCTAACTTTGTAATTCAACATTCTACTTTAAAATAAATATGACCATGGAAAGATTGTACCGGATTTTGGTTTATACAATATGTATAAAACCTATCCTACATGGATAACTCATAATGGATTATTTTTCTTCCATTTTAGTGCCAATATTTGGCTTCAAGTACGATGAACATAAACATCGACGCCATGTTTGTAAAATCTAACTTTGTAATTCAACATTCTACTTTAAAATAAATATGACCATTGGAAAGATTGTACCGGATTTTGGTTTATACAATATGTATAAACTACAAAACAAAGTGGTTCATTAAAAAATCCAATATTTTTCATTTGAAACGCACTCAAAATTTCTAAATTGTGAAGAAATGGATGTCATTTTCCCGCAAGATGACGTCATGTTCTCCATATGATGACGTCATGTAATTGTCTTTTGATTGTGACGTCACTAAAGGTCACGTGGTCATGTGAGATACGCGTATCTCACATAGGGAAAAGCCCTATCTTACATAAGCAGATATGGAAGAAAAACCCTATCTTACATGAGCAGATATGGAAGAAAATATTTCTCAAAAAAAAAAAACATTTATGGAGAGACTTACAACCCATTTCCCAACACGCGACACACACGCTATAACAATGTACTGTAGCACAAGTATATACAACCACGTATAACTTAACTTTGCCGGTATTCCCGCCTACTTAATTCTATGTAAACTTTTGGAAAACTATTTTAACAGTTCGAATTAGCATGATCCCGGCATTGTGGGGCATTTTCATTCAAAATTCATTGAAATGTCCCTTATTTTTACAGTACATTACTATAGTTATCATAAACATGATCCAATCATTTTTAGACTTTATTATTCAACATTTAAAATTTACTGTAGAGTACAATTGGAAGTCCTTCCTATATCTTTGTTACTCCACACTTAATCCTGAACAATCATTTCAACAGTATCGTTATTTACATAACAACAGAATAATAATTTTCTCCCATGTCCGAGTCTGGCATATTCACATACCTATTTTCATTTTGTAATTTATCATATCTTAATTCAACTGGTGTTTGATAACCGTCATTTAACGACAAATAATTTAGTGTAACCTCCGTAGTTGTCCCATTTTCTTCTGTTTTCTTTTCCTTTTCTTTTTACATAAATATAACACACAACAATCACTGACAAGATCACTAGAGCCACTATACCTACAACCACACTCAAACTATAACGCTCATATCATTAAATCCACCGGTATTTTGCAGCTCTGAAATAAACGTAAAGACATAGTTTGTAGTATGGTAAATAAAGTCCATTTGTGTACGTTTTATATTCTTGTGTAGATAGGAAGATGTAGGTTAAAAAGTTGAAGTATAAAAAAACCAAAGTACTGTGTTGAAAATAATGAGAGGGTAGGAGTGGTTTGTCACCCAATTCAAAGTTCTCTAATTATAATTAAACATTCAGTTATGTAATTATGTTTAGAGGCATTATATTTAATGTAAAAATGTAAATTACATAAATCTTCATATCACTTCATTTCATCAATTAAATTTAAATTTTTGTGGACAAATGTTCAATATGAAATTGAATATCAAGCCAAAATTATTTTCTGGACGCCACAAACTTTGAATGTTAATGGAAAAATATACTTGAATAGAATAATCTATAATCTAGATATAATACCGAAGCCATGAATTATTATGCAGTTAAAAATGTCAAACACAGACATACTGTTACATGTTCAAATAACAATTCACAAAGCAAAGTAAAAACTTTAAAAGAAACTTGCAAATGAAGTTAAACAGGTTAAATTCCACCAAGAAAGTGAGACCGGGTGCTCCGTATGGGTAAGTAACTCACACTTACATACTTACCCAAACAAAGAATTGTAATGTCCTGATTCCATTCTCCAGATTCCAGACACGTGATATTGGATACAGGTAAACGATTGGCACTTTTATTACAGGTAAAGTTGCATGTCTCTCCGGGATAACTTGTACAGGGTGTGTCTAACATACCATTTGGTATAGATGTAGGACATCTGAGGTCTGAAAGTACAGACATAATATTTCATTTCTTTTGAAATATGAAGTTCATAGTAATATGAATATAATTTTATAGGCCGGGGTCTTTACAGCTTCGTTACTTAACCAAATAGTTACTGTTGTTATGATAAAGACTATATTGGTTAGTATTTGATATAAGAACACAGCGACGCATTGTTAGTTCAACCAAATGATAAGTGAAAAATTCAAAATGTTGTTTTAATACAAATATAAAAATACACAATTTTGATTTTAACTGCTAATGAAAGTAATAATTGTATATGCATGAAACCTTTGAACAGAAATATTTGCTAAGAGAGAGAGAGAGAGAGAGAGAGAGATTTATACCTCCTTCACATGTAATTCCATCATTAAGTAAATCTACACCGTCCTGACATGCACATGTTCTACCCTCCGGGGCTGGTAAACATAATCCACTACATAGACCGTTTCTATCGTTGCAATGTTCGTTCACTGAAAGCGTTGTCCAAAATAAATAAATAACAATTGAAATCGTTAGAATGGCAAAATGCTTTCTCAAATTTTAATGATTGAAAAATGCACGATGCATACATGTAAGGGTAAGCATTCCCAGTTCAGCTAGCTTTACCCGCCATGCATGCGTGAAATAGCAATTGAGAATGAAATTTACATACCCATTGAAATGAGAATTCAGAATAGTACATTGGTTTTTCTTTTATGCATTTTTCAATATATGAATTACTGAATTATTATTGTGAGAATTTTGTAGTAATTTTTGTCTAGGATTTGCAAAACTTTGACATTTCCTACATATTTAGTTAAGACTTCCTTTGTTTAATGCTATGCGATTTTTTTAGATAAATGTTTTTCATAATAACGTGAAAATGGCTTGATCTCGTAACTTTCTGTTGAAGTTAGTTTTTTAGTGATAGGAGGTCAGGTGCTATAGTAAGTTATCTCTTATCTAGACATCTATACACACCGTGAAATGACAAGAACATTATAATATGGGACATCAGATATATCGGGGATAAGTTTGGATAGAGCGAGACCATACCTATCACACATATTGTGATGTTGGTCCTTACATTTGGGGGGCCTTGATAAGCTTGCAATATCCGAATAAACAGCTTATTTGTAAGCAACTTGCTACCTTGTATAAAGATCCCCGCACGGGAACAACCTCTTTTAAAAGCTCCTAGCGTATTTACTGTGAATCAAATGCACCATGAGTTTAAAAAAAAATTACAAAATGTTGCATAGAATTTATTTGGTGTACTTGCTCATCTTTTTGATATCTTGTTCTTTTTGATATTTTGGTTGTTGAACATAGAACAACTTCCTGAATAAGAACGCACTGGTGTACTCACCTGGCTGTGGATCTCTGGGTACAATGTCGATGGACTGAATTCTACTAATATCTGTTGCGTTATTTAAGAAAGGGACTGTTCCTCCTGATTCTATCAAAGCTTTAACGATCGCTGGTCTTTTAAAAATAATAAATAAATAAATAAATAAATAAATAAATAAAATAAGTGTGATATTGCTTGATTTTATGTTTGTTTAACAAACCTTAGTTAAAGCATAAAATTCTGAACATTAAGGCGAAATTGCTTGTTGGAACAATGACGGTAATATTACCAAGTAAATAAAAATCACTTATATTGAGACATCACCAGATCAATTTGGCAAACGTACGGTCGCAAATCGTAAAATATTATTATACTAATGTTAATGCTAAGTACTAGTTTTGCACGTTCTGCTTCAACATTGGAGGAGTGAAGAAGTTCCCTGGCTTTATGCCTCAGAGCCACAGACAAGATTCTGTCACATCAAGGCTGTAAGTTCTATAGTGATGGAGGAAAATTCAAGAAAACAAATTTCCCGGAGAAGAACAGCAACGTTTGGCAAGTTAACTGACATTAGGATATTCTAGAATGGGGTTTAACCTAGGCGGCGAGAGACAATGCGAGTCAACGCACTTTCGGTTACTCGACCACCGATTTCCCACAACATAGGAAGAAACCCAGATGCTGAACAAAGAGTGTTTTTTGACTACATAAGAGCAGGTTAAGCTACCAGCACATGTATTTTACCTTGGGATATCACAATTGATAATCATATTCATATTTTTAACTCAAAGGCAAAACATTATATTTGAATGAAAAGTATGAACAATAAATAAATTACATTTATAAACAATACAAATATTCTCATGGGAGGATTTACATAAATAAATATTACATTGTATATTGGTTAAGTGTTATATATAAGCAGTATGTACATGTAATTATATTACATAAGTTTTTCAACTCTGATTCCAATTAATATTTAGCTAAATCCCTTAACTGTTTTATATTTTGAATATTAAAAAGTTAAATTAGCTTGATAACGGATGAGCGAACCCAGTAATATTGTTTTATATATTGTTTACGAATACTTGAGTATTAAAAAACAAATAGAAACAAAGTGATAAACATCTTCAATATCATTTAATTGACAATAACACACCCTGTTGCTGTTGTCTACATTATTAAACCTACCCTTTTCAAATAATAAATCATGCGATGACAATCTATATTTACACAGTATTTTTTGGTTATTTAAATATGACAAATGTTTACAATAATAAAATTGTAAATAGAACCTATCAACTTAGTGTCTATATACTTTGTAAAATTATTAAAAAAATGAAAAAAAAAACAGTTTGTAAAAAAGTTACCCTTTATGACATTGGTAAACATGTGTAAATATATTTTGTATCAAAAACAGATTGGCACAACACAGTGTAACCATATATCATTGAAGCCATGTCTACATAATAAATCTTTAAGCTATACAAGCCAGTTATATCTGTCTATCTATTCTGTCATAAATTTCATATTCGACAAGAGGTCGTTAAAATTTCATTCCAACCATTACTTTAGGTTTAATCATTTAATCTATATTGCAAAGAGACCCCAAAAATCCACCGAATGATGGTAACATTGATCTGCCGTAAACGACGTCTATAGACCCTATATCTGAAATAATAGCTCAATGCGTTTGAATATAATCACGCGTTATTTGACCAAACCACGATATCAAAATAGACTGGCTGTATACTGACAAGCAACAATGACCTGTCCGAACTTACATCTATATCACCTGCACGAACTTACACCTATTGCACCTAACTTAAGATTCACATTTCCCTTATTGACGTAACCACTCGACCCATTGATTCAAGATACGGATATGTATGTTTTTCATGATGATATAAACACGCGTATCCTCTATATTAAATGCACTGGTTCATAATAAATATTTTAATCAAAAGTCAAGCAAACAGGTCTTAAATTCTGTTTTCCTATACATTGTCAGTCTGAATGACCATACCATTTCGAAAAAAGTTATTAATATATAATAATTGTAGTCAGGGTACATAGACATCCATAATTGTCAGCCTTCGGAAGGATGTTACAAGAGGGCAACTATTTTTAATTTAATATATCGATACAAAGCTTATCATGCAATAACTTTTTTGCGAGTTATCTCCCTTGTACCAGATTACCATATGTTGACATTTACTCGTATTATCACATGGCCGTGTCGTGCAGAGATTGTCAGAGGGAAATATCTCATTTATAATTATTCGAGGGATGAAGCTTTACTATTTTGAGTTGGGGGACCAGTTCACTTATAAAGAGAAGTTGCAATAGCTGCACATAACAAAAATCTTTAAAACTTTGGGGACCCATGGGCTACTGGGCCCCTGTTAATTTAGTCTCTGTGTTACATGTGGTTTGATAGGTCAACACCCATTAAATCTGTGTTGATTTATATCAGGTGTAATGACAACAAAGATTACCTTCTGTTTAATCTTGAGTAATAAACATGAGGTCCATTAACAAGGACGTCCTCTATCATTGCGTCTCTTACAATTGTACGGAGTTTAACACCATCAAAACTAGCTAAAGATACCTCACCCTGACTGAAATCTCCATAATATAACATATCATCTGTAAATACAAAATAATATTATGTAGTCGACATTGACCTGCCCGCTTGACTCTCATCCATATGATAGTGTGTAGTATTAGGGTTCGTAGTTATAACATAAACAACACCTGTTACTCACCAGGTACATGGAATGAACACAGGTGCTCCCTTTACATAAAGGCACTGGTACATAATAATCATAAAATTTGAAGGTCAAACAGACAGGTCAATGTTGTTTGCCTATAACAATAATGGGAAGCGGTACTTAAGTGGTTATTTGCCTTGTTACAATTCTTTTGTTTTGAAGATCACAAACGTAAGCATTTATTAATGACGATGGATACATCCGTCATCGCAGAGAAGATTTGGTCATGGGATCAATGATCCAATAATCGTTTCGTATGCGCCTCAACGAACAAACGCTAAGCAGTAAACGTATGCGGCAAATATCATAGATATTTGTATTGTATTAAACAATTAATAAACCTGCAAGAAAAGACTTTGATTAAATGACGTGTAGTACGTTACTATTCAATGGTCTTAATATACGTTTATCTTTCTATTTAAATTCAAACAGTAATATGTTTTCGACAAATTTATGTCCTTCCGAAGAAAAAAACTGAAGCTAACCGAAAAGGTAAAACTTTTTTGTCATTTTACATATAGCTAGTGGCTTCTCGCTATAAGTGAAATATTCTGGATAGGGACGAAATCCCATTCAATCAATTAATTACTCATTACAGAAGGGGGTTTAGAATCTTGTTAACAGTGGATTACATACCCGTATAGTCAATGGCTAACCCCACACAGTTACTGTTCCTGATAATAATGGTTCTGTCCGTACCATCCATTGATGTACGCTCAATGATATTGTCACCATAATCCGACCAAAACATTATACTGCAATCATAAATAATATGGTCTATTTTAAATGAGAAAATTAACAGTAAATTTCTTGGAACCAGCAAATGGCACCATGACCCAATACAGTGTTTATCAAAAGTGTTAAACTAAAAACACACTACAACAAATAATTACAACCAAAAAAAAAAAAAAAAAACAAACCTTAAACAATGAATTTAGGAATTCATTTCCGAAAGCAGCTTGCTTCGTAGTGGGAACAAGCTTTACCATGATGACGTACATACGTATTTATTGTGAAACAAATACATCATAAGCAACAGAAGCATAAATAACAACAGCTGTTGTTTATAAAATAAAAGTAAGGAATTTGAAACTTAAAAACATGTATTTGGCAATAACCAACGCCACCAAGAAAATGACACAGGCAAATGATAAACAGCTTAACAAGTAGAGAAAGGGCAAATACATACTGGCATAACTTACAATAAAACACACGACTTTGAACGAGCACCTGGGTAAATGTTCAGCGGTGTGTCATGGTTATATTGGACCCACACCCACCCATCCACCCCGCCCACTCTGCCACACACACACTTGCAATATTAATTTTAAATTTAAAGCCGTTAATGGAACAGACATTTTATACATATTCTAATTAAATAACGGGAAAGTGAAGTTATTTACAATAGTGAATTGCACAATTGCATGGCTTTAAATGGAACAACAATAATTTTTTCCAATCCGATGTCACTGTCATATTAATAGGTCAATAGATCAACGTCATCCCTCTTGAAAGAATACGATTAATTACTAGTATATAAAGATAATACTTCCGGGAAATGCTAGAATAGGAAATAATTTCACCCCTAGTGGATTTCCGGATAATGAAGTTATTTTAGAATGTTGTGACGATTAATTGATGCTTAACGCAATAAGTTCAACAACCACGATTAACAGTCATTCTTGCTTAACATGTACACTTCAAATTTGAAAAATGCCAAAAATTTAAATGCGTTTTGGCAAAAACAATTACTTGATGCTAAGTTATTGTCTAAATTTTTGTAAACACCAATGTTACAGTTACGGATATGGAAAGTTTAAGAAAGCATTACAAAATACGTCAAAAATGCGAAAATGAAAGTCGAAAAATTATAATGTTATAAAACGTTTTAATAGTTTAATTATTATTATTTTATGATTTAATCACTAGCTGATTTTGACTGTATGCTGTGTTATAAAATCGAACTTGTACAGCATTTACAAAACAGTTAAAAATTGTTATACTTTCCATTTCATTTTGAGCGTCAGCTCGATAATGTGACCTTAATCAAATTTTGACGCCATTTAGACGTTTTACGTCAATTTTGTTAGGTAGGACACTGTTACGTTTTGACAACATTTTTGGCTCTGCCGGGAAAATGGGTTTATTTTCCAACTTTTAAGCTCCTGTTTCTTTCTCTAGTCACCGATATCTATCGTGTGTAGTATTTTCGACACTTTTTCAGTATACGGCAGGACCAATACATTTTCTTTTGATGCATACACATTCGATTTTACCAGAAACCTCTGGAATTTTGAACATCTTTTACTATGAGGCATAAAAACCACTGCGGTAGATCAGTTGATAGAGTGCTCGCTCCGTAAGTGGAAGGTCGTGGGTTCGAACCCCGGCCGGATCTGACCCAAGACTTGAAAGTGGGTAGTGACTGTTATTTCGCCAAGCACTCGGCATTACGAAATGAAAGTCACGGTTCTTTCGGATGGGAACTTAAAATAAACGAGGTCCCGTGTCGCAGTGGACTTGGCACGCTAAAGAACCCTGCTGTATAATGCCATAAGCGCAACGCACAGGCAAAATTTCTGCACCTTCGCCTACAGATGGCGACGTCTCGATATAAGTGAAATATTCTTGACTGGGGCGTTAAACACCATTACTCAACTAAACTCATTTGAATTTTAGAAGTAAAATTGCGGTGCGAAGGCAGTGTTACGTATGCCACATCACATGATTAGTAAAAATGAAAAGCTTCGTTGCTAGGCAATGCATTTGTAGAAAGTATTAACATTCGGTTAGTTAGAGAGACCTTCGGTCTATTCTTAAGAAATATCCAAAATTATCTGAATCATTCGAAAAAATCAGAAAGAATCACTAAAATACTTACGTTAGACAGCGTTATTTTAGCATGGAGCTCGTATTTGTGCATGCGCAATACAAGTCCTAAGGGTATTTTAAATGAAATTTTGGTTTGCACTTTTCATCAATATTTTTCTGTCTTTCAAAAGTCCTTTTATTAAAAGTTTATTAAAACGACTCAATTCATGTCTTTAACTCCGAACGACATGATTCGTCTTCAAATATACACGATAAGCGAAAATGACTGAAACCGATAAACAGGTTATACATGTATCAACCGTGACCGCGAGAACATTTTTTTTTCGCAATAACGAGCTTGTGTTAACGAAATGAGCAATTGTGTTTAGCGTCACAGTCAAAAAATTTTCACTTATATCGAGACGTCTCCAGCTATAGGCGAAGGTGTAGAAATTGTGCCTGATGGTATTATACAGCAGGGTTCTTTATCGTGTCATGTCTATCATGACACGGGACCTCGTTTACTTTAAGTTCCCATCCGAAAGAAGCATGACTTTCATTTCGTAATGCCGAGTACTTGGCACTTCCCACTTTCAAGTCAGACCCGACCGGGATTCGAACCCACGATCTCTCACTTACGGAGCGAGCACTCAACCAACTGCAGTGGTTACCAATGTGTTAATGATTGCATTACATAAATGTTAATAAACCGATTATAATACAATTTTATTGATCAAATGGTCATTTCATGGCAATGAAAAGATTGCATTAGCCCTTTAGATCGATACAACGCCATGATTCTTGGTAGATTTAAGAATATGGCCATGTTTTAAATGTTTACAGACAGATTAGAATTAAAATTTAATTAATAAAACGCGCCAAATGTCAGTAAAAGTTTGTACATTATATTTACCCCTTAGATGGATACAGTGCCACTGCTCTTGGTAGATTTAGTCCTGTGATAATTTTCCTCTGGATTGTCTTCTCTGCATTAAACACGCCGATGAATGAAGTTTCAGTAGAACCAGGCATAACAATAGCGGAGAAATATACGTTACCAGTAGAAAAGTCAACCGCTACATGTTCTGGCTGTCCGTCACCTTAAAACAAAATATAAGTTTTTATTAACAAAACAAATGTGGTTGTTAAATTAAACATCAAATATGGTTCGTTCCACAAGATATCCCCTAAAGTTTGCAAGGACTTATTTCAATTTCAAACTAAACGGGTTTGATCCAGTGTCATTTGTCTTTCTGCAATAAAGTTCTCCAGCGTACCACGTGATCATGGCTTATTCTCAGAATAATGTCGTTTTGATGAAAGCAATATTTCCCACAAACTTTATAGGATATCACGCGATATACTGTCGAACGTTATGAGATATACGTGGTATAGCGTAAGCGTTTACACTGGTGAACAAATTAAATTCGTAATACACTGTCAGATAATTCATTTTCAAAGTAAAGTTTTAAGAAAATAAAGGATAACAAACCTGTATTAATTACTACTTCATTATTCTGACATCTTTCTAAACAAAACCTGACGATATTTCTCTGAAAATACTGTGCTGTGTATACAACCTCTCTGTGTTCGTCAGTCATTACACCTGTTGGCGTCGCAGTCTGAATTGTTTTAATGACGTCACCTGATACTAGATCTATGACGTACACTCTTCGTTGACTAGATCCTGCCGCCACCATATATCCATTTTCCATCCGACCTGTTTGAGAAATAATGACTCATTTTATAATAATAATAATAACTAAATTTGGTTATGGCAATATACAATAAACATTACAAACAAACAATTTAAACAACAAAATAATATATAAGATCTAGATATATTTGCATATTTTCTATTTTATTTTTAAAGTGTGCAATATAAGTAGATTTAAGTAGTTTGATTATCTATAGAATGACTGATTTATGAAATCTGCTACATGTTATAAAATTTCAGAAATAGTACTACATTTACATTGGCTAAATTGTCAAATAACAATGTTTTTTCGGTTTTTTATTTATCTTGCTCTCTTATGATGGTCTATCCCATTTGAAAATTATTTCCAAAATACAGTGATCAACACTGATGGATAATATGAATGGAATTAACAATTATGATAAACGTATTAAACTGTGTGAAAAAATAATGTGCCATATTTTTTTCTCAATAAAATATTCAAACATTTCTTTTATGACATTTGTATTTAATTAAGTACAACTACTTATACGGGGAGTTCTACAAATATTGGCTTTTTATACAATAAATATACATCAGAATATTTTAATATGTGCCATTATACAAAATGTTTAAGTTAAACTTTGTCCTGTAAAAAACATAGGCACAAATTCAACATTGATCAATTTGAAGAATTCTGAGAAAAATGACCAAATTTGTTAAAACTGTCATATATTTACACCAATATATAGTTGTTGTTTTTCTGTTCACCAAGCGAACTGACTAAGTACGTATGTGTGTATATGATTTATACCAAGTTGGATTTGAACCTACTACTATCTAGTCGCTGTATTTGCCTTCAAAGTTTAATTATCAGGAAAATTGAATTGAATTTGAAATTTATGTGTTCTAAATATCTGTACCCAACCAAATTATTTTTATTTTGTTTCACAAGAAGTCCAACTATGTTGTTTATAGAGAGAAAATGACCTTTTTCAAATAATTATACCTTACATACAGCCGCGTCAGAACCTCTATGCAAATGAGAGAAGGAAGGGTATGAATTAACCCGTATATGATATTTAAATCTGTACCTGTTGTACTTTTTACAGATAAGAATAGGAACCATACCCCATGTGGCAATTTAAACGATCAATTGTTTTAGCCATGCTTAAGTTGAAAAAAATAACTAATTTTTCTATATGAGGGGCAAATATTTAACCACTTAACTGAAAGTCGAAATTCCTGTTGGGTACAGAAATTTTAAATACTATTTTCATAATTTGAAAGCTAAACTTTATCTTTCAAATTATGAAAATAGTATTTAAAATTTCTGAGTTTCGTTTTAATCAAGTAAAAAATAAAAGATCGACAATATAGTATTTCTGGAAGTACAGTAGGCTGTGAGAGCACTGTGACCCGTTTACAAGTCGACGCTTTAGACCAGCCGGTCACTGAGGACCCCTAGCCACTGCACATAATTATAGTACTTGTCTTGGTCCAGTTAAAGGTTTACTATAATACTATAATTGTTTGAAGAAGTAAAAAATGTATTTAATTTTTAATACTTACTGTTATAGTCGGGAATTCCTTGAGAAATGGACCACACCAAAATAAAATCCAAGATTCTAAGATAAAATTTATAATTTTGTGACATGTCTATCGATAAGGAACCTACCCGTCATATTGTCAATACTTCTTCAATTTAATTATTAATGATCAGATGGTACGTATATTTACTGACACAGGAAGTTACTAATGTATTAGTAAAGTGAATCACGAAACAACGCGGTACGGAGGATATGAGTAACGGGGACTCTTGTCAGAAGTATTTATATGGCTTGAAAGTCCCCGACGTCATGTGACCAGCGTGAATTTGCGATAACAATAGGCACGATTAGATTTGGCGCCAAAAAGTCACAAAGCGACGTCTTTTCTCTAACGTCACATTGTAAGTCACACTTTTTTTATTTCAAGGTACAGATGTGCAAAGATATAATCAGTGGCAATTCTAGACGGGGACAATGGGACCATTGGCCCTTTAATTTGCCAAATGATCCCATTGCTAAGTCCTTAATGAGCCATATTTAACATTACATGATTGAATGCAAACATATTGATGTTATGGTGTTATAGAGGATATTTCTCTGAATGGATTTTAATCATATAGCGTGTTATAAAGACTTATAGTGTACAGTTAATATATGTGCGGTTTAATATATATAAAGTTTATCCTTTGTGCGAGGTAATTTTATATATTAAAAACTTAAAAATAAGTTAAAATAACTGAATTTATTATTTGTAAAACATATTTCAACGTTGTGTACGGTTCTTCTTGATACATATAAATGAATGGTATAACCGTACACGGGTAAATGACAGGGGTTCATCGGACATAGACAATATTTTGTGTTCCACGGCATTGGCCTGTCCGCTTGACCTTTGATTTTAAAAGTTTTCATTATGGACAAGTAAATTCAAGTAATAGGGATCATGAGTGTATATTTCGTATACCTGATGTGAACACTAATCATGTACAATGTGTAATTGTATTAATGTCGAATCCTTACACTACCTATGTATTGGGTGGATCCTCCTATATGAATATTCCTAATGAAAGGTCAAACGGACAGGTCAATGTTGTTTGTCTATAAACATGCTATAGACAACATAAATAGCAATGAATGTCATCAGATAGACGACATTGGTGTTCAGCAGATAGACATTGTCTTTCAATAAACAGATGACATTGCCATCCGTTGATGTTTGTGTCTTAGTAACATCAAACCACTAAAGCTATGGTCACAACCCGCCGTGCGTGTTTATTGTTCGTACGTTTTCTGCGGACGCCACGGGCACCACGTTTTTCTGAAAACGTGAGTAGGGAGTGGCAAGCGCAGGGAGGACGTACGCCGTGGGCGGCGGCTTTCAGCATACGTTGCGCACGTGGTAAGTGAGTTGTGCGTGCGTGTATCGTGCTTACCACGTACAATCTCCGTGCGATTGCCACGTTGTCGTACGGAGGCCGTACGTACACATGCAGCTGACGCACGCTTTCCTTAAGCCTTGGTCACAACCCGCCGTACGTGCAAGTGCGTGCTGTCTACGTGTAAAAACGTGGGGGAAATTTGGCGATCCGTACGTGGCAAGTACGGCCTCCGTGCGTTTTGGTGAATACGCAGGAGAACGCAGACACGACGTAGCACTTTTAGTGCATGCAGAACTTTCTCTGCGTGCAAGCTGCGTTCGCATTACAGATTCACGGCAGTACGTGTGACGTGCGTGCCCTGCACAGCCAACGACCCCACAACGCACTGACGCCGTGAGTCACGTTCATTGTACTTGCACGCACTTACAACGTACGAGTGAGTAAGGAAAGCGTGCGTCAGCTGCATGTGTACGTACGGCCTCCGTACAACAACGTGGCAATCGCACGGAGATTGTACGTGGTAAGCACGATACACGCACGCACAACTCACTTACCACGTGCGCAACGTATGCTGAAAGCCGCCGCCCACGGCGTACGTCCTCCCTGCGCTTGCCACTCCCTACTCACGTTTTCAGAAAAACGTGGTGCCCGTGGCGTCCGCAGAAAACGTACGAACAATAAACACGCACGGCGGGTTGTGACCATAGCTTTACTCACTCGTACGTTGTAAGTGCGTGCAAGTACAATGAACGTGACTCACGGCGTCAGTGCGTTGTGGGGTCGTTGGCTGTGCAGGGCACGCACGTCACACGTAGTTACTGCCGTGAATCTGTAATGCGAAAGCAGCTTGCACGCAGAGAAAGTTCTGCATGCACTAAAAGTGCTACGTCGTGTCTGCGTTCTCCTGCGTATTCACCAAAACGCACGGAGGCCGTACTTGCCACGTACGGATCGCCAAATTTCCCCCACGTTTTTACACGTAGACAGCACGCACTTGCACGTACGGCGGGTTGTGACCAAGGCTTAACATACCAACTCATGTCCAAATCACAATCTCAAAGCCAAGTAAAAATCAAACATACCAATCCATTTCCAAATCACAATCCCAAAACAAAGTGAAAACACATACCAACCCATGTCCAAATCACAATCTCAAAGCCAAGTAAATCCATGTCCAAATTACAATCCCAAAAGCCAAGTAAATCCATGTCCAAATTACAATCCCAAAGGAACGTGACAACTTTGAAAATGGCAAATTAATTTAAACACTTGAACTTCCACCAGGGAAGTGATTTGGGGTGATCCGGAAATGTAAGCTCCTGTTTAGCTAGCTACGTCCGTCTCGTGAAAAATCGAAATTGAGAATGAAAGGAACATGGAACTATGAGACGTCAAATAAGTAGTAGTGTCTAAGCAGAATCCTACCTTGTTAAGCTGCGCTGCTGCGCCAATCTCAGTTTGCATGACGTCAGAGGTTACAGGGTCACACCTGGAGGTGTTAAAGAAAGAGGGGAAGGTCCCGGATGTGAGGATACCGGAAGGGAATCCCTAGGTCTAAGAAGAGTTCGGGAAAACTGAATCAAAGTAAAGGACTCCGAAGTCTTGGGTAACCCCCGAAGGGCTGGAGTTGCGAAAATGCGCGCCGGGACTCGATCTCTTAACCGAAAGTAGACATGTGATATACCGTCGTGTCCGGCTCAAAGAGAGGAATCGTTCGGCGCTACTGCGGAGGTGATCAGACGGACCGTGACAGAGTTATCGCCCTTGAAAGGAATTTCGCGTATCCGGACCCACCGCGTGAACCACTGAGTCTTTGCAGGAATTAATAGCATAGAAGGATAGTCCTCAATTGCCCGGATACATAGATACTTCATTTGTACAGATCCGTCCAAAAATGCAGATGTGACAGGTGGAAAGACGTGATTGAAATATCCCATAGACTTAATACGGGGACCTTTCGGGTTCGATTCTGTGGAAATTACTAGATCTAGCACCATACAGAGTATACCATGATACGCGTCTGGTCAAGACGAATACGTAGACACCTCGATCATAAAGATCGGTTGAGTCATAAGAAAATTATAACGAAATATATTTCTCTATGGGAAATCCCGTGTTAAAATTTCTCCATAGACTTGTATAGGGAAATTGACAGATCGCCTTAACGCACGAACCACTCGACCTCAAGTAGCACTAAATACATTTTTAGATAGGTGTCATAAAAACGAGCATTTCGATATAAACGTCGTCGAAATCCATACAGAAATAAGGAAGATATGGGTGTTAGAAGTTGGAAATTTTACGTCTTTGTTTACGAAAATTCGAATTTGAAATGCTGCAATCTGATTGGTCGAGAGGTTTTACGCCCATAATTTCGTTATTATTCCACTTAGAGAGACGAAGGAGGTAGCGTTGGACTTGGAAGATCGAGCCCCATACGTTGATGATAAAAGTCGAACTCGAAAAACGGACACGGACCGGATATAGTCCGGAATGCGCCGCTGCTCCCCCTTGCTCTTGCCCTTCCCCTGGAGGAGGAGGAGGAGGGAAGAGGAGGGAGAGGAGGAGGAGGGAGGGAGGAGGAGGAGGGGATGCATTAGAGACCTTAACTGTGAGAACCGTCTACCACCCACACGAATTTACCGAGCAAGGATCTGTGTCTATATACCTTGCTTTTCTTTCCGTGCAGGGAATTGATGTTTCGCCTTTCCAGGATAGTTCGTTCTCCAACTCCCCACCCCTATTCTGCTATGATCATAATTTGCATTAAATAGAAATCTCGCATTAAACGAGGCACTAAACCATGAAATCGTAGTAAGGACGCTTTCTTGTCTAAAATAACGATAATCGTGCCTCTTTTAAAAATGCGATGTCATCTGTTAGGGGAGTTGCAGATAATTGTTAACCATTGTTATGTGATAGATTGTATACATTAGTTTGTTTGTTTGTTTTCCTCTACTTCCCCTCCTCCTCCTCCTCCTTCCTCTTTCCTCCTCCTCCTCCTCCTCCCTCCTCTTCCCTCCTCCTCCTCCCTCCCTCCCCTCCTCCTCCTCCTCTCCCTCCTCTTCCCTCCCTCCTCCCTCTCAGGGGAAGGGCAAGGGCAAGGGGGAGCAGCGGCGCATTCCGGACTATATCCGGTCCGTGTCCGTTTTTCGAGTTCGACTTTTATCATCAACGTATGGGGCTCGATCTTCCGAGTCCAACGCTACCTCCTTCGTCTCTCTAAGTGGAATAATAACGAAATTATGGGCTAAAACCTCTCGACCAATCAGATTGCAGCATTTCAAATTCAAATTTTAGTAAACAAAGGCGTAAAATTTCCAACTTCTAACACCCATATTTCCCTTATTTCTGTATGGATTTCGACGACGTTATATCGAAATGCTCGTTTTTATGACACCTATCTAAAAATGTATTTAGTGCTACTTGAGGTCGAGTGGTTCGTTCGTTAACCCTCTTAGTTCCAGTGTTCAAAATTCGATGCATTGAAACATCGATGACGTCGGCACATTGTTGACGTAAATTGTTGGTGATAATGACGTAATGAAAAAACCACATTGTTTGACGATGATTTTCCACAGATTGGATTCAATTTACTGTCATTCTATGTCAATAGTTCAATAATAAAATCCCATCGAAAGTTAATATAATATATGCATGTAACAGCAAAAAAATGTTTAAGCGAAGCATAGACGGATGAATGAGATAATCACATGTATATTCTATACGAATCAAGTTATGTTTACTTTTCAATTTAATACAAACACAACATCCTACAGTAATAAGAATATCTTTGATGGTTTAAATCTTTACAATTAATAAAAATTAGAAATAATTTATATTCCATGTGTTTATCACTTCAAAATTTTTTTAACAACCGTGACACCTTATATCATTTGAGAATGCCGTTTACAGGTGGGAAGTATATCTTATAAAATTCGGTAGGGTAAATGAGTAAAAGCAATAAAGAACCAAATGAAAAAATTGAACCACAATCTGTTAATTTTTGAGTAATGTAAATATGACAAAAACAAGGCAAAAAATTATTTCTTAAGAACAGAGAGATTGAGAAAAATTAAAAAATTATTTTTATACGCAACATTTTTCTATGTTTATGGTACAAGTACACAGAATAAAATCTTGATTCATTTAATTAATTCATGTACACAAATATTCAGTCGCGGAACAAGTCCATCTTTGTGTTCTCATTTGCTGAATAAGAAAAAAATGAGGACATTTCAAATTGTTCTCCTCTGGGGACTAACTTATAAATTGTTTCTGAAAATATTACCAAAATTCAGTCTTTTCAGTTTTTTTTTAAGTGTTCCTCTCAAGAGAAAATAGTCAATTTTTGAAAACTCGGGAAAATTAAAACTGGCCACTGCACATATAACCGATGGACTGCGGACACTTAAGTGCTTTTGTTAGCTCTCTGTGTAACGAGGACGCTTTATAAGCTGTATGACACGGGTTCAAATCCCGTCCGAATACATTTTAATTCTTTTTTATCAATGTATTTTTATCTTTATAAAATATTTTTCTTAAATGTTTCCTTTTCTACAAATATATGCTTGAAAAATGAACCTCCTTTTCTTTTAAAACATAATATCAAGTCAGGTGAAACATTTTATACAATAAATCTACATAGATCACTCATGAATTCTTGTTTGTCACACATTAGGTTTATTGTATAAAGTTTTCTTTAAGATGAAGAATATAAATGACAAGGTTTGCTGTTTTACTAGAACAAACTTACGAAAATAAAGCGCTTGTTGGACATCAATCTAGACCTTGTCTAATTATAGAATGAGGATTTTGTGTAAAAATAAATCGTTATAATCGAGGGGGGCAATGTAAAATCACCTATAAAACCCGCCGTCACTCTTTGGAGCCAAGGATGTTATGTCACTCATAATATTGATACATCCTATTTTGATATTTTTATCATATCCAAGTATTAGATGTTCTTCATTTTCAAAAACTTGACAGCTATTGCAAGTCTTTCTGTTCTTAGTACCTCTCTGTTTCCAAAGAATGGTCACTTACTCTAAATCTTGGAATTATTTGCCGACATTCGAAGTTAGATTTTTGTAAAATAAATAATCATATAGATGGGACAAAAATGCAGTCATTGTTATTCTAAACAGGAGGTGCTTAACCTTCCGGAACACCCGGCCTCACTTCCTGGTGGAAGTTCACGTGATTAACCTAACATGTCCGTACCAAAGTTTTTAATTTGCTTCTGGATTATGATTCAGACATGGATTAGTATGTTTGTTTTTGATGATTACTACCTGTCTTGGTCAGACCTTACCGAATTTTTGTTCCTTTTGTGGAATATTTCGGAACAAATCAAACAAAAACTGTCTCTTGAGAGCCAAATAGCCCCCCGAACCCCCACCCCAATATTGACCTCCTGACCTTGACCCTTGATTTATGCACATTAATTTGGTATTCAACAGATCGTCTCATTTTGGTTTATTTTTTGTTCCATGTTTGATCAAAATCCATTCATAGACATGGAAGATATAGAGCGGACACGACATTTAGACGGACAACCAGACGGAGGGACAGACAGACAGAGAGGGTGATTCCTATATACCCCTTAAACTTTGTTTGCGGAGGGTATAATAAGTACCGTTGTAGTATATTAAAACAATAAGCCCTTACAGTTTGGAGGATATTTTCAGGAATAATCTGTTTAGCTAAACGACATATTTAGATGGTTTATAAACTTATTTCAATTAGATCATAATTTCAATTTTCATTAATTCTGCATTGTTGGTTCCTCGTAGAAGATCACTTGTTCGAGTTGTGTCAGTTTCGAAGTTTTTAATTTGCCGCTGTATTGTGATTCAGCCATGGATTAGTATGTTAGTTTTTGATGATAACTTGACTTGCTGTCAGGGGCGTACTTTACTATGGTGCAAACGAGACAAACTGACTCGTTAAAAATCAGATTGTATTTTTATTTTACAGAATCACGATGAAAATAGAAAAGGATAAAACACCTAGATTTTAAGGACCTATGACACTTCTACTGTTTTGCCTCGGTTATAATTGATTCATATCTACACCCCTGTAATACTAAATCCATTGGAAAATAAAGGCCTACATTTTGTGATTTTCTCATAGTTCCCATTGTGCCAATCAACAGCATTGCATTTATGTATATTATCTAAATTGTTATCATCTATTATAACCTGTATTAAATATGTTCACAAAAATGCACGGAGACTTTGCTTTTAATCAAATTAAATGTAGGGTTATTTCTGTCTGGTTGCAGTAGGAGATGAGAGTTTTCGAATTATGGGTAAATAAAGAATCGCTATCGCTGTTTGAAGTTCCTCCGTCCATTCCGTTCAACTCGGTGAGCGCATAAGCAAATCAATCGATCGCAAGGACACATTAACATAACCAATGACGTCACATTTCAATCTATATGACGTCACGATTTATTTAATATAACGTCACCAATAACGTTGTCTATCATCACACGGTACACATATACATATTCATGTTTGTTCAATATCACAAATATTAAAATTAAAAAATATCCTTTCAATTTTATGACTTGTTGGAAATGGACAAAAATGTCGTTCCGGTACTAAGCTGGTAAGTGACAAAAATGTCGTTCCGGTATAAGCCGGTAATGACAAAATTGTCGTTCCGGTATTAAGAGGGTTAAGGCGATCTGTCAATTTCCCTATACAAGTCTATGGAGAAATTTTAACACGGGATTTCCCATAGAGAAATATATTTCGTTATAATTTTCTTATGACGCAACCGATCTTTATGATCGAGGTGTCTACGTATTCGTCTTGACCAGACGCGTATCATGGTATACTCTGTATGGTGCTAGATCTAGTAATTTCCACAGAATCGAACCCGAAAGGTCCCCGTATTAAGTCTATGGGATATTTCAATCACGTCTTTCCACCTGTCACATCTGCATTTTTGGACGGATCTGTACAAATGAAGTATCTATGTATCCGGGCAATTGAGGACTATCCTTCTATGCTATTAATTCCTGCAAAGACTCAGTGGTTCACGCGGTGGGTCCGGATACGCGAAATTCCTTTCAAGGGCGATAACTCTGTCACGGTCCGTCTGATCACCTCCGCAGTAGCGCCGAACGATTCCTCTCTTTGAGCCGGACACGACGGTATATCACATGTCTACTTTCGGTTAAGAGATCGAGTCCCGGCGCGCATTTTCGCAACTCCAGCCCTTCGGGGGTTACCCAAGACTTCGGAGTCCTTTACTTTGATCCAGTTTTCCCGAACTCTTCTTAGACCTAGGGATTCCCTTCCGGTATCCTCACATCCGGGACCTTCCCCTCTTTCTTTAACACCTCCAGGTGTGACCCTGTAACCTCTGACGTCATGCAAACTGAGATTGGCGCAGCAGCGCAGCTTAACAAGGTAGGATTCTGCTTAGACACTACTACTCAAATATATCCAGATTAATTTTTAATATAGAGACATCATACTTATCAAATATTTCGTGATGATAGCCGTAACACTTTTTGAGGACCTTGATAAGGTTGGTCTTGCAACATCCATGGGTCAACAATTTGTAAGCAGCTTGTTTCGTTGTATAATGTTTCCGTAGAGGGAGCAAGCATAACGTATTAATTGTGAAACAAATACACTATAAGCAGAAGAAGCATGCATATTGTTGCATAGAAAAAGAAATCTGTCAATTAGTAAATTAGCATCACGTTTGTAATACAGCTTAAAATGTAGTCAATCAAAATTAAGGTTTAAGCCTAAATATTAAGCAGAACTTGAACAATCACTGGTATCTTTTATTTCGGGCTATGAAGAGACAGAACGTCATCTGTATATATGTATGTGGAGTTGAATGATTTGGCGACAGTCTTCTTTCCAGATTTAATATTGTTCTGCATACACCCTGCTTCATATGAATAAAGAAACAAATCGGCAAGCCATGGTGGGTCATTTGTGCCCATTGGTATACCAATTAGTTATACAAAAATTTATTACCAACGTCAACAATATGTTGTCTATAAAAACTCTAACATTTTGTTGACGATATCTTCAGTATATTTTGTATCAGTATGATGCTTTACAAAATAACCAGATTTACTGTTCAGCACTAGATATTTGTATCTTGGCTTACCGTTCTTGTAAAAGAATGACAAGTGAATGTGTTTTAGACGTTCTTTCTATTTAGAATGAGGGTTTGTTGATGCGTTCTCAGTTAAGATGTAATAACAAAACGAATCTAGCATTGGAATTGTTTTATTTGACATTAAAGAATAAATGTTTATAAAATACAAATATTTTATATCATATAATAATATTAAAATGCAACGAAATTGTAATTCTATTTAGAAATACTTGTATTATATACAACAAGCACATTAAAGTCAGCTTAAAAAGTGAGCAAACAACACTGTATACTTCTATCTCCCCTCTTATCAAAATGGTATCAACTTTTCAATATGGAATAGGTCATACCATTTTATCATAAAAACATAATTGTAGAAACTGACAACATGTAAACAATTTTATATGTAAATTTAATAAATAACAAGTATTCATCTTCACTCTGCATACAGACTCACTCTGTGTACAGTACAGACATGTCGAAAGGTTAACACTAAGGTGACAAACTAGTGCCAAATCGACAAATCCTCTCAGCCCTTTGTTACCTACAGTACAGGCCTGTCCAAAGTTTAACACTGTTTAATGTCAGCTCATCCCTGTCCCTCATTAGCTATCCATTGACAACTTGTCTACAGTTTCTATCTATCCACTGACAACTTGTCTACAGTTTCTATCTATCCATTGACAACTTGTCTACAGTTTCTATCTATCCATTGACAACTTGTCTACAGTTTCTATCTATCTCTTGACAACTTGTCTACAGTTGCTATCTATCCATTGACAACTTGTCTACAGTTTCTATCTATCCATTGACAACTTGTCTACAGTTTCTATCTATCCATTGACAACTTGTCTACAGTTTCTATCTATCCATTGACAACTTGTCTACAGTTTCTATCTATCTCTTGACAACTTGTCTACAGTTGCTATCTATCCATTGACAACTTGTCTACAGTTTCTATCTATCTCTTGACAACTTGTCTACAGTTGCTATCTATCCACTGACAACTTGTCTACAGTTGCTATCTATCTCTTGACAACTTGTCTACAGTTGCTATCTATCCATTGACAACTTGTCTACAGTTTCTATCTATCTCTTGACAACTTGTCTACAGTTTCTATCTATCTCTTGACAACTTGTCTACAGTTTCTATCTATCCATTGACAACTTGTCTACAGTTGCTATCTATCTCTTGACAACTTGTCTACAGTTGCTATCTATCCATTGATAACTTGTCTACAGTTTCTATCTATCCATTGACAACTTGTCTACAGTTTCTATCTATCCATTGACAACTTGTCTACAGTTTCTATCTATCCACTGACAACTTGTCTACAGTTTCTATCTATCCACTGACAACTTGTCTACAGTTTCTATCTATCCACTGACAACTTGTCTACAGTTGCTATCTATCCATTGACAACTTGTCTACAGTTGCTATCTATCCATTGACAACTTGTCTACAGTTTCTATCTATCTCTTGACAACTTGTCTACAGTTGCTATCTATCCACTGACAACTTGTCTACAGTTGCTATCTATCTCTTGACAACTTGTCTACAGTTTCTATCTATCTCTTGACAACTTGTCTACAGTTTCTATCTATCCATTGACAACTTGTCTACAGTTGCTATCTATCTCTTGACAACTTGTCTACAGTTGCTATCTATCCATTGACAACTTGTCTACAGTTTCTATCTATTCATTGACAACTTGTCTACAGTTTCTATCTATCTCTTGACAACTTGTCTACAGTTGCTATCTATCCATTGACAACTTGTCTACAGTTTCTATCTATCTCTTGACAACTTGTCTACAGTTTCTATCTATCCATTGACAACTTGTCTACAGTTGCTATCTATCCATTGACAACTTGTCTACAGTTGCTATCTATCCATTGACAACTTGTCTACAGTTTCTATCTATCTCTTGACAACTTGTCTACAGTTTCTATCTATCCATTGACAACTTGTCTACAGTTGCTATCTATCCATTGACAACTTGTCTACAGTTGCTATCTATCCATTGACAACTTGTCTATAGTTGCTATCTATCCAATGACAACTTGTCTACAGTTGCTATCTATCCATTGACAGGTTTTCTGCCACCAGTTATCTATATCTTGTCCACTTGACAGCCGAGCTTCAATGTTACCTCAGTGTTAAACTTTCAACTTGTTTGTACTATATATCTTGGCAGCTTTATGGCAGCCAGCTACTCTTTATTTACGAACACTACCTATCTATATCTTGTCCACTTGACAGCCGAGCTTTGATGTTAGCTCAGTGTTTAACTTTCAACAGGTCTGTACAGCATCTTGGCAGCTTTATTTATATCTCTGCCACTCGACAGCCAAGCTTCAACTCCTTCAGGCTAGAACAGTGTTAAACTTTCGACAGGTCTGTACTGTATATATATATGATGGATAATACACAAACTATAGAGTTAAAATTCATCAAAATTTAGTCATACCTGGCAGTAAATCACTCTGAACATCTATCATATGATCATGTTAATTTACAAAAAAAATGGCGGCCAAGTCTTAAAAATAATTTAACATGCAGCTATATGTCATTTCTTTGAAAATCCAATGTATAACTTGTTTTTCAAAATATAGCCAGACCTGGATTTAAAGTTCTGTGAAAATCCAAAATTTGACTACTGATTTTTTTTATCAAAATTAAGCCAGTCCTGGGGGAAATTTCTTTGAAAATCCAACACATGATTATGTTATTTTATCAAACTTTAGCAATACATGTACCTCAATGCATAATTCTTTGAAAATCTAATATATGATTATTGTTTTATAAATTTAACCAGTCCTGACTATTCATTTCTTCAAAAATCTTATGTAAAACTTGTTTTCAATATACAGTATATATAGCCAGACCTGACACCCACTTTCTTCAAAATCCAACACATGACTGTATTATTTTATGAAAATTATGCCAGTCTGGTTGTATATTTCTTCAAATATTCAACATACGGTTGTATTATTTCATTAAAATCTAGCAGCCCTGGGAATAAGTTTCTTTGAAAATTCAATGTATAACTTTATATTTCAATATTTAGCTATACCTGAATTCCAACTTCTTCAAAAATCCAATGTATTACTATGTTATCTTATCTTCAATTCTGGCTATACATTTCTTTGAAAATCAAACACGTGATTGCTATTATTTAATCAAAATTTAGCCAGCCCTGCATTAAAATGACCAAACCAGATCTTTTCAATAATTACTCTGATAATTTATTGTCTTTTATAACACATGGCCCCTGTTTCACAATCATTTATTAGCTAAGATTTTCCTTAACTTAAATCAAGCAAATTTTGGTATTCTCTTTTTGGAACTATTGATGAATATTTTTGTCAAAATTAAATGCAAATGTTTTAATCTTGAGGTCATCTTAAAACAACACCTTAAATTCCTGAATATCTTGAAAGAATACAGAATTATGAAGATTTGAAATTTTTCAAGATTTAAGTTAAGGAAAATCTTAGCTAAGGAATGATTGTGAAACAGGGGCCTGGTCTAATATACAAAAGGCTAAGAACAAAATACACTTAAAATGAAACTTAAAAGCTCACAGTTAAATAACATGGACTTACCATATTACTGAGAACACACTACCAAACAAGTTACAAAGAACACAATGAACACATAAATTTAGACTACACACATCAGACACTGGATAAAACATTAAACAGCAATATGGTATCCAGTAACATGGTTGAAATACATCTGTATATTCATGTCTAGGCCGAAATAACTACTTCAAGAGTTGCTTTTTGATATTGGTACCATCCTAAAAATGTTTTAGATGGCAGTCACTACACCCAGAAGAAAGTATGGTAGGACCTTTTCGTACCTGCACCCATTAAAATCTACCTGTATGTAAAATTTTTAAAAAATTATTTATTCACAGAAATGCTCAAAACGGATTGATTCTGTCATTTTAGGGTTTTTCAATTGAATAAAAAATATTAGCGGAAGGTACAAATAGAAATTAGTTATACATATGAGTGGAATTCTACTTACAATGGTAGCAATATTAAAAAGTAACTTACAACTGTTTAGGTAGATACTTCGGCCTAAATCTGGTCATCAAAATTATTTTAGAAGTATAAATAACAGATTACAGAAGAATGTTTACATGTGTGTAAAGAATACACTCTCAACATTTAATTTTAATTTTACATTTAGATACTGTAAATTTGGGAAATTTTTGATTGGGTTCTATTTGTGCAAAAAATTGTAAAATTACCAAGGTGCAAAAATGAAACAAATGTAAAAATTTGAATTGCCGTGAAATTATTTAAATCCTTGGTGTCCAATTTCCGTGGTTTTCAGAAAAAAAAAATTGTGTGGTGGTAAATTAATGGTTTGTAAGCATTGACATGTAAATAAATTTGTGGGTCAAACAACAAAAATTGGGGCATTAAGAAAATAAGTGATTTAACAGTAAATGTAATTTATTTAGATTTTCACTAACTGCCACTCATTGATAGGAAAATAGATTCAATTTATTTAAAATTTTATTGTAATGTAATTACCATATATAACTTGTGACAAACAAATAAATAACAAAAATCTGAAACACAATACTACAGTCCATCAGCGATACTGTGGCAGAGTGTTTATAAACACAGGCAAGTTTATTATAAACCAATAGGTATTAATACCAAGCTATCGTATATTCACGCCTTCATACATTCATTTGTCAACTCCACCTTTATATATCCCTATCTTAGGCTATATATATTATATAGACTCTTCCATATTTATAAACACTTTGCCACAATATCACTGACGGATTATAGTATTAAGAAACAAAATATTGCGACTCTAAAAAATATATGGATTTAAAATTTACAGTACAATATATAAACTGATATGGATTGTTGAAGTTGTGTTAATTATAGAAATTACTCAAAAAACTGAATAAACAAATCTGTTGAAAAAAATGGTCAAACTGAGAATTGGTACAGGTATATATTAGTTAATAAGGCTGGAATTATTACTAAATCCGATTCAATTTTGCAGCAATAGACGACCGATTCCGTATAAAATACCTCATCAGTAGTGCTTACACCAAACAAGTGGAAATCCAAACATCCTTATGATATTGAAAGGCCAAAAACATAATGTTTCCATAACCACCTTTTACTATACTTTGAATGATTAAGCAGTTTTAATGAGTTTTAAGAAGCAGATAATTTTGATGAATAAAGAAAATGGGAGGGCTGATAACGTTTATTTTATACTTACTCAGGTGATCTAATAACAGGGAATGTATTTTTGCACCTGGTCAAGTACCCTTTTTACTAAATAAATGAGATGGGCTGATCAAGCAAACTAGATTTATGTTAACTTTGTAATGGTTGAGTTGAGTTGAGTAATGGTGGTTAAAGTCCCAGTCAAGAATATTTTACTTATACCAGATGTCTCCATCTATAGGCTAAGGTGCAGAAATTTTGCCTGTGCATTGGCTTAATGGCATTATACACCAGGGTTCGTTATTTTGCCATGCCCACTGTGACATAGGACTTCATTTATTTTAAGTTCCCATCTAAAAGAACTGTGACTTTCACTTATTAATGTAGAGTGCTTGATGAAAGAACCCCAAGTCTTGGGTCAGACCCAGTCATGGTTCGAACCCACCACCTGCCACTTACGGAGTGAGCGCTTTTCCAACTGATCTGCTGCAGTGGCTGTAATGGTCAGATGTTAAAGGGAAGGTTTAAAAAATCATAAATCACTCTATCATGTTTATTTTGGTCCACTAATTTTACAATTATTAAGCATTAATTCTAGTTTTGATTAATTTCATTCAGAATTTATTTGAATGGACGATGTGCAAATCTGTGTAATTCCTGAAGTATTCAGTCATATTAATTAAAATTCCAGATTAATAATAAGAACATTTAAATACAGTACCAGTATTCATAAATATTATTTTTTAATCAAGAAAAAAGCAAAAATGTTAAATGACACTCATGAATCTAAGTTGAGAGTTGAGTGATGGTATTTAATGTCCTAGTCAAGAGCATTTCACTCATGAATCTATTACATCCATGACAACTGTCAACAATTAACACAAAGTTGTGAATTCATCATTGGTCCTGGTAAAATGTTATTCGTTTCAATCAAAAATAATACAAATAATTTGCTTTATTCCATACAATGAAATAAATGTAAATTGAATTTTAAATAATTTAATTTGCCAACAACCACAAAATTTCTACTTAACACATATAATGGAAGTAAAATTGGGAATAATACCCTCCCATGAATAGATCTTACAGTTATAGTCTGTCTACAATCTAATGGCACATTAAACAACCAGTCCATTCTATGAAATAGGTGTGAAAGTTTATATAAATGAATTGTCTACCTTCTTGGATATAACCATCCCAAGCAAAAGAATTTTAACCTGAATTTGTTTATAGTGGTCAGTTACCTATTTACAATAATAGACTGATCGAAAAAATGTAAAATCTCTGCCATTAGATCATGGACGACCTAAATATGGTACTTAAAAGTATATACCTAGATCAACAAAACAAACAAACATCCTTAATTAACCACATACATACATGATATATAAATGATAATATTATACTACAACCTTTAGTAATGGTCAGGCTTTGGCATTTGTAAAATTGTGTAAAGTGCATATTTTTGCCAGAAACAATTCTTCAATGAAATTAAGGGTCCGAGAGAAATTCAAGATTTCAAATAGTTATTTGAAAGAGTGGAGTGGAATAGAGTAATGGAGTTTTATGTCCAAGTCAAGATTTTTTTTTACTTATATCGAGGCGGTCAGTTCATTTATGGTGGAGGCAACCCGAGCCCCCAGATAAACCTTTGGCAAGCATACTGACAAACTTTCTCAGACAAGGATCTGCCTTGGGTTTCTAACTCAGGAAGGCTGTGAGAGGTTCTGTGATCCATAACCATAAACTTTAGATCACATGGTCACTGCAGCTTTATACTGAACACCATTCTGGTAGTTTAAAATCACTGAACCATGAATTAAAAGTTTTATGACATGTAACCAGCAACAATTTGACGAAAATAATCAGATCTGCAATAACGCTTTCTTTGTCAGACTGGTACCGGTACATGTACAATGTAAAATGGCCCTCATAAGACTGGTATAAGTGTTATACAAGATGGGCTATTGTCAGATCATGACTTGTATACATATTGTACCATGACCCATCATCAATTCCTGGCCAGTATACAGGTGTTTAAAATTCCCGGGTTCGAGGTTCGGGACCTTTTGATTTTATATTGGGACTCTTGATATTGAAATTTCAAAAGTATGATGTACCAGCCGTTTTTAATCAGAATAATACTATTTTTCTATATGATAACATAATGGCACATGGGCCTTTCAGTGATGATACTGGCCTTCAAAACTTTATGTGTGACCTGCCATAAAAAGACATAAGGTCCCGGACCTTACATTATAACACATAAGTGGTTTTACATAAAACCAGCAAGTTGACTAAAGTTGTCTGCTATTTTTTCATATTTGGATTGATATTTTTGTCTACTTTCACCAAGTGAACATTTTCTGAATATGTTTTGCAATTCATTTTACTCAATACTTGCTGCCTCCTATTAAGAAATTTGTCTACTTTTAAAATTTACTGAAAGGTCTGAATGATAATTTTGAACCCCTGATCATTGTATATCTATACATAAGATGGACCGTGGTCAAACCCTGACACATAGATGACCCCCACCTTTAGTTCCTGACCCGTATATCTATAATAACATAAGATGGCACATGTCATGTTTTTGATTCTGGACAAATCTCAAATGCACACATAGATAATAAAGATTTAAAGCCAATCTATAAGATCACAACATCATTAATTTTCTGTATATAAATTGTTTATATTAAGTTTATTTTAAAATTACTGTGATTTCCTTGATGTCATCTTCCTCTGTCTGCTCCTGAAAGTACAATAAAATTTACAGGTTATACTAACATGAATTTTGTGCAGGTTATACTCACATGGGATTTGTACAGGTTATTGCAAGCCTAGGCTTATCAAGGCCCTTAAAATGTTTTATGGCAGTCATCACAGTATTGTTGATAAGTTTGATGTCTCTGTGTCCAGGATTGCCCTGGATATATTTGACGTCCCATAGTTTCATGTTCCTTTCACACAATTTTGATTACACACGTGGTGGGTGTAGCTAGCTAAACAGGAGGTGCTTACCCTTCCGGAGCACCTGGCCTCACTTCCCTGGTGGCAGTTCACGTGTCTAACCTAACTTGTCAGTTCCAAAGTTTTTCTTTGCTTCTGGATTGCGATTCGGACATGGATTAGTATGTTTGTTTTTGATTATAGTGACATTAAAATTTGTGTGGTAAATGCAAATCCCTGACTTCATTGCAAAGGTAAACAATTCTGAACTTTCACCTATAGCTGGTGAAGTCTTGATATAAGTGACTGGGGGGTAAAACCGCATTCAATCAATCAAACTTTTCAATCAAACAATAATGAGTCTAATAATATCCCCTTACCTTGCTTCTGTTCTAGATGAAGTGTATTCAAACCACATTACATGAGGAATTAAAGTTGAATCTCTTAACATGAGGAACTCTCCTATATAACTGAAAACAGAAATCAAAATACGTGAGGAACTCATGCAGACACACGATAAACTCATGTAGACACACAAGGAACTCATGTAGACACACGAGGTACTCATGTAAAAACATGTTGTCTCTAGAGGTGAAATCAGATCTTAGAATCTCTGGCCAGGTCTATAAGGGCCTATTTTATAACTTTTTTGGGTGGCCTTTATAGACAATATTTCAGAATTTTGAACACGTGTCTATAAGGCCACATTTATGACATTGCTGAGGTGAACTTTATAAACAGATTCAACTGTGATAGTACTGTAAAACCGCTTTATATTAGCACAAACATATTTTTTTATTTTCCTTAACATAAGTGATTGACGCATCTTTATTTTAGTGCACCAACTATTTGATTGTACTCCGAGTCCCTTCTAGGTAACTTTAGCGCCGTTTTACTTTAAACACTTTAGCATAAAGATCTGACCACCAAAACCGATAAAATAAAACTGTTGCTAAAATTTCATAGTTACAGTGTAATACTGTATATGTGTGTGTATCAAATCTGATTTTAGAACCTCTGGCCACTTCTATAAGGACACCTTTTCACTTCTTGTGTGAACTTTTATAGACTGGTTCAACTGTTACTAACACTAACACTTACCTAGAGGCTAGATATGGAAATATTGGTGTTAATATAACTTGTACAATACCAAACCACAAAGCTCCTAAAAACAAGCCAAGTAAAGCACCACAGGCCACTTGACTGACAGTGTGGTAATGAAGATATATTCTACAAATAAAAAGAAATTTATAATAAAATATATCCTGTCTACAAGGGCCAATTGAAGGACTGACTTTGTTGATTGTTGACCTTTGTTGACCACTCCCAAAAGGATCCAAACTGGCCTAGCTTGGACATTGTTACAATTAAAAATAGTATGAGAGCTACCGGTACTTAAAAAAGCATTAAAAAATTTCCATTCACAAGTGACAATTTTGTTAAAAAAATTTCATGAAATATTACCAAAATAGGAGGTACACATGATACTGATGTGTGTACAATGTATGGGACCGGTAAAATTTTATCTAATTTGAGAAAAAAAGTTAAAATATACATAATCTAAGCACCCTAAAATGTTTCAGATGGACGGTGCAAAAATAGGTACACAAGAATTATTTTTGTGTGCTTAATTTTGGTGTTCTTGAAAAATGAAACAAATTTCAGGAAGCAAGCTCGTGCAAATGTCAAGTCAACTCGGGACAATATTTCACAATATCAGTTCAATAACCCTATAATACAATATATATAACTGTATAATACTTACCTACTATAACAAACTATAAATGATACTATAAAACAAGCCAGACTAGTACAATATTTCCATATAATACTTACCTACTATAACAAACTATAAATGGTACTATAAAACAAGCCAGACTAGTACAATATTTCCATATAATACTTACCTACTATAACAAACTATAAATGGTACTATAAAACAAGCCAGACTAGTACAATATTTCCATATAATACTTACCTACTATAACAAACTATAAATGATACTATAAAACAAGCCAGACTAGTACAATATTTCCATATAATACTTACCTACTATAACAAACTATAAATGATACTATAAAACAAGCCAGACTAGTACAATATTTCCATATAATACTTACCTACTATAACAAACTATAAATGATACTATAAAACAAGCCAGACTAGTACAATATTTCCATATATCATCTAACCAGTTATTATTTCTGTATACTCTGAAATAAATCAAAATATACAATTGATGAATTGTAGTAAAACATGCTAGTGAGGTCCTGGATGGCTGAGTGGTCTAAGTGGGCACTTACGGATCACAGCAACTCTAAATGACTAGGTTTGAATCCCAGTTGGGACAGATCCTAGTGTGAGGAAGTTTGTCAGTCCGCTTGCTGAAATCTGGTGGTTATCTTCAGGCACTCCAGTTTCCTCCTTCACCAATCCCAAACTGACTACCTAAATATACATGATATAAGTGAAAAATTCTTACTTTGGGCTTAAAATATCATTCAATTTTTGTTCTTTTTTTAACAAATATATATATATATATATACAATCTGCTACAGTCATTTACTGATTGATTGATTTATTGACCGATTAATTGATCTAACCTTTTAACATCAATGTTTGAAAATTTACCTTATAAATAAAAAGAGGACCATGTATGTTGAGAAGAACCAGACACACTGTGAATGACTTGATGGCATACCATATTCTGTATATAATGTCTGTCGACCTGAAATATAAAAACATTCAGTAAATAGGATCCCTCACCAGCAGGTACTTTTGTGCTTTGTACTTACCGGGTATGTTCAAAGGGCCATAACTCCCAGGAAAAGTGAGAAAATCAACTTAAGTTAATGATATGCATACCTCAATGCTGATGCAAGTTTCACAAAATAGGGCTTCATAATTTTGAAGAATTACTCCAGACAAGAATTCTTGGATAGACGGATGTTTAAATTCAATATCTCCCATTTTCTTTGGAAAGCAGGGGATAAAGATACTGTATAATGTTAATATTTCACTGTGGATTTATTTTCGCTATGTCCGTAGTCCAGTGTATTCCCGCGAAAATATCACTGCCACAAAAACACAGCATTCTGAGGCATTCAGTAACGTTGCCCATGAAGACCGCGGAAGTTTGACACTGTGAAAATATTAGTCATCGTTAAACTGGGGAAATTTGATACCGTGAAAATAAAGCAATATACTGTAGGAATCACATCAAATCCTACACACAAAATAGCAAATTCTACAGAAAATTACCTTATAGGGGTTTTAGAGTTAAGTGGAGTGGAGTAATGATGTTTTACGACCTAGTCAAGATTCTTTCACTTATCAGTATATTCAGTTCTGGGTGGTAGAGGAAACCTGGGTACCAAGAAAAAACAACCAACCCTTGACAAGTAAACTGCCAAACCTTCTCGTACAAGGATCTGTCATGGTGTGACTTAAACCTAGGCAGTGATGGGATATAAAATTATTAAGCATGGGGTTTAGAGCATTCTGCCATCAGGGTATTTAACGACTTCTCAAAATTCATTGATAATAATGTGTACAAGGCCTCATCCTCTAAAATAGAGGCCTTTGATAGAGTGTAAAGTATCATCTGTTCCAACCTAGAGGCCACTGATAGTGCATAAGGTCTCTAATGACCAAATCCAGAGATAGAAATGTGTTTAATATTTCCACTAAATCACTGGATTTATTTGGATCAGTGAATTTGTGTAGAGCAGTGGTTTTGTATGGACTATTGGATTTGTATGGAATAGTGTCAATCTGCATTTATATACCAGTGATTTTGTAGACCAGTGGGTTTGCATTGGCGTGATTTATATATGTGGACCAGCAAAAGCTGATTTTATCAGTCACTGTTCAAAAACCATAACTGGAAGGTCAAAGGTCAAAATGGATTTTTAATCCTGTTGTATGGTTCTATTATGTTAGATATGTTTAGCTTTACATGTTTTCAGATGTGACAGATTTCATTTACAATTAACTTACCTCTACAGGGTCGACTTTCTCTTATTATATGTTTAAGTACCCAGTTAAAAGCCTCATTTAAAATAATACCACTGAGATATGAAATCTGACAAAATAAAAATTAAAAAACAAATATGAGAATGTAAAGTTTTGTGTATTAACTAACATGGATGTTAAAACTTGATTGTACAGTACAGGTCTGTCAAAAGTTTAACACTAAGCTAACAAATTAGTGCCACTGGCAGATCATCTCAGCCTCTCAATCATTATCTATATCTTGACAGCTTTATGGTAACTAGCTATTCATATCACAGCAATCTGGTAGCCAAGCTTTTACTCTTTTTCCTTAGCTCAGTGTTAAACTTTCCACAGGTGTGTACTGTACCTGGTCAAACAACGACTGATTTTGTATGCCTAAAATTACTACTGAATATATGTAAGTTTCCCCTGGGAAACAATAACATAAATGGTAATATTTTACCAAAATTCCCAAAACAATAGTATGTCATACATCATTTATGAGACAGCAAATTTGTGGGAAGTGTCATGTTATGCCAAATCTTTGTTAATTTCTAAATAAATATTAACAATGTTCACATATATGCAATTTAATTTTCAATATTGGATCTAACATTTCCCTTATATACAGGTAGTTTATAACATGTACATGTATAACCTGGAAGCTGAAATGTAACTTACTGTGTGTAAATCCCTTCTGAAGAGAATGAGTGTTCCAAACCCAATACCTAAACCAAATGGTATTAAACTGCACCAAGCCAGTAGAAACCCAAATATGTCACCTGTAGAAAAAAAACACAGCGGATATATAAATAAGCAAGTAGATGAGAAAAAAGCTAGTGTTTCCACAAAGTTACGGTTAAATGTCTGTTAAATGTGGCAAAAGTACTAGATTTCTGAGTTTTCAATATTCTTGTTTTGGGGGTTGAAATGAAATTATTCACTGTATTAATCATATAGATGTTTTGTTGTCAATCGATGAATAAATAATACTGTTTATGTCATAGTGTATGTGAGTGTAAACTGGAGAGTTCTCACAATACCACCGACAGTGATTTAGAAGTAATGTATACACATTAGTTATAAATACAGGTACACATACAGTGTCGGTGATGATGTGTTCAGATCATATTGTGGGAATGCAACATTTGGGACATGTGAGAGCATATCACACATATTTGCAACCTTGCTGACTTCAATTTCGTTATAATCTCTATGTTCTATATACCTGCTGGATATTCTACGTGTGTGAGCGAAATAGACTTCCATTTCACTTGAGAAAAATCACTATCTTCCATATTTTCCTTTTCATTCACAAAATTTGATTGTATACTAGACATCAACCGGAAATTCTAAGAGCGCATACTCGATCTCTGCCTTCGGATCTTACGGACTTTTTGATTGGTCTATATATTTATATTGTAAACACGCGGCCGAACGAAAAATAAAACTACTTTCGATTTGCTTACATGGGGAATTCCCTACTTATGGCTTCGAAAGGAACACATGCTCTTTCATTGAAAATTATTGCAGAATGTTCAACAACAAAAGCTCGAACATGCAAGATGAAATTGCCCCATTATGTTGTAGATACTCCAGTATTTATGCCAGTTGGAACCCAGGGAACACTGAAGGGACTGCTACCACAACAACTGGAGGATTTGGATTGTAAAATTATGTTGGGGAACACATACCACTTAGGCAATCGTCCAGTATGACTTTTTGTTTCTATGATCACACATACCACTTTAAGTGGCACTTGGGCAATCGTCCAGTATGACTTCTTGTTTTTATGATTACACATACCACTTTAAGTGGCACTTAAGCAATCGTACAGTATGACTTCTTGTTCATACCTTAGGCAATCGTCCAGTAGGCTATGACTTTTTGTTTTTATGATCACATCTTTTTTTCCAAATCCGGTAATGGTACCCAAGCCTATCATGCCTATGGTCATTTGGTATTATTTTATAGCCCGAATTAACCTACAAACACATCCCTTGGTGATGTGTAATCATGTGACAAAAAAGAAAAAAATAACACATCTCCATGCAGTTTGATATGTGAGATGTGTGTAACATGAGTGGTAATCTCTGGGAAACAGAGAAACACTCGAAGTAAATTTTTACTTAATTTATTATGTATTTGTTGTGTATTCGTGGAACTTCTACAACATCACTGCTGTACTGTACACAGTGGAGTTATGCAGAATTTCTGACAATCAAGCCCCCAATATTCCTCCTGTTAGAACTGGTTTTATAAGACAAAGTGAAATGTACAATAGGGAACCTCATTTATTGAATATTAATCAGAGGTTTCAATAAAGGCAGCAAAGCAACAAAAGTCTGATACTTGTATAGATTTGGATAAAATTTGTCACCTGCTCTAAATAAGTTTGCATTTTGTGAATATACATATTACTCCATACTTACTGCCTACTTTAAGAAATTTGTCTTCTATTTAGAAATTCACTGAAAGGGTCCATTATACTAATATAGTTATAATAAATTTGATCTGAAAATATTTTAAGAACTAGAATAAATTTAAAATCTCTCCTTTTATTAGAGCTGAGGTTTGTCTAATGTGAAGGTTGTGCAGCTAATATTGCATTTATTACTTGATTTTTAGCACCATTTCTACAGAAACTGTATTAAAACCAATCTGTTTATGTAGCACTAAATCTCCCCAAATACTAGGAGTGGGACAAGATATAGATAATTAATTATAACAAATATTAAGAATTATGATGGTATACGTGTCGATAGAAGCTATGAAAAAATTGATATATCAGTACTTTAAATTCAGGAAATTTCTGTGTTTAGTTTGACTTTTATATACTTAAATTGATGAAAATGTGACGTCATGGACAACACCAACATGGTCCATGGCCACCACTGAACCAGAAATAAATGTAATTGTTCCTTGAAATTCAGAGTCAGATGTCTGGGGAAGTTTTGGACGTCCTGTATTTGAAATATTACATAGATACAAAAAACGTAATATGTAAAATTAAAATTGTGTCGTTACTTAAGTCATTATTTGATATCTCATGGTTGAGAATTGAGATATGGCAGTTTAATGTGATTGAAAAGTAAATTTTGGAACATTTAATTGAAGGTATCTTATGTATACATGTATTTCCAATATATCATGATACATATTGCAATTATATATCATTATATATTGTATCATGGCATGCCTGTATCATCCCAGCCCTTCCAAACAGAACTGTTAAAAGTTTAACACTGAGCTAAAGAAAAAGGAGTCGGTGCCCGGCTGTCGCGTGTGAACGAGATGTGAATAGCTAGTGACCAAAAAGTTACCAAGAGATAAATAGCAGCTGTCAAAATATATATAACAAGGGGCGAAGATGAGCTGCCGACTTGACACTAATTTGTTAGCTTAGTGTTAAACTTTCAAAAGGCCTGTGCTGTATATGATAATTTTTCTTTAATTTTAGGGTACATCTGTGTTAGAAAAAGCTGGAGGTCTACACAAGTTTATGGGATGGGAAAGATGTCTATTAACTGTAAGATAATTGTATAATATTTATAATTGGAGTGACATAATGAAGTTTTGCATCCTTGTAAAGACTCTTTCACAAATGATCATGATGATGGGGACTTATTGGCCAAATGATCTAAAACATGTACTTGTAGATTACAGCATTGATCACCACATAACTTTGAATCCCATTCAGGGCAGATCATAATGTGAGAAAGTTTGTCAATTTGCTTGTTGAGGATCAGTGGTTTTTGCTGGGCACTCCAATTTCCTCCACCATCTCAGAAATGACCACCTTGACATAAGTGAAAGAATCGGGACATTACTAGCTTTTTCACTGATATCTAGGTGGTATTTTCAGGGAGTAAAAACCAGTGACCTGAGAAAACCACTGACCTTTATAGCTTTCTTACACTAGGACCTGCCCCAAGTAGGATTCAAACCAAGGTGATGAGAGGTGTGGTGATCTGCAAATGCATGCTTTATGCCACCAAATCCCCATATTTATAAGTGTGGCTATTTAATTGATTTTTTCATACTGGACTTTTAACAGTTTCATTAAGTAAATAAGAACAAAATTAAAATATTTTTCTATTGTCTGTATGGATTCTTAAAAGGACTTAAAAAGTTATTTAGGGTCCTTGTAACATAACAAGGATTTACTGTATATATGTGTTATAAATACAGCAGTATAATATTGTATAGTATTACCACATACTATCTTTATAATTATATTTTGCCATCCTTAGGCAGGGTTTCAAATTTCCTCAGGTCTGAGGTCCAGGACTCCTTGATTTTACATTGGGACCCTTAATATTTACATTCTAAAAGTCCGATGGACCTGCCATTTTTTACCAAGATAATCCTACGCTTTCTATATGATTACATAATTATACATGAACCTTTCCAGAAAGAAACTGGTCTTTCAAAATTTGTATTTGGGACCTGCCAAAAATAAAGGCAAAAGGTCTTGGACCTTCTGTTACAAAACATAATTTCTAACACCTGCCTAATATCCAAGAAAACTTTACAAAAAATGCTTGATACATTGAAAAAACTGATGGGAGAAGGAGTGGATTGGAATAATATTAAGAAGAATCATTTGCATATGCAGACAGTCAGCTCTAGGATGGTAGAGGAAATTGGAGTACATGGAGAAAACCACTGACCTTTGACAAAAGAACTAGGATTCTGTCTCCCACCAGGATCCGCATGAATGGTATTTGAACCTGTGTGATGAGAGGTGTTGTCATCCATAATTCATGTTTTAGACCACTCAGCAAATTAGGCCCCTTGATAGGGGAAGTGGTACTGGATGAGTGGTGTAACATTACTCTTCTGTGGTTTTTCATTTCCAGTACTTTTTTACAGGATAGTGGAGGATTTCAAATGGTGTCACTTCTAAAGCTGGCAGAAATAACAGAAGAAGGTGTCAAATTTGAGTCGCCCCATGATAGATCTGAAATGATGTTAACCCCTGAAAAGTCTATAGAAATACAAAACTCTATAGGTATGAATTTTGTCTAGATATACAAAATTCTATAGGTATGTATCGTCTATAGAAATACAAAATTTTATTGGTATGTAGTTTATCTGTAGATATACAGAATTCTAAAGGTATGTATTTTATCTATAGAAATACAAAATTCTATAGGTATGTATTTTATCTATAGAAATATAAAATTCTATAGGCATGTATTTTGTCTATAGATATACAAAATTCTATAGGTATGTAGTGTGTCTATAGAAATATAAAATTATATAGGTGAAGAAAATATGAATGGCATTTATAGAAATATGGACATTTTTTGGGGTATTTATGGTGTCTATACAAATACAAAACTCCATAAATATTTATGGTGTCTATGAAAATACAAAAAACCATAGATATGTATGGTGTCTATACAAATACAAAACTCCATAGATATGTATGGTGTCTATGAAAATACAAAAAAACATAGATATGTATGGTGTCTATACAAATACAAAACTCCATAGATATGTATGGTTTCTATAGAAATACAAAACATCACAAACATGTATGATGTTTATACAAATACAAAACTCCATAGATATGTATGGTGTCTATACAAATACAAAACTCCTTAGATATGTGTGGTGTCCAAATACAAAACTCCATATATATATGGTGTCTATACAAATACAAAACTTCATAGATATATATGGTGTCTATACAAATACAAAACTCCATAGATATTTATGGTGTCTATGAAAATACAAAAAAACATAGATATGTATGGTGTCTATACAAATACAAAACTCCATAGATATGTATGGTGTCTATGAAAATACAAAAAAACATAGATATGTATGGTGTCTATACAAATACAAAACTCTATAGATATGTATGGTTTCTATAGAAATACAAAACATCACAAACATGTATGATGTTTATACAAATACAAAACTCCATAGATATGTATGGTGTCTATACAAATACAAAACTCCTTAGATATGTGTGGTGTCCAAATACAAAACTCCATAGATATATATGGTGTCTATACAAATACAAAACTTCATAGATATATATGGTGTCTATACAAATACAAAACTCCATAGATATGTATGGTGTCTATACAAATACAAAACATCATAGATATGTATAGTGTCTATACAAATACAAGACTCCATAGATATGTATGGTGTCTATACAAATACAAAACATCATAGATATGTATAGTGTCTATACAAATACAAGACTCCATAGATATGTATAGTGTCTATACAAATACAAGACTCCATAGATATGTATAGTGTCTATACAAATACAAGACTCTTTAGATATGTATGGTGTCTATACAAATACAAAACTCCATAGATATATATGGTTTCTATACAAATACAAGACTCCATAGATATGTATAGTGCCTATACAAATACAAGACTCTATAGATATGTATGGTGTCTATACAAATACAAAACATAGATATGTATAGTATCTATACAAATACAAACTCCATAGATATTTATAGTGTCTATACAAATACAAAACTCCATAGATATGTATAGTGTCTATACAAATACAAAACTCCATAGATATGTATGGTTTCTATACAAATACAAAACCCCATAGATATGTATGGTTTCTTTACAAATACAAAACTCCATAGATATGTATGGTGTTTATACAAATACAAAACATCATAGATATGTATAGTGTCTATACAAATACAAGACTCTATAGATATCTATGGTGTCTATACAAATACAAAACATCATAGATATGTATAGTGTCTATACAAATACAAGACTCTGTAGATATGTATGGTGTCTATACAACTACAAAAGTCTTTATGTATATATGGTGTCTTCTTAGTCCAATATCCTATACATGGCTTTACCAACATTACCAGATAAATGAATTATAGAAGAGAAATTATTGATTAATTTTTGGGTTTGCATCGCAATGACACTATGATGGATGTTCTTGAGCAAAAAGGTTTCATTGGTATAAAGTGCATGCACATTGATCACATAACCTCTTACCGACTCTCTCTTGCATATTCTATTGTGAGAATGTTAGCCTGCAGAAGATTGGTTGTTTTCTCTAGATACATGTACTTGGTTTCCTTCACCATTTCGGAATTGACTGCCTGTATATATATAAGTTTGGGGTGTAAAACATCATTACACCAATCCATTTTAACATCACAGAACAGATCACCTTGATATAACTGGATGAATCTTGACTATTTCTATCCACCATACTCCTTAAGTAAGACAATAAAGTTAACATAAGTCAGTACCTTTATATCAAATAGATTAACATAAGTCAGTACCTTTATATCAAATGGATTAACACAAGTTTTAAGTAAGGTTTTTAAGTTGATATATAATTTACTTGATTGTTTTATTTGTTCAGGTGCAGATATTATAATGCAGTTAGATGATGTGGTACACAGTTGTGTTACAGGTCCTAGAGTAGAAGAAGCCATGTATAGGTATGTCTAACTTTAACTAAGGAGGTAATCAAAAACAAACGCACTAATCCATGTCAGAACCACAATCCAGAAGCAAAGTAAAAACTTTGGAACTGACAAGTTAGGTTAGACAATTGAACTTCCACCAGGGAAGTGAGGTCGTGTGCTCCGGAAGGGTAAGCACCTCCTGTTTAACTAGCTACACCCGCCACGTGTGTAATCAATATTGTGTGAAAGGAACATGGAACTGGGGGGCATCAAATATATCCAGGACAATCCTGGACACAGAGACACCAAACTTATGAACAATACTGTGATGACGGCCATAAAACTTTTTGAGGGCCTTGATAAGCCTAGGCTTGCAATATTCCTGAGTCAACAATTTATTTGCAAGCAGCATTCTCACATTAGGATCTTCCAAAGTGGGATTTACTTATTTAAGGCATGAAATCAGTTTTGGTATGGAAGAGGAAACTGAGGAGCAAACACAGAAAATAATCAACCTTTGGTGCATCTCACTGCCTAGGATTGAATCCCACTCAGGAAGATACAAATGTGAGAAAGTTTGTCAGTTTGCTTGTCAAAGTTCAGTGGTTTTCTCCAGGTACTTTGGTTTCCTCTGTAATCCAAAAATTGACCACCTCAATATCTGTGAAAAAAAAACTGACTGGGACAGACCACCATTGTTCATTCTAGGTTTTTACAGAGGTCAGCCATTTTTGAAATCTTTCTTCTACTCCTTTACAACACCATTACACAAATATACATGTAATGTTAAGTATGGACCACAAAGGCTTTATTGATGGGGTCATTTGGCAATATAAGGGATAATGCCCCAATGGCATCCTGCTTGAATGAATAATGGTCCACTCATCTTTATACATTTGTCATGGACATGCATAATTCATAGTGATTTACAAGAGTTATGTCCCTTTCAAACATACCTACATGTATAATATTTGCAATGAACCACACATTTGTTTAGCAATGGCTTAGAGGTGGAGTTCAAGGTCAGGTTTAATATGTAAAAACTGTTACATATAATAATGATTTTGTTTGCCAAACATTACTACCAAATACAGATACTTTCTCCCAGGGAAAATGAGTAAAATTGCCCAATTTGACCATTTAAATCCCCAAAACAACAGTGATACACTAGCAAATTAAATGTAGTTATTCTTACTCAGAAAAAGTTAGATATTATCACAATATAACATCTTTGCAATGAGGATTCTAAACTATTGCCAGCATGGTATAATGCAGTTTGCTGTATTTAAATTTTCAAATTTTCTCAATTCAAAAGGCAGAAGATAGTTTTTTTTTTAAAAAAGTAACAAAATCACTACATAATGACCTTCCTTTTAGAGGATGTGATATTGATTTTTGTCAAAGCAAAGTGGACATAAACCTAATTTCATTAAAATATTGTGAATTTCTGCAACTTCACATTTTTGCTGGTGACATCTAGATATAGATGATAAGCGAAATAATCTTAACAGGAATGTAAAACCCCTTTTCACTCACTGTGCAATATTTTATATTTTAGAACAATAAGATGGCTTGATAGATGTATTGCAGCACACAGAAGGCCCCATGATCAGTGTATATTTCCCATTGTACAGGGCGGTTTATATCCAGATCTCAGGAAAAAATGTGCAGAAGGTATTGAAAGTGTTAACATTGATGTTTATGTGTGGGATGCACTGGAAAGAACAAAATAGGGTGCATTGTATCACCATGAAAAATAAAATTGTCTCATAGGCCTGCAATGTATATCCCCCTAATAAAGTGGGGGATTAATAGAGCCTACCTCTTCTTTGTAGAAATGTCAACCTGAGGGATGAACAGGTTGATTATTTTTCTTTCATATTTAATATAATCCTGTTTTCTAAACTTCTATCATAAAAATATCCCCAAAATGGGTAAAAAGTACATCTTGGTGTGTGTAGCTTAATTGATATATCGCTGACCATGCCTAAATATGTTCTGACACTGGCCGCCATCAAGGTACCAAAGCAGCGTCACAGCAACTAATAATGTACTAGTGTCAGTTACATCAATAAACAGAACAATTCAGACCAAGATTATATCTTTTTTGTGTGTAATTCAAGCATGCCGGCCAATTTGTCAATTGTTTTTAACTTGTGGGCTTACTTTGATCAGCCCAATGCAAGTATATTGTCAAGGTACCAAAGCAGCGTCACAGCAACTAATGGGGTACTAGTGTCAGTTATGTCAATAAACAGAACAATTCAGACTAAGATTTTATCCTTTTTGTGTGTAATTCAAGCATGCCAGGACTTTGTCAAAACATTGTGGACGTGGTCAGTTAACTTGTGGGCATTTTTTTATCAGCCCAATGCAAGTATATTATCTTTTATAATAATTAATGATGTAGTTTTTCAATTTTTTATTTCCAGAATTGATTAAAAGAGATGTATCAGGTTTTGCAATAGGAGGTCTTAGTGGTGGAGAAGAAAAGAGTCAATTTTGGAAAATGGTTACCATATCAACAGACATCTTACCTAAAGAAAAACCCCGCTATCTGATGGGGGTGGGGTAAATTAATACTTATTAGTCTTATACCTTACTTAACATCAAAATGTAAAAAAGGAGCAAGATGTTTATGAAAGATTGATGGTTTTCTCCTTATGCTCCAGTTTCCTCCACCGTTCCTGAACTGACTACAACGATATACATGTAAGTGAAAGTATCTTGACTGGGTGGTAAAACACCATTGATCCACTCAACTCCCAAAAACAATTTATGAGGCACAAATGGTTTTCGAATTTGTTAGGCCTGGAAATTGACTCAAATGTAATTGTGTTATTAGTATCAGATAGATTTAGTTTCAAGTGTGTACATGAGTTTTGCGTGTTTTACTGTATCAACACCAGTTCATTGTTATCAACCTTGTTCGTTTCCATGACGGAGATGTAAACTTTTATTGTTGTGTTTGTTATCAATTTTCCATGGATGCATTCAAATCCTACTGTATTGACAACCTGTATATAAATACATGTATGGCTTGTTTATTAAGGACCACTACATAGCTCAGTTGGTAGAGTGCTTGCTGCTTATGTGGGAGGTCATGTGTTTAAACCCGGTCAGGATCTGACCGAAACTTGAAAGTAGGGAGTGACTCTTCTTTCCCCAAGCATTCTGCATTCAGAAATGAAAATTTCAGGGTCTCTCTGAAGAGACTTAAAAAGTGATGTCCTGTGTCATGGTATGCATGGCATGTTAAAGAACCCTCCCTGCACATTGGCCTGAGTGAGCTGCAAAAGTAAAGAGTTCTGCCACTTTACCATAGCTGGTAACTTCTCAGTATAAGTAAAATATTTTTGTATTGGACATAAAACCTCATTAAAAAAACCAATCAATCATAAGCATCTCAAAATTTATTGCCAAACGATAACTTCTTAGAAATGACATAATCTGACTGAAAAAATGGTGTTGATGAAGGAGTTTTTATTGTATATTTGTATTCTGTAGATTTGCAGTTGACCTGGTTGTTTGTGTGGCACTCGGCTGTGATATGTTTGATTGTGTTTACCCGACCAGAACAGCTGTAAGTTTTTGTTATACAGTCTATATATATATGTATAATGATTCATGGTAGGTTCCATATCATATGCCATATCTGACCTAGATCCCAGTATCAGACCAAGGGCTTTCACACAAGGTCTGTTATGGCATATGATATGGATTTCACCATGTTTTATTATGTTTATCATGTACTTAGAACAAATACATGCATTACAGACATTTGTCAAAAATGACAAAAACTCAACTTGCAACAATTAGACGAAAAATTCACTCCTCCAAATAATACCACTCTCAGCATTTGTATAATATTCATCCTCAGGCAAACATTTGTAATGCCTAATAATGTGGTCGAAGGATTTCCAAGATGATATAGTAATTAGATCTATTTGTTTAGAGTAGCCAGTCTGATATCAATATCTAACCAATGATACAGCTTTTATGTCTGGGCATGTGCAGTCGGTGATATGGTTTATATCATTCCAGCCGTATCTTTTTAGCATGCAGAAACTAAGTATTTATTACAAATTACAAGATAATTCATTTTATTTATAATAGCCCCCAAGTCCAAACAATAAACCCATGTAATAAAAATCATATTACATGTGTAATATCATTCATGTATCCTTGGTTAAGGACGTCATACTTTTGTTGTAACATATTATGATGTCATATTTTAGCAAGTGTTTCATGTGGTTTTGCATCCATTTTGACTGTTATGTTATAGCTAAGAACACACTTTACAGAGACAAAAAATCAAAATGAGTTTTCTTGAAATATACAATAAACTGAATCTTATGTCCGTGTTTATGTAATACTGAATTAATTAAACCTGTTCAATAAAATTGTTAATGCAACTTGCACAAAATTTTAATTTTGCATGAATGGGCGGACATGGCAGAGTGGTACTTTTACTGGCTAAAGAAGTCAAGGGTTGTGGGTTCGAACCTCACTTTGGACCTGGAACTTTTCTGAGATGATTTTCATCTCTTGCCCATACTAGAGCTGTAAAAAGATTGTTGCCAGGTAGTCATTCGAGTGAGACTAAAAACCAAGGTCCTGTGTCTAAGCGCATACCAAAGACTAAAGACACCTCTGTAGAGTTTGAAAAAGAGTAGGCCACCTTTGGCGGCTATAGAGGATGCTTACAATTAGAAGTGATTAAAACAAACTGAGCAACATAAACTGCAACTAAACTAAAATTTTATTGAACCTGTTTAATAAATCCAATATTACCTAATTATTCATGTTTGATCCTCTATATGTGAGGCCAGTGAAACTTGTGACCTATAAACTAGATCATATGATGTTACAGAACCAGTAATAATGACATAGTGAATGGTAACATATCAAACAAAATAATTTCAAGAAAAATATACACTTTGGGCATCATTTTTAAAAAATATATTCTGCCATATAGAAATTGTATGGATACCCATTGTGATTATTTATGTGGAAATTACATTCCATATGGTTTAACTATTAATGTTTTCAGTATACTTGGCATACATTTTCTATATGGTAAGCTAGACATATAGTGTCCATATATTTTCCATATATTATTTGAGAAATCATCATTATCTACATGTGGTATATGGTCAAATAATACACATGTAAAATGATATATCACTCGGTTGATTTGCCACTATTCTAATGTGAATTAAATTAAAGTCTTTGCAATAGGCACTGCAAACTATTTCCTCAGAAGTACATTTTATTATTTATTTGTAACAAGTTACATTGATAAAATTTGGTTATTTACATCACTTGGATTAAATAATTTTTTGAATGAAAATTACTTCAAACATAATTGTTGGGGACATCAATATGATGGAGGGAGTGAATCAGCAAAATGAAACAGCCATGGGTATAACATATCAACATGATGGAGGGAGTGACTCAGCAAAATGAAACAGCCATGGGTAATCAACATTTTGTTTTACTTCAAATGTCTCTCTTCATGTTTCATATGAAGTACAATGAAGGCCATAATAGTATTCATTATGAAAAAAAAACGTTCTTAAAATCTACATTGTATATTTTTTACCATAATTTTTTTAGAGATTTGGTACTGCTTTAGTGCCCACGGGAGTTCTGTTGTTAAAGAAAGATATTTATGCCAAAGATTTTCGACCTATTGATGAAAACTGTAAATGTTCCACCTGCCGTCAGTTCACCAGAGCTTATCTCCATACAGTTGTCCAGACAGAGACTGTAGCATGTTCTCTGTTAACAGTACATAATGTAGCCTATCAGGTAATATTATATCTGTATGAAGTGTCCAGCAAGGACCCCCTTAATCTTAGTGTGATGGGGGGAGATAACAATCACCATCTGTCCATGTAAGATTGTGTCTGGAGCATAATTTTTACATCTATAGATAGATTTTGATAAAAATTGGAATACATTTATACTACAAGATGACGTGTTGTGTACTACATTTAGGTGTGTAGGTCAAAGCTGTTGAAAGGCAAAGACCACAAGGTCGAATAATGGGGGTGGGGGTGGGGGGGCTTTGGCTCTTAAGAATCTGTTCTAGTTTCTTTTGTGGTTTACTTTTGGAAGAGATCTTTAAACCTGATACCCCACTTTAGAGTAGAGATTTCACGTGTAGCTGGTAATATTCTGATATAAATTAAATATTATTGACTGGGGCATAAATAACCATTCAACCGGTTGATTAAAAGTTACATACTGTGCATTATGTTGTTAGATATAATGTATTGTGATAAATATATTATTATACTAGGGTTGTCAGTTTACCAACATGATCATGTCCATTAATGATATGTGTGCATAATGTTTACATAGAAAATCCAAGAAATAATGACAACAGGTGCAATTCTGTGGTCAATGGAAATATTCACGTTTTTTTTGGTCACTCACAGGGTCTGGTAAAAGGACCCATTCCCAATGACAGAAAGTGCATATTTTTCCCAATTTTGTATATAAATCTCCAAATTGATTCTGCATAAAACCAGGGAAAAAGTGACAAAATCCCGTATTTGCCACATGGCTTTACATCATGATAATAACCAACATTTACACTTATGGTGATATGTATTCAAGGGATGCAACTTGTTGAACAGGAATCCGTTCTCACAGTAATGAAGATTACATGTATTCTTATGTCAAAATGAGTAAATTATTGAATCTTCTTTATTCTTTTTTTTTTCCAAAATGTTGATTTTTCCCAATTCCATTCCAAGTTCCCTTTCCCATCAAGCTAGAAAAATCCATGAATATAGTTCCACTAATATAAAATTATGTTTGTTTGTCCTGTTCTACCGGCCTCATTAAAGTTTGGCCTACTGATTATATTTTATTAATATTTTTCTTTTTTTCCTAACAACAAAGTTGATAAATTTTCATCTAAAAGTTTAATACAATCTTAATCTCCAACACATTCTGGTTTAATAAAAAAAAAAAAAAAATTAAAAATTAAAATTTCCTTCCCTACCTAACCCTCTGAGAAAACTGGGTTGGGTGAGGGGCAAACACAACATATTTTTAAGGCCTGTCTAACATTATGGGGGACAGATATGAACGAATATGGATTTATAACGAGATGAAGTTTTATTTACCATATATAATTCTAATACATGTATTTATTTTTTTTGCAGTTGGACTTAATGAGAAGTATACAACAGAGCATAATAGATGATAAATTTCCAGAATTCATCTGCAAGTTTTTCCATGAACAATTTCCAAATAAGGATTACCCCCAATGGGCAATAGATGCATTGAAGAGTGTAAACGTGGAGCTTAATTCCTGACAAGAAAGAAATAGTGTATATATGTTTGTGGAGTGGGGGGAGAACTTAAGGACTTAGGAGAGGGATGGCTTTGAAGGAGTGATGGATGCATTGTATAATACAATAATCAAATTGTATGGTACTTTCATTCCCGAGATAGATAGAGAGAGAGATAAAGAGAAAGAGAGAATATGCATCTTGAACTACAGAATCTTTGTAACACATCTGACTTTGTAGCGAGTATAAAATATCAAAATAATGATCTTTGGTATAAAAATGGGAACACTTGTTGCCCTTTTTGGGACCTATAGCTATTGGCAACACACTACAACGAAAATGACATAAATATAGTGTTATTGAAAAAATAACACTAGTGATGGCAATTTTATATTTTATTTGTAATTGGGACCAATTTGAACGGTCACTGAACATAATTTTTCTATCAACGAGTATGCAAATCTTAGTAAGACTTATGCTTGTATTTGCACTATGGTTTTAGTGACATAAAAAAATCACAATTAACTTTGTTTACACCAATTCAGTACGAGATTGCTGTCCCACTTGTCCTAGATGGGCCACAGAAGTGTGAAATGAAGTTGACTGTTCCAAGTTAGAGCATTCTCCAAATTGGATTCGAAATCACGTGACCTTTAGATGATCTGAGTTACATGCGCCATTTGTAGCTATAGCTACTTTTTTAGGATTCTAGTCATCCCATTTTTTATAATTACCAGAGCAAGATATGTATACTTGTCGATTATCCTATAATGCGAGAAGTTCCAGTAAAGACTGGTGATGTAGCATCGAAATCAGTATATTTCGACCTTCCATCTTTATTCCAAAATGTTTATGAAAAATTCTTTAAAATGTCATTAAGGACATTGCACATCAAAGTCAAGATTATTTCACTTATATTTGGACGTCACCCGTTGTGGGCGAAATACCTTTTTAGCCATCACAATATAGAATCATCCCCGCACAAGGAAAAATGGCCAACTGGCACATCATCTAAAGCTGGTTACGTCAATAAAGTAAAGTTACTAACTAGTAAACGGCTACCTGTAGGAGAAAAATTAGCTACTATATAGCGAGTTACTTATGCGAGAAAAATAAGCTACTATAGCTAGTTACCCGTAACTTGTGACTGTAAAGGTAGCTACCAAGAAATGTTTTATAAGTAACTGATTACTGATTACAACCTACATATGAAATAGTCATGCAAAAGCTACAAGTACCGAAAAATTCACTTTGCACACATTTTCTTGTACCATGATTTGTAGAACCAACATTTTCTATATTTAACACACTATTCACATTGAACAAAAAGCTGGGTATTCATTTCTAAAATAACCAATATTCAAGTACATGTGATCAACGTTATTCAATTCTGCGTAAGTTTTTACACACACACACACAGATGTATATGCTAACGGCTTAAAAACTGCCAGTGTTAAAGTTAAAGTATAAATGTTTATCGTTTTTCACATTTAATGTAAGTATAACTGGGCATTAACATATTACACTGTACATTCCCCTCTTTGGATATGGCGCTGGTGTTTTCCTTCTCAAGTTATCCCGGGAATACACAGCACTGATCGAGATGACGGGATGTTACTTCATCGTCACGTGGGTTCGAATATCATTTTCTTGGGAATTCAACTAATTTCTCTCTAGCACTCGTTGGGCGTGTCTAAGTTCTTTTTATACCATATGGCATAGTAAAGTCTTATTTACAAATGTTTTTCAAAAATCAAGCACTCTCATGAAATATTACATATAAAACGTGAATTTCAAATAAATTCAAACTCGATTAACGGTACCGGTCATCACAGCACCACTGTATTATCTAGGGTATCATCGTAGCGGCTTGTGTCACACCAGTAAACTTGTCAGCATGCAAAACATTGATTTCACCATATCAACTATCAGGGAACAACCATGGAGAGCTTCTCATGGCCCCTACGAGCATCACTTACATCTGGGACTGTATCTAACAAAATTGAGGTTACACCATAATTCGTAACTCTTCCCCGTGAATAATAATGCGTTCCCACGGATTATAAATCGTTCCCTCAAAATATAATTCGTTGCCACGGATTATAATTCGTGGTCACGAATTATTTTAAAAAATACTTAAAGAGGTCCTAAATGCGCTTTTGTAGTTTTTTAGAATCAGGATATAAAATATGAAACACAAACACACTAACCCATGTCCATATCACAATAAAATTGTAAAGTAAAACATTGAAACTGACAGGCTAGATTAAACGCGCGAACTTCCACAAGGGAAATGATGTCGGGTGCTCGGGAATGGTAAGCACTTCATGTTTAACTACCTACATCAGTTACGTGAGTCATTAAAATTGAAAGTGAAAGGAACATGGAACTTTTAGACGTCAAATATATCCAGTGCAATCCTGGACACACAGACATACTTATCAACAATACTGTGATGACGGTCATAAAACTTCTTGAGGGTTATGATAAGCCTAAGCTTGCAATGTCCCTGAGTCAACAATTTATTTGTAAGCTTCTTGCATCGTTGAATTAATAATAAGGAATTTACCTTAAATTTAAAGATTGAATAATAAAATACAAAACTCAATAAATGTGAAAGAATTTATTTCATCTCTGAGTTGTGATGTGGACTATCCAACGACCACTTTCCTGCTGAATTTAAGCATATAATATAAATACAAACAACTATTAAAAGAAAACCCGGTTGTCATGGAAACAAGTTGAACAATATATAAAAGAAATTATTGTCATCAATATATATCCAAGGGCTAAGTTTCACAATGATTTCTTAACTTAAATTTTCTTTAACTTAAAGTAAGCAAATTTTGACAATCCTTTTTCGGAACTAAAATTAACGATTCTATCTTAAAATGACACCATAACTTCTCAAATATCTTAAAAATAAAACAAAATTATTAAGATTTGAAAATTTAAATTAAGGAAAATAGAGGATGATTGTGAAACTGGGTCCAGGAAAATAAGAAAAAATAGATGAACTTCAGATATCATAGAAAATGAAGGTTTTTTCCAACTAATCTGTTACTTGTCTCAGAATATCATCAAAGTTGTAGGTGCAATGAAAAAATGTTGAATACTGCAGTATGAAGTCTACATTTAAAAGAAATGAAAAATAGAAACAACTTTGACTCTGTCGTAATACCGTTTGATATGTTATTTCAGGATCTACGTTTTTGTAATCGTTCATCAAGGTATATGAACAGATAAAGCTCATATAGATCGACGATGCGGGTTATTTGTCTAAATATCAACGATCAAAAGCGAATGTCAATCCTTATATTTACAATCAGTTTAAAAGAATATTAGATTGAACAGAAGGTATAGAATTAAAAATATATGTTTTCAGTATTTGTGAAGTTTGTGCATTATTATGTTCATACGCCATTACACTTTAAAAGTTCATCGAACAATAACATCAGTAACAGAAAAGAAGTTGACATAGAGATTAGTATTTAGTAAATATTCCTTAATAAAGTATACTAAAACGGTTAGTATAGATTTGGGTTTGTTGTTAACAGACAACAACGCAGACATGTCCATGTCAAGAACCTGTATTAAAAAAATCTGAGCATGCGCATACAATATAGTGACGTATGCAAACGTCTGAGCAACAAGGCATACTTTAAAACATGGTTATATCACATAACATCAACATCTCCCTTTCTTTAAAGGAAATAAACTCAATGAAAATGTCCGTATTTGAAAATGCCCTTGATTAACTAGAACTGTCCATTTCACGATTCACTGAAATAAAAAAACATGCAAATTTTATGCACTGAAAACAATAAACACTGTATAACAAATTAAACAATATATCAATGAGGCCTGACATAATCTTTTAGATAAGCTGGTTCGCGAATGATTCGCTTCGGACGCGAGTTAGCAATTGTTGGCGCGTCGGGAACTGCGTTTGGTTGAGCTACATTGCTCGTCTCTGGAACAGGCATCGAAGGATTTACTGGTGCTTCGGTCGCGACGTTAGTGTTTGATGGTTCACAAGTTGTTTCGCATTCTACGACAGGTTTGCTAGGGACATTATCGTATATTTTTACATTTAACTTAGTCGGTCGGAGATGTACTCGATTTCGACGGTAATATACGCCATCTGAACTTTGGATGGAATATGACCTATCTTTAATTTTTTCCACGACTTTCGCGGGTCTCCATGTATCCTTCGGAAGTTTCTGAAACATTACATTTTGACCTATACTTAGTTCCGGAAGTGCATGTGCTTTCTTATCATAAGATTGTTTGATAGCGTTTCTCCTTCGCTTACGGTTGAGATTAGCATCAAAACGCAATGATGCTTTCGAGTCATGACATAGACTTGGAATAAATGAACGCGTTTTCCTGCCAAGTAACATTTCGGCGGGACTTAATTTGGTGTCCTGTCTCGGAATATTACGTAATTCGAGTAATGCCTCGAACGGATCGGACCTATCCTGCAAACACTTTTTAATTAGGCCTTTTACCGACTTCACCGCAGCTTCCGCTTTACCATTCGATTGAGGGTGATGGGGTGACGAGGTCTCGTGGTGTATACCCCAGTTCTCAGTAAAGTTTCGGAACTCTCGCGAGGTAAATTGAGGACCACCATCGGATACGATGACTTTCGGTATGCCAAAACGTGAGAATTGCTTCTTAAACAGAGTAATAACGTTGCTAGATACTGTACTCGTTAAGTATTCAACTTCGATAAAGTTGGAATAATAATCAACGCTTACAAGATACTGGCGTCCACTAATTTCAAATAAATCGGTCCCGATTTTCTCCCAAGGCCCACCTTCAGCGTGTTGCTGTAGAGGTTCTCTCGCATTACTAGGCTTGCTTGCTTGACAAATTTCACACTGATCGGAGAGTAATTTGATTTCTTTCGACATGTTGGGCCAGAAAATTTCATCTTTCGCACGTCGCATCATACTATCGAATGCCAAGTGTGATTTGTGCAATCGGGTTTTCATACTGTCACGCAACGATATTGGGATAATAATCGCTTCACCTTTTACAATTAAACCTTCACGTCTCGGAAATCAAAATATTGCTCTATGGCTTTCGGCATGTCGGATCGTTTTTCAGGCCAACCGTTCAGAATGATCGATACTAGTTGCTGCATATCATCATCGTTACTTGTTGCACAACGGATTTCGTCTAAACGTACATCAGGTATATCAGTACAAGATGTCACGTTCATGATACGGGGACGCGTGTCATTATCGTCTGACAGACCAGCTCTGCTTAAAGCATCCGCAATAACTAAACTGGTGCCTTTGATAAACTTGAATTCGAAATTATAGCGACCTAATCGGACCAAGATGTCCTGTAGTCTCCGTGGAGCACTACTTAACGGTTTCTTTAATATCGATTCCAATGGCTTGTGGTCATTTTCGACGATCACTAGCCTTCCATAAGTATACTGGTCGAAGCGCTCCAAACCGAAAAGTATCGCAAGTGCCTCCTTTTCTATCTGAGCCCAGTTTCTTTCGGACGTGGTCAAACGACGCGATGCGTACTCGACAGGCTTGCCATCCTGTAACAACACAGCACCAAGAGCGAATTGGCTGCTATCGACTTGTACGGTTACTGGTTTACTCGCATCGAAATAAGTCAGTATCGGTGCGGTAGTGAGCTTTACCTTAATTGTATTGAATGCATCGTAACATTCAGCGGACCATTTCCAGGTAACGCCTTTCCGGGTTAGTGCACGTATCGGTTCTATCAAATCTGAGAAGTCGGGTAAGAACTTAGCCATGTACTGCACAATACCACAGAATCGTTTGGCTGCCGAGACATTCTCCGGGGCTTCCAAGTTGAGTATCGCCTGTACCTTGCGATTATCCATCATGACACCTGCGCGCGTGATACGATGACCGTGAAAATTGATTTCCGTTAACCCGATTTCCTTTTTGTCTTCGTTAAGTACTATGCTCCGTTCCGTGCATCGTTGGTACAGAACACTGAGTTTTTTATCCATATCGCGTTTCGCGTTACTATCGGACTCGCCGCAACCAGCCACAAGGATATCATCGGCGATCGAGAATACACCGTTTAAGTCGCCTATTGCTTCATGTAACTTTCTCTGAAATATCTCACTCGAAACTTTGAGACCAAATGGGAGACGAGCCCATCTAAATCTGCCAAGGGGTGTTATCATCGTCGTAAGTAAGCTCGATTGCTCGTCAAGTCTTACGTGCCAGTACGCTTCCTTTACGTCTAATTTGCTAAAGATCTTCGCGTTTGCTAGCTCGGGCAATATATCATCTAGCGTAGATAAGCGGAAATGTTCGCGCATAAGTGCTTGGTTAAGTGCCTGTGGATCGATACACAGTCTTAGCTTTCCGTTACGTTTATGCACAACAGCCATCTGGCTGACCCACTTTGTCGGCTCAGTTACTGGGACGAGAATACCACGTTGCCCAGCATATCAAGTTTTCTTTCTTTCTTAACATCGTCTTTGATCGCGAGCGGTATTTTGCGACACGGTAACGTTTTGGGCTTAACATCAGGATCCACTTCGAGAGAAGCTTCACCTAAGTCACCTAAAGACATATCAACATTAGAAACAACATTATTAACAAATAAATCATTATTTATTGTCACTAGTCCCATCTGTTGGATTGTTTTTAGACCAAGCAGACAATTAAGTCCGTTGGGTACCACAACAAACTGTACTTTCGTAGTTTCACTGGTACGCGGGTTTACGACATCCAAGTTAGCTTCACCCAGTGGTGATAGGTTAGTGTTATTCCACATTTTAAGTTTAATGTCAGTAGGTCGAACTTGTTCACAAACAAACTTTTCACAGATCGTGTTGACATCAGCAGCAGTGTCCAACTGAAATTTTACTTCCTTGCCATTTACGATCATGACGGCATTCACTTGATGTTTCGGACCCGACGTGATTGCAGATAACCAATGTTCATTGTCCGAGTTATCAGGAGATTCCACAGATACAGACTGAATCTTCTTACGACACTTTTTCTTAAAATGATTACGTCCCTTGCATCCATCACAAGTTTTACCATATGCCGGACACTTGAGTTTATTTTTCTCATGATGTCCACCACACAATTCACAGTCTTTGACGAAGTTTGTTACACGTTGTGTTGCGGCTTTATCCTGTTGTTTACGTGTACTTTGCTTGTCAGTCTTTGTTTTCCCACTTGCCACTTTGATTTTCTGAATCCTGGAGCCATGGTGACCTTGACCACTGTCACGTATCTCCTTGACATGTAAGGTCGACTGTTCGTGTGCGCGACAAACTTTGATAGCTTTCTCTAAATTAAGTTCTGTTTCCTTGAGCAAGTGTTCAAGTAGTTTTCCTTTACAACTGAAAACTATTTTGTCCCTGATCATGCGTTCCTTTTCAGTATTAAAATTGCACTGATCTGCACGCTGTCTCAGTTCAGTCAAGAAGACATCGAATGGCACGTGTTCCAGCCAATCGACACTCCAGAATCGATGCGATTCTATAACTTCGCTCGTGCGGGGATTGCAATAAGCTTGAAGTTTATCGAGAACTTTAGTCACATCTTTTTTATCGTCAGCATTTTCCCATGTGAACTGATCGAATATTTCTATGATGTGAGGTCCAGCGCAGTGTAACAGAATCGACACTGAAGGCTTACCTTCTGCAAGGCTACCCGTCGCCTCCATGTCGACTTCCAGGTGGCGTCTCCATTTTCTAAAGTTCTCACTTATATTACCTTCGGTAATATTCAGTTGTTCTGGTAATCTAAAAGCACTTTCTGCCATTGCAAATGCTTCTAGCTTTCACCGCTGCCACCATGTAGATTTGGGTTTGTTGTTAACAGACAACAACGCAGACATGTCCATGTCAAGAACCTGTATTAAAAAAAATCTGAGCATGCGCATACAATATAGTGACGTATGCAAACGTCTGAGCAACAAGGCATACTTTAAAACATGGTTATATCACATAACATCAACAGTTAGTTTGTTTTCCAGAAACACAGTTGATACAGTTGTATCAATCTCTCGATGGACAGGCCATCCATGTGATTCTTGCTCTGCTTATAATAGTATTTCCCCATGTCTGAACGTGGAATACAACGCGTGTTTCATCCAAATGCTCCACTGTAGATATAACACGAAGGTTTGTATCTTTTGACGCATCCAGTTGGTAAAAACCATGGACTAATGCTGGTACTTTATCGAAAGGTTTTGTAAATGTGATCGTTGTTGATGAACCAAGCGTGGTAACTTCCCCAGACTCACCTGTATAATACAAATATAACTTAACATTAGCCTGGATATACACTACAACACATAATTAACGAAAATAAATCGAAACTCGACTGTCTAGTGGCCGAAATATAGATAACAAGTGTTCGTATAGCTGCAATAATGAAAGTAAAAGATGTCGAAAAGCTGGCGAGGTAACAAGAGACTCACATGAACTGTCAATATGGCTTAAATACTTAACCCAGTATTAATCTTTCGACAGACCAGTACTGTATTCGATGTTCCATTCTGTATTGAAACATTATTATATCGAGAAATAGGGTAAAAAATGATGTTTAGCGAGTGTACTTAACGACTGTTTTTTCTTCGTAGAACGTCCCTTCCCTACTGCAAAAGATGTTTTATAGTATCATTTGACGTAGGGAAAAGATTTATTTATGTTTTTAAACACATTATTTGTTATTAGTGTCTGAAATAATAATTTTTAAAGAAAAGCAGTTTTTGTGCCTGAAATATATAAAGGGAGATAAACGTGTCTTTTGTAATTTTATTGTGTCAAATGTATATGGATTAGATCTAGTGGTATGTCACATGTCCGTAACTATTAAACACACCATTGATAATACATGACAAAGTTTGTTATTGCTAACAAACTCGTGCATAGCTATGAATTACTTTTATGGGTGGTTCAAACTTTCGGTTGGACTGTAATAAGTTCCGCTAAACAGAATCCTTTCTTTCTCTTTCAATTCATTATATTTTTACTTGTTTATTTATTTATTTATTTATTGTATATAAATGCCCACACAAGAGTCACATTGAACACTAGTTATTGTTATCAAAGCTGTATTACTGTCATTGATATATGTTAAACACCACGGTAAGGCAATTCAGTCGGTAGAGTGCTCGCTCCGTATGTGGAAGTTCGATGTTCGAACCAAGGCTGGGTCTGTCAACGTCTTGAAAAAGGTAATGACTTCTTTCGCCAATCACTCTGCATTTAGAAATGGAAGTCACGAGCTCCTTCGGGAAAGACCTTAAAAACCTTCATGGTTGACATGACAAGCTAAATTACATACATTGCCCTGAGACCACTAAAAAGGTAAATAATTCTTGCCATTCAACTGGTAATGTCTCGATATAAGCGGAATATTTCTAAGTGGACTGTTATATCGCTTTCATTCCATCATTTTGTCATTTCTTATATCTTTAGTTTTTATTGGGGAAACAAGAAAACCAAATTATGTTCATCTGTAACTTACATTTCATGTTTTCCACCATTTCTGCAAAAACAAAGAAAGAAAAAAGATCTTTATTTAAGATATCCTTTTATAAAAATCATTGAATTATATAAGTAATAAATATATGTATTAAAAAGATATAGACTCTTTAGATCCGACCTAATTTAGAATTTGATTGTTTTTTTTTCAAAATTAGGTTTACTTTTTTATTGAAATCTGTAAAATCTAAAACGATAAACGAATAAACAAATGCTATTTTGAATAAGTGAGTTATACATATAGTATATAATATTGTAACAGTTTCGTAAATTGTGTAATAATAATTATATGGATTTAAGGAAACCATTCAGCTTTGATTACCACTACGGTAGCTCATTTGGTAGAGTACTCGCTTATGTCGGGGTTTAATTCCTTTCGTTTATGACCAAGACTTGAAAAAATGGTGATTGTCTTACCAAACACTTGACATTAGGAAATGAAAGACATGTGGTTCTTCGGAAGAAAGTGACCTTATAACGATGTTCTGTGTCAGGATAATGGTGACACTCTAAAAGACTTTCATTTCATTGCAAAGGTCGATTCTTCCATTGCTGGTAACAGCGTCATTCTTTACACACGTTCTATTATAAAGTTACAACTATCTTCAGTGAAAATTATTTATGCTGAAAAGTCGTTTTTACATAGGGCAGAAGCGTGATCCAAAATCTATTTGGGCATGTAAGAAATTAGTCGAGTTGACACTCCCATATACTCAATACTTGAACCTAGAAATGTTTTTTCCTATGAAGTTTTTTTGCTCTTTTGTATTCTATAGGGTCCCTAGAGTTAAATTAGGTTAGTTGCCCTGAAGGCAACCTTGGGCAAATTGCATAATTTGCATATATCCAAGATGGCTGCCTGACGCCATATTGAAAATCTATCTTTTGTAAGAATTGTTCTACATTAGCTTGTAGTATACCGTTTTATATGTTTTCAAGGATGAGGAACTCATTTCTGTTGTTGTTTTTAACATTTGGGGCAATTTAAAAGTATATTTAACAATTTTGACCAACAAAGGTAGGAGTAACATGGTTTTTATTATAAGATGTAACTCAGCATATCACATTCAATGCTGCGTAACTTAATCATACATCTTGATACATTTTGATTTAAAGGTCATAAATGAGGCTCGACCAATTCCTAATAATAAGATATTAAAACATGATCTTAGTGATTTCAGCTTTACTAAGTCTAGCGTAAAGACTAGTTCACTTTGCTAAGGTGTCTTTTAAAGTGTGTATCCAACGAAGAATTTTTCAAAGCCACATATTGCTATCATAGTTAATCCAGTCACATATATATTACCACGATTGAAAACCAAATTATACTCGGACTTTTTATCAAACTAAATAATACGTTTGTCAACAATGAATCGATTTGATTTTTACATGAACACTGATACATTACGTCATATAATGAAGTACTATGGTTTCGGGAATTTACAGTAAAATATGTCACTGATAATGCAACAGCCTTCCACAAATTGATTGGTTGGAGTTAAACTTTATAACTCATATTTTTGGTTTTATGATAGTTTTAATCTACTATTTCCACTCCAAATGACTACTATGATACACACGCTATGACTACAGACTTCCATGTTTATCAATGTGGTGTAAGTGAAAAGGTAGTGCACAGTCTAGATTTGGTTTACTTTTAAGTCGCCATTAAGCAACATCTCAACGTCTAGATCTTGACAATGCTGTTTCAAATTATACTGGGCCGCAGAAAATAATACCCCTACACAATCTTCCAACAAAACTGATTGTATCCTGATTAACACGCCCAACGAATAATTTTTTTTGATGCTGAACATGTACAATACGCTGGTAAACTTTCTCAGTGTCTGCTATAAACACATGCGTGTCCTGTCTTGCATGTCGGCACCATGATGGTTATTAGGATGATGTCTTAGCTAACCAGTTTGGAGAACAAACTGCTATCAAATTTAAAAAATGAGTCTTCAAAGGCATGGCTCTTTAGCCTGATAATTTTAGTGATTAGATTGGCGCTTCTCTGATCGATTGGAATGAATATTTTCTGAGTGTGATACGGACCATAACTCAGAGAGTTCAATACTTTGTGTTCCTTGGATATATCTGACAAAAATTTATTGCTTCTTCAAACTCCCTCTAAATGAAAACAGGTCATAAGGAAATTGCTCGTAAAATTGCTTCTTATGTGTCAATGTGGTGGATTCAGTTGTAATGTATGATTAGATGGAATACGAGTACAATCAAGACAACCTGATGTGTTTTATAATGCCATTATTAGCTTATAAAGATGATAAAGACAATATGTTTCAAAGCGACGCCGTCAAGATGCAAAAACAAAGCAAGTTGTTGATCTTGGAAACATGTTTCATTTGTAACCTTTGTTTGGACAGCATGGCAGTTTGAGCTTAGCTTCTGCTTGTATTTGATATCGGTTCTGTTCCTTTTTGATAGTGGTTGAAAACGGTTTTCATCGCTTTGTGGAGTTCGTTCACTCAAAACTCACAAACAATCACAATGATTCACACTTTTTCTGTCGCATCCCTTGGTTACATGGCGATAACACATCAGATTTCATTGCATCAACCCAAAATAGGTCATATTGGTACCCAGACACTTCAAAGAAAATATTGTATTTGACAAATACTATCTCGTATCTTCTAAGGACCAGGGCAGAGGAAACAACACAGCAATATGTATACGATTGTGGATTCGGCCATGATGAATCCGGCATAACTATGTATCGTATGTTCTCCAGGCTATACAAACATGTCGTGATAGCATTTGTGTGCTGATTGACGACACAGATGTTTTTGTTTTCCTAGCGTATTGTGTGTATAAGCATGAAAACAGTGTGATATACAGATGGAGTGATAGGATAGTAGAATGGAATTTTGAACATCTATGCATCAAACAATGGTCATGATTTGAGATGTCTTGAACTGCCAGGCATGCATGCTCTCATTGTTATGGTCATGATTTGAGATGTCTTGCATGCTGTAAGTGCCATGGTCTTGGTTCGAGAAGTCTTGAACTGACAGGCATGCACACTGTAGGTGTCATGGTCTTGGTTCGAGATGTCTTGAACTGCCAGACATGCATGCTCTCAGTGTCATGGTCTTGGATCGACATGTCTTGAACTGCCAGACATGCATGCTGTAAGTGTCATGGCCTTGGGTCGAGATGTCTTGAACTGACAGGCATGCATGCCCTCAGTGTCATGGTCTTCGTTCGAGATGTCTTAAACTCTTCTTTTTCTCATTTAGTTGATGTTCTTGGTAAACAAAGATCACAAATAACTTAATAAGATCTGAACCATTCTTTGTTGTTTTGCATGGCCAACCAGCAGGAAAAATGTTTCTTTAGGCTCTTCACAAAGAACATCAAAGCCTAATAGTTACGACTTTGTTTCAAACACTATTTTCTGTTGTCTCACCTTTAGTTAATGTTGTGAAAGGGTACCTACAGTCAAGATCCTCCTGAAGAGTATGAAATGATAACCGATTTCGGATTGAAATTCAAAGATCAATTCTCATTATATGTTATTGCGAAAGGACATCCAGTGCCACAAGAACGTCTTTATGTCATGTTATGTCAATATTAGGCACAAAATCATACGTGCAACACAAGGACATGATTGCCTTAAAAAATCCATCCTGTAAACAATTTTGTATCTCTTCTGGAGAAAAGGAATGTTTAAATTTTTACACAAAATGAGAGTACCCATGGCTATCCTAGCTTGAATAGTTATTTGACACTATGGTCGGTCATTATAGACATGATGGTATTTAATGTAAAACTAATGCCAGAATTGAGTTGTCCATGCCTAAATACCCCTGGAAAGATATATTACAACCAATCTTAAATTTGCTTTGTATAAAAACAATATTTCAAGATGGCGTCCGCCGGTCATCTTGGATTTATAGCTTATTGTGCAAGTTAAGTGTTCCGTATGTTAAAATTAACACCAGAAATGGGTTTCTCATACCTGAAAACATCTAAAAGGATATATTACAAGCTATTGGAAGATATTTTATATCGCAGTATGTACTTCAATTTGACGTTTGGCGGCCATTTTGGATTTATGTATATTGTGCAAGTTGCCCAAATTTGCCCGAAGGGCAACTAAGCTAGTTTTGTTTAAGGACCCATGAGGAAAACAAATCAACAAAAAAACTTCATAGGAATGAACATTTCTAGGTTCGTAAAATGCCTACTCGACTAAATGTCGTTTGATGCACTGTACCTTTTTATTGTAAAATATTAGAATAAGAACATTAAGGTTTAATCGAACTACTCCGATATTGACGATATTGGCGTACAAAACTCCCCAAGACGATGATAATAATAACTAAACATGTCCGATCCGCGCAGCACTAGAAGACCGTATAGTAGCCATCACGTCAAATTACCGCTCGGACCGAAATTGCAGAAATCCAAATATTTTGAAGAGATATTTTGTATCTTCAAACTTAAAATGAATCTATAAATGTGATAGCAATAGGACCAGGGCTCGAGCGCGGACACCCCAATGCTAGCACGATGGTCTTGTACACTGGGTAACTCGGTCACTTTTCATACCCAGACTGCTTTATACATTTAAAAAATCAAACAAAGTTATTGCATTTACTTTTTGTAATATTATTGTTTGCATTTCAATACCGCATATTACATTAAGAACTTGAATGCGAAATTCTGTAAGTTTCTGTTTAAGAAGAAAAACTAGATTAATTTTATTTCCAATCCATTTATCGAACATTTTGATTGACAATAATCACTTCATGTATTCCCAAGTCAAACATACCACGATATAAATTAGAAACTAGTACAGTCTCTTTAGAAATACCCCTGTCCCAAACATTGCCAAGTCGGACCGACAGAAGGACACTAAGTTTAATATGAACACATCGTCTAATTTTTGTTTTCGTTTGTGTCAAGTTTGATAAAAATTCATCGTTAGCCATGGATGATGCGAAACGGACAGAGAGATTTCAATATAACCCTAAACATCGTTTACGGGAGGTAGATTGTATGATAAAAATGTAAAACAGAATTATACATACCTTCCAAAGCTGCGACCCTTGCCGGTATTCCCCCAGCCTCTGACGCACTCACTTCCGTGTTAAGCATAACCGAAGTTATGAACAAGATAACAATTTTTGTAGACATCATCATCGATATACCAATGACGGCAGTGAAGTATTTGTTAGGAAAATGGATATGGTATGCTACCTTCTTAAATTAAGAGATTTAAAACAATCATTTACCTGAATTCGCGCTTGTCTGCTATAATCCTATTTGCCTGTTTCCTACACAAACGTTAACCTTTTGTTATACATGTTTTCTTTCTAATAATTTTAAATAAAACTTCCCTTTATAAAAATCATTATTCTAAAATCAATGTTGATTGGAGTGGATTGAAGTAATGGTGTGTTACGCCCTAATACAAATGTTTCACTTATGTTTCAGACTATTGGTGTGTGATTTTGTGGAAAACCGGAGAAAACCACGAACTTTAAGCAAGCGAACTGTGAAACTCTCTAATGCTAGGATCAATCCTAGCGGGGTTTGATCCAATGTATTTAGCACGTGGATATATGTTTGCTTTGGATTTTGTCTCCTGTGTTTGATAACCAATGCTCTGTACCACGCCTTTTACACGAGAAAACCCATTCACTGCATAAACCATCAGAAAAATTCAAACGATAAAACTTTTACAATTTCACCTACAACTGGTGGATTCTCAATATGAGTTTAATAAACTTGAAATGGCTGTAAACAGTTTAAGTCTCACATTTTCAATATTAATAAAAGTAAAAATCAAAAGAAAAACTCACCTTTTCGTCCAAGTCTTCAAGGAGATCAAATTGCAATTCATCTGACGATGCAAGCTTATATGGTTATATAGAATAAAGTCACGTGGGTGAAATTTACGTAAAAGGTTTGATTTCTTTTCAACCAATCACGGTTGGTGTGTCACTTCATGATTTATTAATTTTGCATTATTTTTTCTTCTTTTTACTTATTTACTTTTCATTTGTTTAAATCAAAAATACTTATTAAATACTTCTCGTTAATAACCATCGTAGCTTTATTATATTTATTTATAAAATTTCCTCTCCTACTGCCAAACCCATTTATAACGCAAAAACCTGGCTAAACAAAGGGTTACAATGAACCGAGGGTTTACTGTATGAATATATTTCATATGGACCCATCGTATAATACGTGCATTGTATACTATGTTTGATTGTATTAAACAAATACACAACAAACATACAAATCCATGTCCAAATCACAATACCAAAGATAAGTTTTTTCTCCGCTTGCACTAAATCAATTTTCCGCATATTGGTCCGTATTTGTTTGAGATATAGAGTTAATGCAGAATTTTGTTTAATCTGGAGAGATGACTGTCGCAAAATCATTTAACTCCACATACAGATATATTTAGACGACGTTCCATCTCTAAACAAGTTTATCTATCATAGACTAGTAAGTTTTTAATAAAAGATACGGCTGTTTTTGTTCTTCATATTTAGACGTATAACTCAATTATGAGCCCCACGAAAATTTGAAGTTGTGTGAAAAACGCGAGGTCTTAAATTTTTCCAATGTGAATTTTCTTTATCTATGCAGAAATAGAAAATATCAATGCACCTGCTTCTCCTACTTATGATGCATTTGTTTCACATTTAATACGCTATGGTGGACCTTACTCTCACTACGGGGACTTTATACAACGAAGTGGATTACAAGTAAATGTTGACTCTTGGATATTGCAAACCTAGGCTTTTCATGGCCTTAAAGCAGTTTTATGGCTATTGAAACACAATTGCATAAATCCTGGTGGAAGATATGAAATATGGCTATGGTGTACTTGTTAAATGTTGTGACAAAGCTCGATTTGTATGTTCGAGGTCGTGGATTAGTATGTTTGTTTTTGATTTGAACTTGAATATAAGTTGTGACTTATTTTGCGAAGCACTCGACACGAGGTCTATCGGATGGTACCTTAAATTCCGATGCCCCGTGTCACAACAACCTGTACATTGTCCTGACCACAATTTCTGAAACTTCGCCTAAAGCTGGCGACGTTTCGATATAAGTGAAATACTATTGCCTGGGAAAAACACATTCAATCAATCAGTAATTTGTTAGTGGGGCCTTGAGCCTTTGGTTAATATCAATGCAATCAGTCCTTTGATGGTGGAGTGGAGTGTAGTTAAATAATCGGACCAAGTTAAGATTCTTCTTTTATGTTGATGCCATAAGTTTTGGGACGGTAAAAGGAAACAGGAATATCCGTAGAAAGTACATACCTTCCGCAAGAAATCTGAACATACTCGCACAAGAATCTGTAAAACTATCTTTTCGTGTGGTCTATGAGAGTGGGCGTTCGACCACTCGTCCACCGAGAGACCGTATTTTATTGGTATCATGTTAAGTTACCGATGACTAATTGTGCATTTGTATTTATTTTTTATTATATTTTATTACTGATTATTTTTGAACAGATGAAATAAAGATGTTGCATAAAGCGAGAATTCCACTGTTACAAATGTAACGACCAAGTGGTTTATGTTACATACTTAAATAAAATAAATAATGGATTCATATAATTTTGACTGTTTAAATGATTTATTAAATAACCAATATCACAAATAAATAATCAGCATAAGATACAGCTTCACATTAATTCTCAAATAAATTAGAACAATTTGTATCAGATAAATATTACTGCTTAGTAAAGACCCAAAGTTCACACTGACTAAACCAACTTAATAATATTTTAAAGAAATAAATAGTTCAGTACTCTGGTATAGATTTAGAAAATTTATCTAAATGTGCCAAAATACTGTAGATATATTTCAAGAGATTCTTCAATACGTAGGTTAAGTTTAAATATTAGAATTAATTATTTCCCTTTTTGACTCCTAAAATAACCCTAAAATAACACATGTGTCAAATCTGACATTGTCCATATTTCACTTTAAATAAATGAATTTCAATATGATTTAATTTGACAGGTTTCCAGATAATTGTCTGGAATTTTAGTCAAATAGATAATTATTTAAATACTCTTTTAAACCAAAAATATTCTCTAAAATTAAATAGGCTCCAAAAATAAAATAAGTACCTAAACTAGTAAAATCAAAATAATGTGTAGTGTCTGGTTGTTCTGAAGACAAAGAGCCCAGTTTCAAATCCGTGTTCCTTTTTATACTCCAGTCAGTTACTATGACAACTTCAGTGAAACAGGGGTTTGATTCTGGAAACTGGGTTCTGAAACAGGGGTTGAAACAGGGATTGTACTGGGGTTGTAACAGGGGTCACAGAAAATGTTCTGTAACTTATTAATATTGCTTTAAATACATGAAAACTGACTTGTACGGAATGATAAACATATAAATACAAATTTCTATCCAAAAAATATGACTTATTACCTAAATTCTGATTTTTACTCGATTTTACAAATTTATAAACTCTGGACTTATGCAGACGAAAAATCTGACAGTGAACCGGAAGTACTCGCTTGTAAGGTCACCGATCAACAATGGCGGCAACTGTAAACATGTGTTTAACAACAGTAATAAAAAAAAAGCTTAAACACCAACAAAAGTCTTTCCAGTTAGCAATATTTGCAACACAATGAAGCTACATTAATGTTAGTACTTCAGCAAATACAAAACTTTGTGATTATGAAGTAAACATAATAAAATCGATCTTTGTTTACGTTTAGAAGTCAACGTGACATAGACATAGTAAAATAATATGACACTATTGCCGTCAGTACAATAAAACATTTAAAATCTGAATAATAATAACCGTTACTCCTTTAACTGTAAATAATGACCCAATTAATGTCATGGCTGATGATAAACATTTTAACTTTAAAATTTAACAACAAACTACTTAAAATCTAACATTAAAAGAGGACATGTTAAGGCCATTCATTCCAAAAATCATTAATACTAAACTCATCCATTCATTCCAAAAATCATTCATACTAAACTCGTCCATTCATTCCAAAAATCATTAATACTAAACTCGTCCATTCATTCCAAAAATCATTCATACTAAACTCGTCCATTCATTCCAAAAACCATTCATTCTAAAATCATTCATACTTAACATACAAAAATCATCCAGTCATCACATTTGCCCCTCCTTAAAAAAATTGTGTCCTCACAATTTAACAATAACGGAAACACTAACTGTATAAGTAGAACAATGATAAACATGAATGACATCAACAATATGCATTTCTTCGTTCTAGTTTTTTTTACATACTGACATAGCAGAAAAATTTACTACATAACAACTTCAGTCAATAAATTACGCATAAATATGGCAACAACAACAATAATGATATTATGACACTGCTCACCACAATCATTAACAACAACAACAACAAAATTTAGCAAATATTGTATTACAGAGCTTACTTTGTAAGAATGATCTTGACTAGGGATTAAACATAAAGGTAAAGTGAGCTTTCACTTCTCATCTTCATATAGCAAAGATTTAACCAATTTTATAGTGAATCCTATACATATTCAAATGATATAAAATATTTCTTATTGATATCAATAACAATTCAAGACAAATAAAAAAAACTTAACCTTTTCATTCAACATTGCTTTACAACAATTAAAAAAATCAATTTATCTTTGTGTTTAGCTATATACATTACAAATGCTCATAATACTAATATGTGAAAAATATGATAACTTGTCGTTACATTTTTGTTGAACAAATATGACATATATAGTAAAATACAAATATTTAATATATTATGAAGTCAGGTAGCATATAATACAAACAATACTAACAAACATGTCGTCAAACAAGTGAAATGGTGACTAATGTGTCACTATAAGTGAAATGGTGACTAATGTGTCACGATTTAAGTGAAATGGTGACTAATGTGTCACTATAAGTGAAATGGTGACTAATGTGTCACTATAAGTGAAATGGTGACTAATGTGTCACTATATAAGTGAAATGGTGACTAATGTGTCACTATAAGTGAAATGGTGACTAATGTGTCACTATATAAGTGAAATGGTGACTAATGTGTCACTATAAGTGAAATGGTGACTAATGTGTCACTATATAAGTGAAATGGTGACTAATGTGTCACTATATAAGTGAAATGGTGACTAATGTGTCACTATATAAGTGAAATGGTGACTATTGTGTCACTGTATAAGTAAAATGGTGACTAATGTGTCACTATATAAGTGAAAAGGTGACTAATATATTTTTATAACCTTGCTCATGAATAGTAATGACAAATGATTTAATGAATTATTAATGATATTCTTATGTTTTTAACCTGGATACAAGCAAACTATCTAATTAGATAAAATATCATTACAGTGTATTTACTTATTTCAAAAAGGATATATGGAAGATTTCAATGGTGGGTGTTTTCTTTTCTCTGCTGCGTTGATGATTTGTGTCTGATCTGTCTACGATGGAGTGTTGAGTTGGAATTTCGGTATGGGTAATATCTTCTTTCGTGGTTATTAAACTTGTTTTCTAAGGATTTTTGATGTTTGTGTAGAATGTCCATTTCTTCTCTGATCGATTGGTTCTGATTTTGAAATTTTCTCGAAAGCCAATAGATATGTTTATTGTTGTCTTCTAATTGTTTTATCACATTTTGTAGTAAGTCGTTGGTTTTTTGTTGTTCTTTAACTAGTCCTATTAGATGGCGATTTGTTAATGATGAAGACGATGATGATGATGATGATGATGATGATGATGATGATGATGATGATGATGATGATGAAGTTGATGATGATGATGATGACGATGATGATGAAGTTGATACTGAAGTGGGAACTGAAGTGGGAAATGAGTTTAGTGTGTCTTTTCTATTGGATTCTTGATTAATTTCTTTCTGATTAAAATTTGTCTCTTCTTCCTCAAAACCATTTAAAATATCATCTAAAATACTGTCGGTATCTGGTAAAATTATCGAGTTGAGTGTTGGCATGGGATCATTTGAATGCAGCGGTAATAAGGGTGAAGGTACACATATGTCTGACAAGTTATCACACAAAGAAACAATTCTAGTATCACTGATGTTGTCTGGATTATTTTCTGGTATATTTATAATGTTTATAACGTCCTGTTCTTTTGTACCACTAAGAGTGTTCACCTCTTGTGTTTTAATGTCAGTGTCTAGTTTAATTTCCTGTTCTTTTACTTCACTATCTATTTTCACATCACTATCTACTTTAACTTTACTGTCTGTCTTAATTTTCTGTGTTTCCTTGGATTCTTTTTGTTTTAAAGGCCTCTGTCTTGCCTGCCATATAATCTCAGATTCCTTAATATCTAACTTGATTAAATCCTTTCCTACTTCCAAATGTCTTGGGTTTTGGCTTTTGATCATAAAGTTTTCTTCTTTAAAGAATTGACCGTCCTTTTCTCTCCTTTGGATAAGGATCTTATGGTCTCTGTACCAGCCCACATGGGATACAAGCTCTTTTTCTGTTATACATTTAAAATTACAAATCTTACATCTGTAAGGTATTTGATCAGGTAGACAGTGATTGTTGTAAAAATGAGAGACCACGTTACTCTTCTCTCCCTGATATACCCTGCATCCGCCACATTCATATGCTCTCCCCCTCTTACTAACCAGAGGATACTTCATCTTCTGTAATATACAAGAAACAAGTATTTAGTATTGTTATTTCTACTTAGTATCAACATTTATAAGTTTGATTCAGTCAGGTGAAGTGTGGTCGCCCTCATATTTTTTATACTGATTTCAGACATTGCATTACAATATTTAATTATTGCAGTAATATTTATCCAATTGGCATCTTATATCATTCATAATTCAGTAAATAATTTCTTTATTTCAGATCAAAGTTACAAAATTGTACATGAAACTAATGTTGCTTTAATTTCTTTTGTACTGCTAATATCCATCCTGGCACTGTATTCCCTTGATACTTCTTCAATTTGTTATGGTTTACAACTTTGTGTGTCTCCTTCTTTCCTGTTTGAATCCTATATCGAAGATCGTCAATCTTTTGAACTATCACACAGGGGCCAATGTAAGCTGGCTGTAACTTCGGCGAAATACCAGGCTTTCTTGTTTCGTTAAGATACCATACCACATCACCACTGTTATATGTCAAGATTTTGGAATTGGCATCATATAAGTCTTTCCGCCGCTTTGCATTTTTCTCAAGGTGTTGTCTGGCTACTTTATGGCCTTTCTGTAGGTTGTCTTTTATGAGGTCAACATATTCCCCATATGGCGTTATGTCGCCGCCAGTCATTTTAGTGCTGCCATACATCAACTCTGCTGGTAGTCGAACTTCTTTTCCAAACATTAAAAGGTTCGGTGTTAGCTGTGTAGAACTGTGGGGTGTTGCTCTGTATGCTGCTGCAAGATAGGATACGTTTTTATCCCATTCTGTTTGCTGACCTCGCAAGTAAGCTTTTATCATTCGTAAAAGTGTCCTATTAAAACGTTCAACCATCCCATTGCATTTCGGATTTCTTGCTGTAGTACGTGTCTTATGAATTTCTAATAACCTGCACAATTCTTTAAAAATTTCGCCATCAAAATTCCTTCCTTGGTCAGTGTGGATGGAGATTGGACACCCAAATTTACAAATGATCTCCTTCACTAGTGCATTAGCACAAGTTACTGCACTCTGATCTGGAATAGGAATAAGTTCTACCCATTTGCTGTAATAATCCGTGACAAGAAGAATGTAACGGTTATTTCTTGGTGTAACCGGCACTGGTCCCAGGATGTCTATTCCTAAACGGTCCCATGGGGCACCCACTCTCATATCACCTAGTAAAGCTTTTGGAGTTTTGCTGGGAAGTTTATTTCTTGCACACTCTTCACATCTTAGACACCATAGATTCACATCTTCTCTACACTGATGCCAGTAATATCTCTGTATTAGTTTTTCTTTGGTTTTCTTCTGACCCAAATGTCCACTTAGCAAATTATCATGCATTTGTTTTAGTATGGACTTTTGAATACACCTAGGTACCAACAACTGTAAATGATCACCGGTTCCATCTTTGCGATAAAATCATCGTTATAATAAACCATCATCAATGCAAAGTGATGCATAAGAATGCCAGTAATGGCGTAGAGCTGTACTCTCTTTAACAACCTCTGAATATTCAGGTCGTTATTCAAGGACAACCCATTGATACACCAGACCAAGTTCTGGATCATCCTTTTGCATTTTTTGCAACTATATTGGGGTCAAACCTCCACAAAAATTCCTCTGTGTTTCTGATTCTTCACGTCTGGTTTGAGATCTGGTGGTAACTGTCCTAGTAACTTCAGTTGTGGCACAATTACTAACTTCTGAACTTGTGTCTTCAGTACTTTCTGTTTTAGAATTTGACTGATTTCTCTTTTTGTTGTACTGGCTTACCATTTCTTCACTTCTTCTTCGACACTTCTTACATGGACCACAACGTAGCGGTTCCAAATTATCCGTTTCTGAACAGTGGCAATCTCGCGGATTCTCGCAACGCGACATAAAATCTGCGTTCTGATGTTTGTTACCACAGCGATATTCGATGATAAAGTCATAATCAGACAAAATTTCAATCCATCTTGCCACCCGTCCCTTCGGTTCACGCAAACTAAATATCCATTTCAAGGCTTGATGATCAGTTCGAGCTTTGAACCGTCTACCCAAAAGGTACTGGCGATAGTATTCTGCAAAATACCGAATTGCAAGAAGTTCTTTATCGGTAATGCAGTAATTACACTCAGCTTTGTTAAGAGTTCTACTGCCATATGCGATCACACGTTCTTGACCGTTCTGTATCTGACTTAATACTGCACCGATCGAATGATTACACGCATCAGTATCGAGAATAAATTCACCGTCATCAGCCGGATTAGCCATAATATTTGCACCGACTAAAGCTTGTTTTAATGTTTCAAAAGCTTGATTACTTTCATCAGTCCAAATAAATGGATGGTTTTTCTTTGTTAGTTCTGTTAATGGACGTACAATCTGAGAAAACCCCTGAATAAACGCCTATAATAACTACCCATACCTAATAACCTCTTAACCTCTGTGACATCTTTTGGAATTTTACTTTGTAATATCTTAGTTACATTATCTGGATTTGGTCTAACACCATCTGCACTTACTATGTGCCCAAGAAAATAAACCTCTGGTTGCAACAACTGACATTTTTCAGGTTTGAGTTTGAAGCCTGCTGCCTTAACGCGATTAAGAACCTCTTTTACTCTTGCCATGTGTACTTCAAAATTAGGTCCAAACACCACCACGTCATCGAGATATATGAGTGTTGTGATCCATTGTAACCCACTCAGTGCAATTTCCATGGCTCTTTGAAATGTGCTTGGCCCATTACAAACCCCAAAAGGCATTGTTTTGAATTCCCAGAGACCATACTTAGTGGCAAAAGCTGTTTTAGCAATGTCTTCCTTTTTTACTGGGATCTGGTTATACCCAGATGTAAGATCAAAGGTGCTGAAAAGTTTGGCACCAGACATGGCATCCAGACAGTCCTGTATCCTTGGCAACGGGAATGCATCTTTAACTGTTACTGCGTTGAGTGCACGATAGTCAACACATGGCCTTATCATGCCATTTTTCTTTTTAACAAGTACAATTGGAGATGACCATGGAGAAGAAGATCGCTGTATTACACCTTGGTTCTCTAGTTGTTCAATAGCTTTCTTTTCTTCATGTGCTAGTGCTATTGGTACTCTTCGAGGAGGTATCTTTATAGGCTTGGCATCTTTCGTGTCGATTACATGCTCTACTAGATGCGTCAGACCTAAGTCATTGTCGTCTTTTGAAAAGGTATCATGATGATTTTTCAATAATTCTGCTATTGCCTGACATTCTGTTTCAGTCTTATTTTCTATCGAGGATTTATAAAGTTCTTTTAAATGTTCTGGTATATTTGTTATACTAGATCTGTCTTGTTTTATCTCTGTGGGTTCATCTGCTACTGTACATCTGTCATTTGATCAAGTTTCAATCTTCTTGTTTGACTAAAATTATTATCTTCAAAATCATTTTCTGATTCAACTAGTTGTGTAACACATTCACAGGACTCAGCAACACCTAAGACTACATCTTGATTTATAGAAACAGCATTAGGAAATGGATTCATGACTCGGACTTTCACTGTAACATTTTTCTGTGTTTACGACCACATTTGGCATCAGTATAGAATATCTATCTACGACATTCTCAGCGGGTTCAATAATAACACAATTATTATTTTCTTCACTCACCTCATCATTGTCAACAAAAACATCAACTATGGTTTCACTATACCCAGGTATTTCATAATGATCAGCAAGTCTTACTTTCCTCACTGGACTAGGCATACCAACTTGAAAACACTTAACATCAATGTCTCCAAATTTTATTATTCCTTGACTGAGTAAGATGTCAGCTGGACCAAATGGATGATTTTGTAGAATATCAACTCCCAATAACCCATCATCAGCTATTTCAGCTACTATAATTTCTTGTTGAATCTTCAAATCATCTAACTGGATTTCAAAGGTAGCTTTCCCATGTTCTACTAATGGGATTCCACTTGCCCCTGCCAGTCTTCCTGTTGGCATCAGCTTTGGTCTACTCTGTTCTGGAATTTTATTATATACCCTATCAGATAATACAGTTTTTGTTGCACCTGTGTCGGCTGTAAATATCATTTTTACACCCTGAACTTCTCCTTCAATATAAACCCCATCATCATTTAGTCTTCTACGACGTACATTTATAGTTTCCGTAGTTGCAGAATCTTGTAACTGTGTCGCGTTGTGGTCAGTATCTACACCTGAGGTCTTTCCCTGACCACTTGGTTGGACCTTTGGAAGTTTAAAGTGGTGTCTGTTCCTCCGCTATTCTGAACCACCTGGTTAGGATCCATTACTACTGGATTTGTAAATCCTCCATTAGGCTGGTGACTAAAACTCTCTGTTTGCTTTCCCCGATAATAGTGTGGTTGTAAATTGCTGTTATTTGAAGCAACATATGATGGTTGAAAAACTGGAGCCCTAACATTAAAGCCGCTTTCAGAGATTGGCTGATTTCGCATAGGTGGTATCTGATTTTGGCAGTCCCTCATAAAATGACCAGGTTTCCCACACCTATAGCAGCATGTAACAGGATACTTTTGTTGTCTTACAAATCGTCCTATGTCTGTGGTACCCGACCTCTGGTTTTCTTGTAATTCATTTCTTATCATTTGTAGCAGCTCTTGTTTCACATTATTCATGTCATCTATTGTTTTTGAATCTACTGAAGTATTTTTCTGGTTTAAGGTTGGCATCTTGGTCTGTCTGTCTTCATTCTTTATAGTTTTATCACTAGAACTCTTTTGTTTTACATTAAATCGCACTTCTTTATTTGGTTTTACCTCAGATTTCTGTTTTGAAATTACCTGTCTAGCAGAATTCCTGTTTTTCTTGTCGGAATATTGGTCTTCATCACTAGATGAGTTATAATCTGCATCCCAGCTTGTCCTTCTTGATCGTCTTATCTTTCTAGAATGTCGTCTGTCACTATCTTCACTGTTGTAAACTTTACGTCTTGTTTCTTCATAATTCACAACATAAAACACAGCCTGATCAATATCTATTGGTTCTTTGTGGAACTCTACTTCAAAACTAGCCCTTTCATTATTTAACCCATCGAAGAATCTTCTCAGTAAGTCTTCTTGTCTCGTCTTGAAGTCTCTATTTGAGTGAGCTTTATCGTAAAGTCTCTTAAGTTCAGCTGCATACTCTTCTACACTTTCATTTGGCTTTTGGTTCCTTCTACTTAACTGTGCAGCATACGTTTTCTTATTCTCAACAACCCGGTATCTGTTATTTAGCTCTCTAATAAGTCTGCGGTAATTTCTGGTTGTTTCTTCAGACAGTTTTTCAAAAACAAATTCTGCCGCATTGCCATGTAGCCTTGGTAATAGTTCATCTAAGCACGTCTCTGGATTCCATCTATTTCTTTCAGCAATAACTTTAAATCTTCCAAACCACACTTTCCATGATTCTTTCCCTGAAAAAGGAGGCAATTTATTGGTTGTCTGGTATGTAGTTGATCTTCTTTTGCTAACAGTCCTGCTGTTTAGACTGCCCGAACTTACATTAGAATCAGATAGTTCTGACTCACTGTTGTCACTGATTTCAACCTGGCTATCATCTGAACTTATATTTTGGGTTAAATTCTTGATTCTCTTCCCAGTTACATCACAACCAGTTTGTGACCTTGATTTTGATTGTGTTGGTTCATATTGATTTTGCTCTTTTGTATGGGATACTGTATCAGTTATCCTGCTTGGTCTTATCATCTCATTGTTTTCTCTGTTTCTCGGTTTACTTAATAACTGTACAGTACTGGCAATAGATTTCATACTCTCCCCAATTGTCTCTAAGACCGTTTGTTGACCTTGTAAGATGACCTGGTTGCTCTTCATTCCTTCCTGTAAATTCTTCATTCCTTCATGTAAGATGGACTGGTTACTTTTTATTCCCTCTTGAAACAATTCAAACAGACCATGAAGAGGTTCCAAACTTGTATTCGTTGAGTGTCTACTTGGATAAATAGTGGTATTTGAACCATTCTGTGGAACATCATCAAAAAGTGCATTACCAGTGTGTCTGTCTACTGCAGGTCTGATTGGTGAACCCAAAGGTGTGGAAATGTGTACGGTAACCCCTGACTTTGTCTACTCCTTGTGTCTTGGGAGAAGTCTGATCACCAGTGGCATGATCTTCTTCAAAATTTACATCAGAAAAATCATTCTGATGGGCTCTTTGTTTTTGCTCACGTAATCGTCTTGAACGTTTTGTCATGGTATTTGAGTGGAACTTTATACTGAATTAATATACTTATTATAAACCTTTACAACTCTTACAAAAATTAATTTAACTGACCTAGCGAATGTTTAAAAGTAAGCTTAACTTCTAGTTTTTCGCTAAATTGACAATAATAAAAAAAACACTACACGAATGGAAAACTATGTTACCTTAATACTCAAAAGTGAATTTTAGCAAGTAAATACAACTTGCAGCATTAGCAAGTATCTGACTCACAAGTTATCACTTAAATTACAAGGATGTAGAAACAACTGATCAATCCTTACAAAACCAATTACTAAACCAAAATTGCAAACCAAATAAACCTATGGACCAAATCTGTGAAACAACCTGTATATTTTTTATGAACCACTTTAATGAACCAAATCACTTGAAAAAAATCTATATTATGAACAGGCTAACCATGTAAGTTGTAAACCTGGATTCATATCACTGGACCTGATAAGAAAATTAGATCCCGGACGAGCCCCCAAAATTATATGTAACGACCAAGTGGTTTATATTACATACTTAAATAAAATAAATAATGGATTCATATAATTTTGACTGTTTAAATGATTTATTAAATAACCAATATCACAAATAAATAATCAGCATAAGATACAGCTTCACATTAATTCACAAATAAATTAGAACAATTTGTATCAGATAAATATTACTGCTTAGTAAAGACCCAAAGTTCACACTGACTAAACCAACTTAATAATATTTTAAAGAAATAAATAGTTCAGTACTCTGGTATAGATTTAGAAAATTTATCTAAATGTGCCAAAATACTGTAGATATATTTCAGAGATTCTTCAATACGTAGGTTAAGTTTAAATATTAGAATTAATTATTTCCCTTTTTGACTCCTAAAATAACCCTAAAATAACACATGTGTCAAATCTGACATTGTCCATATTTCACTTTAAATAAATGAATTTCAATATGATTTAATTTGACAGGTTTCCAGATAATTGTCTGGAATTTTAGTCAAATAGATAATTATTTAAATACTCTTTTAAACCAAAAATATTCTCTAAAATTAAATAGGCTCCAAAATAAAATAAGTACCTAAACTAGTAAAATCAAAATAATGTGTAGTGTCTGGTTGTTCTGAAGACAAAGAGCCCAGTTTCAAATCCGTCCTTTTTATACTCCAGTCAGTTACTATGACAACTTCAGTGAAACAGGGGTTTGATACTGGAAACTGGGTCTGAAACAGGGGTTGAAACAGGGATTGTACTGGGGTTGTAACAGGGGTCACAGAAAATGTTCTGTAACTTATTAATATTGCTTTAAATATATGAAAACTGACTTGTACGGAATGATAAACATATAAATACAAATTTCTATCCAAAAATATGACTTATTACCTAAATTCTGATTTTTACTCGATTTTACAAATTTATAAACTCTGGACTTATGCAGACGAAAAATCTGACAGTGAACCGGAAGTACTCGCTTGTAAGGTCACCGATCAACAATGGCGGCAACTGTAAACATGTGTTTAACAACAGTAATAAAAAAAGCTTAAACACCAACAAAAGTCTTTCCAGTTAGCAATATTTGCAACACAATGAAGCTACATTAATGTTAGTACTTCAGCAAATACAAAACTTTGTGATTATGAAGTAAACATAATAAAATCGATCTTTGTTTACGTTTAGAAGTCAACGTGACATAGACATAGTAAAATAATATGACACTATTGCCGTCAGTACAATAAAACATTTAAAATCTGAATAATAATAACTGTTACTCCTTTAACTGTAAATAATGACCCAATTAATGTCATGGCTGATGATAAACATTTTAACTTTAAAATTTAAAAACAAACTACTTAAAATCTAACATTAAAAGAGGACATGTTAAGGCCATTCATTCCAAAAATCATTCATACTAAACTCGTCCATTCATTCCAAAAATCATTCATACTAAACTCATCCATTCATTCCAAAAATCATTAATACTAAACTCATCCATTCATTCCAAAAACCATTCATTCTAAAATCATTCATACTTAACATACAAAAATCATCCAGTCATCACACAAATATCGTCATAATAGAGAGGAATGATGATGCGATGGTTACAATATGTACATCCGAGAAAAAACTAAAGCAACTTAATTCTAAAAAATATTTTAAAATTCGATTCTCCATTCTTTTGAGCATTTTGATTGGTCAGACTGTTTCTAATTATTTTTGTATGAAAGAATCGACTTTCAGTGACGTAAAAGTCAAAGATATTTGCGTTCCTACACTATTGCGATGCTTATCGCTACGGTTGTAAAAGTATGGATCTCAGAATTTTTGAAATACAGTACAGACTTGACGAAAGTTTAACGTTAAGATAACGAACTAGTAGGTATCTCGGCCCCTCGTTAGCTACATTTACACAGCTTTTTGCAGTTATATATCTCTAGACAGTTTTCGATCACTAGATTTCCCTATCTCGGGGACTCGGTAGGTGACTACTTTTTGTTAGCTTAGTGTTAAATTTTCGACAGGTCTGTACTGTATAATTTTCATATTGAGAAAAAAATAATATTAACATTTTGTTATGGAAAAAATGAAAGAATTGGGACATGTGGTTTAATCGGCTATGCTAATTTTGCAGTGTTGGACAAAATGTCAAAATTCTGTTATTTTACCATTACGAAATTTTATATTTTGGGTAGAATTGTATGTAGACTCGCATAACAATTATACATACGAGTAATTGATAGGAAATGGGATAGACATTCATTTACTTAGGGCGACAAAATCATTTTTAAATCGGTATTTAGGTTTTTCTCAATGTGATAATACTCTATAAATATCTTGGCCGTTGCCTTGTTTTTATGATTGTTTCATTCAAAAATTTTTGTTTGTTTCCTGTCCAAATCGTAATACATTTTCCTTGGCCATTTTGTCCATTTCTATGACGTAGATAATGGTTAGAATCATGTCAGTAGAACGCTTAATGAGACAAGTAATTTGCTTCATCAGAAAAGCAAATAATTCATACATGTTAATTACTACTAATTACTGTTGTAATTTTACAGCAATTTCGAAATAAAATTCATCAGAAGTGCTCGGGCCAAAATTGTGAAAATACAAACATTTTTTAAGATTTTGAAATGAGAAAAATAGGACCAAAATGTATTTCATCAAATCCACTTTACTTTCAGCGAGTTAGCATAGCGTAGTTGTTGAAGAATGAAAAACACCGCAGTAGATAGATAATGTTGATAAACAATGTATACGGGTTATATATAATAACAATAGCTTTGGGATATTAAATCTACAAACAGATATCCAGTCCAGTGGTTGTAATTATTACTAAATTCGTTTTAATTTTGCAGAACCAGAAATTGTTTTGGAAAAATAGTTTAAAAAATAGGTAACAAAATATATGTGTCATCTGTAACTTGATTTGATTTATCTCGTTTTACAAAGAAATATAATTCTCATTTCTACAATATTTGAATTTATCAAAATTATGAAAAGTTGTTTTTGATTAGAAGTTTACATGTAAAGCGGACAAAAGCAACCGTTGATGATAGTTTTTGTTGTTTGACTCATTACCCTTGACATAATTTTTTAATAGGTTATGTCATATATATTTACAAGGAAACAATTTCATAAAATGTTTGTCAATAAGGAAACCTTTTTAATTAAATAAAATGTTTTTTAAATATCATTTAGTTACTTGCTAACATAGGTATGTTAAAAACAAACTTGTCATCGACCTAGTTTTAATATCAATAATTCAAATTTGTTACACACGTCATCACAGTATTGTTGATAAGTATGATGCCGCCGTGTCCAGAATTACGCTGGATATATTTGACGTCCCATAGTTCCATGTTTCTTTCACTTTAAATTTTATTTACACATGTGACGGCTGTAGGCAGCTAAACATGAAGTGCTTACCCTCCCGGAGCACCTGGCCTCACTTCCCTGGTGGAAGTTCACCTGTCTCACCTAACTTGTCAGTTCTAAAGTTTTTACTTTGTGATTCGGACATGGATTAGTATTTTTGTTTTTGTTTTTTTATTACACAACCTATTATTCAAATCGCTGTTTATTTAAATGGCATAAAACATCAATAAATAAAAAACAGTGTGTGTGTGTGTGTGTGTGTGTGTGTGTGTGTGTGTGTGCAAAACAAAAACAAACCACAATCCAAAAGCAAAGTGAAATTTTTAAAACTGACAATTCACTTATTTACGTTAAACAAGTGGTCTTTCACCAGGAAAGTGAGGTCAGATGCTATGGAAGTGTTAGTACCTTTTTTCAAATCTAAGATCATTTCTTATATTTAGAATCTCATCCATATTTTTGTATTGAATTGATAATTTAATTGCATCAGCATAAAGTACATGATATGGCATACAAAACAATATAATATAACAGGAACGTCAGAGAACAACATCAAATATAGCCAGTGTTATTATTACTAATTCTCCCACCACATTGTGTGTGGTAGACGTATTGTCCTTATTCCGTTACTTCTCTTTTCTCCATTTTTTTTATTACAGTCTAACCTGTCTATAAGGGCCACTCGTGGAAGTTGCAAAAGTGGCCCTTATGGACATTATAAGCCTTTATATAGAGGTTTGTAAATCCAGTTATGACATCAATATAATTATTAGTTGGAAAAACAGTGAGCAGTTCTAATTTTTTTATTTTATTTGTTAAAAGTTCTGTTACAAAGAAGGCATTAGCTAATTTTAACAGAATAATTTCTTTGAAAACAATTAAAGAAAAATCTTCTGACCACACTATTTATTAATCTTTGAAAAAAAAACCTTAAAAATCACCAAGTATATACACATATCTTAAGACATGTTTTCTTTAATAGGTAGGAGCCAGTAATAAAAACAATAGAAAATAATATATGTATCATAATTAATAATGAGTAATAATCTATCCTTAGTGCTTTATGGCTTCATTTGTTGACATGAGGATAAATGACTGAAGATTTTTTTTAAGTTTTTAAAAAAGTTTCTAAAATATACTTTTTAAAATTCTTTTCTTATCAACATACAGATTTGGTTACATGTGCTTAGTTTAATGATCAATGGTTTAAAGTTAAATAATCAATGTTTAAAATCTAATTTTAGCTTCAAGATTTTTAAAAAACTACATGGCTTAACATTTTTGCACAAATTTTTAGAAACTATAACAAAACTTGTCCCCAAAATACGAATAAAAAGTGGCCTTTATAGACATGTTCATGAGCCATTTTGTACAAACATAGGGTGGCCTCTGGCTCAGTTGAACAGTGGCCCTTATATAGAGGTTAAATAAAGAGTAAAATGGCTCGGGAGGAATTGAAACTGGCCTTTATAGACAGGTGGCCCTTATATAGAGGTGGTCTTTAACACAGGTTGGACTGTATATTATTTCACTTTTCGTACGCTTATCTTCCCCTTTTTCAGAATTGTCTCACTCACTCTTAATGAAACTTCATAGCAATAATGTATTAATCATGTAGATGTGCAATCCACAATTTCAATTTCCAACATGGGTCCCATTACCATGGAAACAGGTAAGGGTATCAAAACCGTAAACCCCATTTTTCTCGATAACCGATATAAAAAATCAAATATGACTGCCGTTACCATAGAAATATAAACAAAAGATTTTTATCGAAACTTACAGAAACTTTACAAGGTTGTCACTCACATTCAGTAGATTATCACATGCAGAATAAAAATTTCCAAAATGGCCGCCGTTGCAATGGAAATGGAAAAAGGCGGAAAAATTTCAAGTGCTTAAAATTAAATGAACTTTTACAGAAGGGTTGTAAAGCAACCTGAAAGCTTAGAACTTAGAACAATTACAACTCTAGTTATTATTATTATTATTATTATTATTATTATAACATGTAATAATAAATTATGTCATTAAGATAGTTCTTGTTTCCCATGCCTCTGTCAGATATTTACACAGTTTTGAAGTTGGTATTTCTGAGACTGCTCTAAATAAAGTTATACGGTTGTATTTGTTTTTAAAAAATGAAAATAAAGTGGTAAAAGGCTTGTTCTCTGATACCGGAACAAAATGATACTCTGTTTCAACACAGTTCATGTTACAACATCTACACAAATCTTGATCTCTTGGAATTCCATCAAAATGTCCTGTTTCCACATTAAATAAATGAGTCACACTACGTAATTTTGTCAATATATTAACATTGAAATTATAGTTCATATATGATTCAAAACAAAATTCTTTTTACAAAAGAAATAAAACAAAGATGAAAACAACTGTTCAAGTCTGCAATCCAAGTTGGATAGTATTGGTCATTTATACATATTTTAATGATTAACAACTACAAGTATATTTATTACACACAAACTTATAAATTATCACAATAATACACGCATATCCAAAGACATCCAACGAAAAACCAAAGGTTTAAACTATCAAACAAGACAACAGAAATGTGTTAAAAACTGGTTTGTTTTTTACTTGAACCACCACCTAATACAAAAAAATGGTGTCAACAGATGCGTTTGAATACCGTTTTAACGTGAGAAGTGTAGCTAGCTAAACAGGAGGTGCTAAAACTCACCCACAGCTTGTGACTTCTAAATATGAGTGAAATAAACTTGACATGGACGTAAAACTTGGTAAAACTCAGATTACAAACTTGGCAGGTACAGCTATCTAAACATGAGGTGCTTAACCTACCGGAGGACCCGGCGTCACTACTTCTGTGGAAGTCCACGTGTTTACCTAATTTGCCAGCTTCAAAATTTATGCTTTGCTTTGGGATTGTGGTTTGGACTTGGATTGGTATGTTTGTTTTTACTTTGCTTTGGGATTGTGATTTGGACATGGATTGGTATGTTTGTTTTGACTTTGCTTTGGGACTGTGGTTTGGACATGGATTGGTATGTTTGTTTTAACTTTGCTTTGGGATTGTGATTTGGACATGGATTGGTATGTTTGTTTTTACTTTGCTTTGGGATTGTGATTTGGACATGGATTGGTATGTTAGTTTTTACTTTGTTTTGTGATTGGGATTGGGACATGGATTTGTATTTTTGTTTTTACTTTGTTTTGGGATTGTGATTTGGACATGGATTGGTATGTTTGTTTTTACTTTGTTTTGGGATTGTGATTTGGACATGGATTGGTATGTTTGTTTTTACTTTGTTTTGGGATTATGGTTTGGACATTAATTGCTATGTTTGTTTTGACTTTGCTTTGGGACTGTGGTATGGATGTTTGTTTTGACTGCGTTGGGATTGTGATTTGGACATGGATTGGTATGTTTGTTTTCAATTTGCTTTGGTACTGTGATGTGGACATGGATTGGTATGTTTGTTTTTACTTTGGTTTTGGTATTGGTTTTTGGACATGGCCTGGTATGTTTGTTTTTTATTTGCTTTGGGATTGTGATTTGGACATGGATTAGTATTTTTGTTAAATTTGCTTCGGGATTGTGATTTCGACATGGATTGATATGTTTTTTAACCTTGCTTTGGTATTGTGATTTGGACATGGATTGGTATGTTTGTTTTTACTTTGCTTTGGCATTCTGATTTTGACAAGGATTGGTATGTTTGTTTTGTTTTTAATAATACAATCACATAGTATACAATGCACGTATTTTACGATGGGCCCATATGAAATGCATTTATTCTGTAAGCCCTCGGTTAATTGTAACCCTTTGTTTAGCCAGGTTTTGGTTTTATAAATGGGGTTGGCAGTACGAAAGGATATTTAATAAAGAAATATAATAAAAGCTGTAATGGTTATTAACGAGAAGTATTTAAAAAGTATTTTTGATTTAAACAAATGAACAGTAAATAAGTAAAAAGACGAAAAAATAATACAAAATAAATAAATCATGAAGTGACACACCAACCGTGATTGGTTGAAGAAAAACGATCATTTTTACGTAAATTTCACCCACGTAAATTTATTCTATATAAACATATAAGCTTGCATCGTCAGATGAATTGCAATTTGATCTCCTTGAAGACTTGGACGAAAAGGTGAGTTTTTCTTTTGATTTCTTTTTTTATTTATATTGAAAATGTAAAATTTAAACTGAGTTTTGAGTCAATTTTAAGTTAATTTAACTCATATTGAGAATCCACCAGCTGTAGGTGAAATTGTTAAAGTTTTATCGTTTGAATTTTTCTGATGGTTTATGTAGTGAATGAGGTTTCTCGTACAATACACGCGGTGCAGAGCATGGGTTATCAAACACAGGAGACGAAATCCCAAGTATACATATATCCACGTGCTCAATACATTGGATAAAACCCTGCTAGGATTACTCCTAGCCATAGAGAATGTCACAGTTCGTTTGCTTAAGGTTCGTGGTTTTCTCCGGTTACTCTGGTTTTCCACATAATCACACTACAATAGCCTGAAACATAGATTAAACATTTGTTTTAGGGCACAAAACACCATAACTTCAATCCACTCCAGTCAACATCAGTTTTAATAGCAGACAAGCACGAATTCAGTTAAATGATTGTTTTAAATCTCTTAATTCAGGAACGTAGTATACCATATCCTTTTTTCTAACAAATACTTCACTGCCGCCATTGTTATATTGACGATGATGTCTACAAACATTGTTATCTTGTTCATAACTTCGGTTATGCTTAACACGGAAATGAGTGCGTCAGAGGCTGGGGGAATACCGGCAAGGGTCGCAGCTTTGGAAGGTATGTATAATTCTGTTTCACATTTTTATCATACAGTGTACCTCCCGTAAACGATGTTTAGGGTTATATTGGAATCTCTCTGTCCGTTTCGCATCATCCATGGCTAACGATGAATTTTTATCAAACTTGACACAAACGAAAACCAAAAATATGTGTTCATATCAAACTTAGTGTCCTTCTGTCCGTCCGACTTGGCAATGTTTGGGACAGGGGTATTTCTAAAGAGACTGCACTAGTTTTTAATTTATATCGTGGTATGTTCGACTTGGGAATACATGAAGTGATTATTGTCAATCAAATTGTTCGATAAATGGATTGGAAATAAAATTAATCTAGTTTGTCTTCTTAAACAGGAACTTACAGAATTTTGCATACAAGTTCTTAATGTTATGTTCAGTATTTAAATGTATCCGATAATATTATAAAGCGTAACTACAATAGATGTTTGGTTTTCAAATGTAAGTGTCAGTCTGAGCGTGAAAAGTGACCGAGTTGCCCAGTGAACAAGACCATCGTGCTAGCATTGGAATGTCCGCGCTCGAGCCCTGGTCCTATTGCTATCACATATATAGATTTATTTTAAGTTTGAAGATAAAAATATCTCTTCAAAATATTTGGATTTCTGCCATTTCGGTCCGAGCGGTGCTGGTAGAGGTGATGGCTCCTTTACAGTCTTCTAGTGCTGCTCGGATCGGACATGTTTAGTTATTATTATCATCGTCTTGGGGAATTTTGTACGGCAACTGTTTTATGTCAATATCGGAGTAGTTCGATTAAACCTAATTTCTTATTCTAATATTTTTACAATGAAAAGGTACATAGCATCAAAAGACATTTCTTACAACCCCAAATAGATTTTGGAGTACGCTTCTGTACTATCTAAAAAGGACTTCTCAGCATAAACTATTTTCACTATATGTACTTGTAACTTTATAAAAGAACGCGTGTAATGGTTGATGCCGTTACCAGCGATTGAAGAAGTTGCTGAAATTTCGACCTTTGCAATGAAATAAAGGCCTTTAGAGTGCTACAATTATCGTGACACAGAACATCGTTATAAGGTCACTGGTCTTTTAGTTCCTAATGCCAAGTGCTTGGTAAAAGAACAATCGCCATTTTTAAGTCTTGGTCAGGAACGAAAGGTGTTAAACCCCGACATACGAAGCGAGTACCATAGTGGTAATCAAAGCTGAATGGTTTCCTTAAATCCATATAATTATCATTATATAATTTAAGAAACTGTTTTATAAACAATATTATATACTATATGTATAACTCACTTATTCAAAATAGCATTTGTTTATTCGTTTATCGTTTTAGATTTTACAGATTTCAATAAAAAAGTAAACCTAATTTTGAAAAAAACAATCAAATTCTAAATTAGGTCGGATCTAAAGAGTCTATATCTTTTTAATACATATATTTATTACTTATATAATTCAATGATTTTTATAAAAGGATATCTTAAATAAAAATCTTTTTTCTTTCTTTTTTTTTGCAGAAATGGTGGCAAACATGAAATGTAAGTTACAGATGAACATAATTTGGTTTTCTTGTTTCCCCAATAAAAACTAAAGATATAAGAAATGACAAAATGATAGAATGAAAGCGGTATAACAGTCCACTTAGAAATATTCCGCTTATATCGAGACATTACCAGTTGAATGGCAAGAATTATTTACTTTTTAGTGGTCTCGGGGCAATGTGGGTAATTTAGCTTGTCATGTCGACCATGAAGGTTTTTAAGGTCTTTCCCGAAGGAGCTCGTGACTTCCATTTCTAAATGCAGAGTGATTGGCGAAAGAAGGCATTACCTTTTTCAAGACGTTGACAGACCCAGCCTTGGTTCGAACATCGAACTTCCACATACGGAGCGAGCACTCTACCGACTGAATTGCCTTACCGTGGTGTTTAACATATATCAATGACAGTAATACAGCTTTGATAACAATAACTAGTGTTCAATGTGACTCTTGTGTGGGCATTTATATACAATAAATAAATAAATAAATAAATAAATAAATAAATAAATAAATAAATAAATAAATAAGCAAAAATATAATGAATTGAAAGAGAAAGAAAGGATTCTGTTTAGCGGAACTTATTACACAAACAAGTCCAACCGAAAGTTTGAACCACCCATAAAAGTAATTCATAGCTATGCACGAGTTTGTTAGCAATAACAAACTTTGTCATGTATTATCAATGGTGCGTTTAATAGTTACGGACATGTGACATACCACTAGATCTAATCCATATACATTTGACACAATAAAATTACAAAAGACACGTTTATCTCCCTTTATATATTTCAGGCACAAAAACTGCTTTTCTTTAAAAATTATTATTTTAGACACTGGTAACAAATAATGTGTTTAAAAACATAAATAAATCTTTTCCCTACGTCAAATGATACTATAAAACATCTTTTGCAGTAGGGAAGGGACGTTCTACGAAGATAAAACCGTCGTTAAGTACACTCGCTAAAAATCATTTTTTACCCTATTTCTCGATATAATAATGTTTCAATACAGAATGGAACATCGAATACAGTACTGGTCTGTCGAAAGATTAATACTGGGTTAAGTATTTAAGCCATATTGACAGTTCATGTGAGTCTCTTGTTACCTCGCCAGCTTTTCGACATCTTTTACTTTCATTATTGCAGCTATATGAACACTTGCTATCGATATTTCGGCCACTAGACAGTCGAGTTTCGATTTATTTTCGTTAATTATGTGTTGTAGTGTATATCCAGGCTAATGTTAAGTTATATTTGTATTATACAGGTGAGTCTGGGGAAGTTACCACGCTTGGTTCATCAACAACGATCACATTTACAAAACCTTTCGATAAAGTACCAGCATTAGTCCATGGTTTTTACCAACTGGATGCGTCAAAAGATACAAACCTTCGTGTTATATCTACAGTGGAGCATTTGGATGCAACAAGCGTTGTATTCCACGTTCAGACATGGGGAAATACTATTATACACAGAGCAAGAATCACATGGATGGCCTGTCCATCGAGAGATTGATACAACTGTATCAACTGTGTTTCTGGAAAACAAACTAACCGTTTTAGTATACTTTATTAAGGAATATTTACTAAATACTAATCTCTATGTCAACTTCTTTTCTGTTACTGATGTTATTGTTCGATGAACTGTTAAAGTGTAATGGCGTAATAATGAACATAATAATGCACAAACTTCACAAATACTGAAAACATATATTTTTAATTCTATACCTTCTGTTCAATCTAATATTCTTTCAAACTGATTGTAAATATAATGATTGACATTCGCTTTTGATCGTTAATATTTAGACAAATAACCCGCATCGTCGATCTATATGAGCTTTATCAGTTCATATACCTTGATGAACGATTAAAAACACGTAGATCCTGAAATAACATATCAAACGGTTTTACGACAGAGTCAAATTCGTTTCAATTTTTTTTTTTTTATTTCTTATTAATTTAGACTTCATACTGCGGTATTCAACATTTTTTCATTGCACCTACAACTTTGATGATATTCTGAGACAAGTAACAGATTAGTTGAAAAAACCTTCATATTCTATGATACCTAAGTTCATTTATTTTTTCTTATTTTTCTGGACCCAATTTCACAATAATCCTTGACTTATATTTTCCTTCATCTAATTTTTCAAATCTAAATAATTTTGTTTTATTTTTAAGATATTTGAGAAGTTATGGTCTCATTTTGAAGATCACCAATCTGTTTTTGTCAAAATCTTTAAATTTCGTTCCAAAAAGATTTGTTTTTTTTTAAGTTAAAGAAAATTTCAGTTAAGAAATCATTGTGAAATTTAGCCCCTGGATATATAATGGTAACATTTTATTTTATATAGTGTTCAACTTGTTTCCATGACAACCGGGTTTTCTTTTAAGAGTTGTTTGTATCTATATTATATGCTAAAATTCAGTCAGAAAGTGGCCGTTGGATAGTCCAGATCACAACTCAGAGATGAAATAAATTATTTCACATTGATTGGGTTTTATTTTTTATTATTCAAACTTTAGTTTAAGGTAAATTCCTTATCATTAATTTCAACGAAGCAAGGTCCTTACAAATTAATTGTTGACCAAGGGATATTGCAAGCTTAAGCTTATCAAGGCCCTCAAAAAGTTCAATGACCGTCATCACAGTATTGTTGATAAGTATGATGTCTGTGTATCCAGGATTGCACTGAATATATTCGACGTCCAAAGTCCCATGTTTCTATCACTTTCAATTTTATTTACCCACGTGACGGCTGTAGGTAGCTAAACATGAAGTGTTTACCATTGCCGAGAACCCGACCTCATTTCCCTTGTGGACGTTTGCGCGTTTAACCTAATTTGTCAGTTTCAATGTTTTACTTTGCGTTTCATTGTAATATGGACATGGTTTAGTGTGTTTGTGTTTCATAATTTATATCCCGATTCTCAAACAGAGTACTACGGAAGCGCATTTAGAACCTCTTAAAGTATTTTTTAAATTCTAGCTCACGAAATATAATCCATGAGAACGAATTATAATCAATGGGAACGATTTATAATTCGAGGAAACAAATTATGTTCCGTGGGAAACATTTATAATTTGAGAGAACGAACTATATTTCGAGAGAACGCTGTATAATCTTTGGGTACGCAATATAATTTATTGGAAAGAATTATGAATTATAGTGTAACTTCAATTTGGTTAGATGCAGTCCCAGATGTAAGTGAGGTCAGTAGGGGCCATAAGAAGCTTCCCATGGTTGTACCCTGGGAGTTGATAAGGTGTAATCAATGTTTTGCATGCTGACAAGTTTACTGGTGTGACACACACCGCTACGATAGCACCCTAGATAAACAGTGGTGCTGTGATCACCGGTACCGTTAATCGCGTTTGAAATTAATAGAAATTCACGTTTTATATGTAATATTTCATGAGAGTGCTAGATTTTTTAACATTTGTAAAAAAAGACTTTACTATGCCATATGGGATAAAATGGACATGGAACTTATACCCGCCAAAAAGTGCTAGAGAGAAATTAGCTGAATTCCCCAGAAAATGATATTCGAACCCACGTGAGCGATGAAGTAACATCCCGTCAACTCGATCAGTGCTGTGGATTCCCGGGATAACTTGAGAAGAAAAACACCAGCGCCATATCCAAAAAGGGGAATGTACAGTGTAATATGTTAATGCCCAGTTATACTTATATTAAACGTGAATAACGATAAACATTTATACTTAAACTTTAACACCTGTCAGTTTTGTGTAAGCGTATACAACACTGTGTGAGAAATGAATACCCAGCTTTTTTATTGAATGTGAATAGTGTATAAAATACAGAAAATGTTAGTTCTACATTCATGGTACAAGAAAATGTGTGTTAAGTGAATTTTTCGGAAGTTGTAGCTAGTACACGACCAAATTTCACATGTAGATTGTTATCTGTAACCAGTTACTTATAAAACATTTCTTACGTAGCTAACTTTACAGTCACAAGTAGCGGGTTACTAGCTAAAGCAGCTTATCTTTCTCCCATAATTATCTCGCTATATAGTAGCTTACTTTACTTTATGGACGTCACCAGCTTTAGATGATGTGCCATTTGGTGCATTTTCCTTGTCCAGGGATGATTCTATATTGTGCATGTCGAAAAAAGGTATTTCGCCCACAACGGGTGGCGTCTAAATATAAGTGAAATAAGCTTGATTTTGATGTGAAATCCCATTAATTACATTTTACAGACAACATTTTTCATAAACATTTTGGAATAAAGATGGAAGGTCGAAATATACTGATTTCGATGCTACATCAGCAAAGTCTTTACTGGAACTTCTCGCATTATAGGGTAATCGACAAGTATACATATCTTGCTTTCGTAATTATAAAAAGTAGGATGACTAGAACCCTACAAAAGTAGCTATAGCTACAACAGACGCGTGTAACTTAACCTTATCAGATCAAGTGATTTGGAGAATGCTCTCACTTGATGAGGAATTGTATTCCGAAACGGCCGTCTAGTGCTGTAAAATTAAAACTGGTATAATATGTAATTAGAACAGTCGACTTCATTTCACACTTCTACGGTCCATCTTGGAACAGTCAACTTCATTTCACACTTCTGTGGCCCATATTGGACAAGTGGGGCAGCTCACTAAATTGGTGTAAACAAAGTTAATTGCGATTTGGATGCCTCTGGAACCATAGTGTAAATACAAGCATAAGTCTTACTAAGATTTAGAATAGATAGGAAAATTATATTCAGTGGCCGTTCAAACTCGTTTTATTAATGCCAACTGGTACAAATGGGCACTATCCTACAAGTTTCTAATTTTTTCTATACTTGTTAAACTTTTTGAGGCGCATCTGAAAATGCAAAAAATATAGGGGTCCCCTTTTTACTTTTTTAGTTATGAAGCGTCAAAAATGTAACAATTATTCGAATTTTAACATAGGCTAAATGTGTAATCGCTATTTTTCAGGCACTGGAAAATTGGGAAAAAGTGTTGAAAAATAACAGTTTGTCCTTAAAGATTTTGAAATACATATGTCCCCTTGTTCGATTTTTCGCTGTAAAACTTCAAAGACGTAATCTGATGCGAAAATATGTCCAAAATTAGCAATAACTTCGTGATTTTGACGATATTGTAAAAGAATCGGCAAACTTGCGAACTTTAACGTCATCGTGCCGTAAACTACATAGGACTGTTGTAATTATGTGTCCTGCTGTAATAGTTAATACTTTATTTTAATAATTTGTATACAATATAAAAATTATTTTATAAATTAGATATTTTGTATTCCTAGTTACTTAAATTACAGAAATACTGATATAAAGAAACATTATTACTTCGGAATAACAGAAAAACAAAACCTTATCATCCGAAATGAGAGTCAATGATGACACTTCAAAAATGCATGAAGATGTGCCAGTCAGAGTCGGGGAAATATTGTTAATGGCTTCATTTGAAATATTTTAAAGATTTTTTTTTATTTTGAACTACTAGTATTGAGACAAAATCTTGACTGGAGTGAAAAATCATTAAAATCGCGTACATGTAGATTTTTACGCGCCGTGCGTAACGTAAGCGTCCATTTGTACCACTTGGCCTTAAGAAATGACTTTGATATTTTTATGGTTTATCGTTTTTAACCCCAAAAACCGGTATGTAAAGTTCGCGGAGTTATACAAAATTTACACACCGGTTTTGGGGGTTAAAAATGATAAACCAAACAATATCAAAATTATTTCTTATAATTTTATTCAAAAATAATTTTACAATAATATTTTAAATTTTAATGACAATTTAATGTTTTCAAAACGTTTCATTCAATATTACCACCATCATATGGCGCATTAATACAAATGACGTCATGAAGTTATGAGCTCGTAACCATTAACAACCGCCAACTCCGTCATTTTTTTATTAGCTCATCTGACCGAAGGTCATGTGAGCTTATGGCATAGCGCAGCGTGTGTATGTGCGTGCGTGCGTGTGTGCGTGTGTGCGTGCGTCGTTAACACCTATTTTCGACTTCTCCTCTGAAACTACTGGACAGTTTTTAATGAAACTTTGTCAGAAGTATATATGGGCCGGTGCAATTCAGATTTGTTCATGGCGTTGCTATGGCTACCATAACTAGGTCAAGGTGACCTAGGGGTGCAAAAATCTTAAAAAATCTTCTTGACTATTTGACCAGATAATGACATGGGGTTTTCAGTTTTGACATCTTCTTGTTAGTATCTTCAAAATGAGGTCAAGGTCAATTGTGAAGGTCGTGACCTAATTTTTTTTACCTCTGATTATAATTATAATCTCAAAAACTATAAACTTTTTGTATAGGCATGTATATTAGAATGTTGTAGGTATCGATACAACGATCATTTTGATGTATAGAAAAAGGTCATGGGTTCAAAGGTCAAGGTCACAGATGCAAAACAATACCGAAATGGTTAATTATCTCGAAACTATAAACTTTTTGTATAGGCATGTATATTAGAATGTTGTAGGTATTGATACAACTATCATTTTGATGTATAGAAAAAAGTTATAGGTTCAAAGGTCAAGGTCACAGATGTGAAACAATACCGAATGGTTAATTATCTCGAAATCTATAAACTTTTTGTATAGGCATGTATATTAGAATGTTGTAGGTATTGATACAACGATCATTTTGATGTATAGAAAAAGGTCATGGGTTCAAAGGTCAAGGTCAAAGATGCGAAACAATACCGAAATGGTTAATTATCTCGAAAACTATAAACTTTTTGTATAGACATGTATATTAGAATGTTGTAGGTATCGATACAACAATCATTTTGATGTATAGAAAAAGGTTATGGGTTCAAAGGTCAATGTCACAGAAGTGAAACAATACTGAAATGGTTAATTATCTTGAAAACTATTAACTTTTTGTATAGGCATGTATATTAGAATGTTGTAGGTATTGATACAATGATTATCATGATGTAAAGAAAAAAGTCATTGGGGTTTAGTATTTATGTTTCCTTTAAATCTATCAGCTAGCCATTAGTTATCAGGTGAGCGTATCAGGCCCATGGGCCTCTTGTTGATCACGTGACCAATGTTGGTTATCATAAATAAACTAAAAATGACGATATTAAAAAGATGCCTAGAAGTAAATTATTAATCAATGTTCCCAATTACAGATAAAATATCAAATTGCCATTACTAGTGTTATTTTTTCAATAATTCTAGATTTATGTCGTTTTCGTCGTAGTGTAATGCTAATAGCTATAAGTCAGTTTAAACCAGGTACAACGCTCATCAAATTGTAATTTGTTCCCTCCAATTATAATTCGTTAACACGGATTTGTAATACGTTCCCTCAAATTATAAATCCTTCCCACGGATTATAATTCGTTCCGTCCAATAATAATTCGTTCCCCTTGTTATAATTCGTTCCGTCGAATTATAATTCGTTCCCTTGAATTATAAATCGTTAACAAGGCTAAGTTATTCGTTCCCTCAAATTATAAATCCTTCCCACAGATTATAATTCGTTTCCTCAAATTATAATTAGTTCTATCTAATTGTAATTCGTTCCCACTTGTTATAATGCTTTCCCTCGAATTATAAAGCTTTCGTACGGATTAGTTTTTCGTTCCCTCGAATTATAATTTGTGCCCAGGGATTAGTAATTCGTTTCATGAAATTATAATTCGTTCCCCCGGGTTAGTAATTCGTTCCCACGGACTATAACTCGTTCCCTCGGATTAGTAATTCGTTCCCACGAATTATTATTCGTTCCCACAGATTATTATTCGTTCCCATTAATTATAATTCGTTCCCACGGATTATAAGTCGTTATTTTTTAAAAATTTAAAAGGTCCTAAATGCGCGTCTGTTGAGTACCGATTCAAATACCTCAAACTTAAACTTATAAATTTGAATTTGAGTTTTTATTTACATTTTGGCGCGGTGTTTCCACGTCCTCACCACGCGCATTGTGTTAGAAGAGTGATTGGTTGAATGAATGAAACTCTTGACAAACGTAAATATGATATTCCGAAGCAGTTCACGTCTAGGTCAAATTTACCACGCCAGAATAAGAATGGAATGCAGCAACCTCAATGCACACCTATTTAATAAATTACATATTATACCAGTTTTAATTTTACAGCAAATAAAAATATTGTTTGTGGTCATATTGAACCTTCTGAACAGTCCATTTTATAAACAATTACGGCAACAAACCATTTTCTCTCTACCGTATAATATAACTACAAATATTTTATTATATGGTGATGTTGTAAACCTTATTGTTGATTAAAATATCAATGTTGTTCAAAAATATATATTGCCATCCAAAAGATGTTGTCAGTAACTCTCTCTTTCTCACTCTCATATTATTTACTTTGTTTTTACTCTTTGAGAATAAAATACATATTGATGGAATATTTAACACTTCAACTTCCTTTCCTGATCTTATAACATTGTGTATTTTGAGTAAAAAATGTTGAGACAAGTTTACACAAGACTTTGGTCTTGTTCTTTTTCGTATTATGCATATGTATGATTATTATATCACATAACCCTTCTGTTTATTGATGAAATAAAACGGTGTAATATTTTTCGTATTACACAGGTATCCATGTAATATCACTTGATTGTGACGTAATCAGTTATCACGCTTCTGATTTACGTAGTGGTCGTGCCTAATGACGTCATATGAAAACTGTGTCAGTCTGTTGTTTTTTTTAGACTTTTGAAGACTTTCCGATTCTTTGAAAAATAATTTTGATGCATTCGGAAAAATATTATGATTTAAACTTACATACTGATTATGTCTTTTTTTCTAGGTGATTAATTTACTTTTACTATAACCAAATAGAACCATATTCTTACTCTCGCAGTTAATTTGGAGGTGATTTGTCAAGGCCAAGGCTCGTGGCATATTTAATTATTAAACTCATTTAATAAATTTCATATTAAACCCCCACTCGTCTAAGATCCTCTATGTATTTTCTGAATAAAATATCGTTAAAGCTAAACACAATCGCTTCAAATTCCATTTATATATTACTATCGATGCAACCACTTGAATTTGTAGTACAATAAAAACAAACATACTAATCCATGTTCGAATCACAATCACAAAGCAAAGTAAAAACTTTGGAACTGACAAGTCAGGTTAGACACATGAATTTCCACCAGGGAAGTGAGGTTGGGTGCTTCAGAAGGTTAAACACCTCCTGTTTACCTAGCTACACCCGTGACGGGCGTAATTAAAATTGTGTGAAAGGAACATGGAACTATGGGACGTCAAATATATCCAGGGCAATCCTGGACACAGAGACATCAAACTTATCAACAATACTGTGATGACGGCCATAAAACTTTTTGAGGGCCTTGATAAGCCTATGCTTGCAATATCCCCGAGTCAACAATTTATTTGCAAGCAGCCTGCTTTGTTGTACAAAGTCCCCGTGGTGGGAACAAGCTCTACCATAGCGGATTAAAGAATTGAAGAAAAGTCTAAATCACTTGAAGTTAAATATTCGTATATATATGAACAAATGTTTCGAAATTTGTGTAATTTTATTGAAGATAAAATTTATCATTTTAACAGATGTATTTATCAAATCTACCAGCTGAATGCACTAAGACTGGTACACTGTCAAAAAATCAAGACGGGTATCCAGCTTTTGGCTATTTAATACCCGTCCTTCATTAGATCTGTATGATACTGCTTGTCTTACAAGAATTACACAAACTATAGAAATAAATCTAAATTAACACAGTTTTATGGCATGACAATAATAAAGTGAAAATGTAAAACTCCAATGTCAAATGTAAAACTGGGTGTAGCTTAACCAACCGGATTCGCTTTAAAGGGGTTTGGTGTTCCGACCGGAACCACTCCTAGCGCAAACTTGATATCATCTTCCAGTTCTATCGGTTCCACCACAGTGTGATAACGTTTTAATGGTTTTCCGTCGGCTCCGATTAAAAACTTCTCAAAATTCCATCTGACGTCATGAACATTTTTAGGATCGTACATGAGATATGGAAATAACTGTTCATCTACATAACCACAGTATTTCTGAAAGGAAACAAATGTTTGAAGTAAATTAATTACCTGAAAACAAGCACATGGCAACAACCGCTGTAACCATAGGAACGAAACAACTTTAAATATCGTAATGAAAGAGAAAGACAAAATGAACTGCTAAATACAAAACTTCAGAATTTCTGAAAAGAAAAGCGGATTAAAATTAATTAAAGAAATTTGTAACTGAAAAACATGCACTTTGCAAAAGTTACTGTAATCATGAGAACGAAGGAAACAAGTTAGGTTTGTGATGTCAACATACGTCATTGTTATGTTTTATAGTCCGATCACATTTTCATCGATTTGAATGAGTGTGTGATTCAAACTTGGAAATTCTTCTTGGTATAACTTTAATAAACTTGAAATTCCACACTGACACGTCTTTTAAGAACATTATTTGAATATTTTGAATATTTTACAAATATTCTCAGCTTAAAATGCAGCTTTTTAATTTTTTTTTGCTGGTAATTTATATTTTTGGATAAAAGTTGAGAAAGCAATACTTGTTCGTCTGCAGTTTTGTTTCAAAGGTAATTATTTGAAATACTATTTTTCTATCTAAATGATTAAATTTTATTTTAATATTCACTGTAGTTTTTTAGTTAATTAATTGAAAGGTAGCTTTTGACCCTCAGATATGTTAATATGGCATATTGGACAGCTTCATTCAGAAAAATATTCAGAACTGGGCTCTGATTGGCTAATAAGTGTTCACGCGATACGGGTCTATACAGCCGTTTCTAATCCTACCATTTCCGTCACAGACTAGTTCAATGTACTTGTTTATGACTGAACAACAGGTAAAATGGTACAAACATCAAATTAAAGAATAAAATCCATTTATTGTATTTGTTTGGCCTAGAGCTACACATTTTTTTAATTTAATGTTTTGAAACTACAAAATCTTCGAATTCATATAACAAAGTCGAAATTTTTGTCTCAAAGAGATTAAGTTATTGGCGATAAACCATGACATCGTCTTATAAAAACTGGTTTTATTTATTTGACAGCATAAGAAATTTTACCATGTTTCTTTAACACATATTAAAAAAAACAACAAATCTACATATATCATTAATGAAATTTGAGGTAAGTGATCCACGATTTATTTAGGCCATATTGGTATTCTTCACCGAATAAGTGATCACGGTACCACTCTAACTGTGGTTTAAAGACTTGCGTACTCAATGAACTTTGTTTAGCTTTGTTGTGGGGCCCCGTTTTTCAAAGCTCTGCTAGCTTCACCAGTTGGTTAACCAAAATCTATAATTAGTGTTTTATGTTAAACTTCTGATCAAAAGTTAATGCTCCTATTAATAATTGTCTAAAAAGTATTATAAGTCAAAACCGTACTTTTATATTAAATACTTATAATTTAAGTATGTTTCAAATACCATTTTGGTCAAGCAAACTGGGATTCAAAGAACCGGGCCCTGAAATGTATATGCTTTCAATAAAAGGTACATACTTGTACTTGGACCAAAACTAGTTCCATAATCATTCCTTAACTAAGATTTTTCTAAACTTAAACCTGGCGATTTTGATATTTTAATGATTTTGTTAATTATTGAGATATTTTTAATTAAAGATTTCATTTTGAAGATCAACTTAAGCTGATAAAATTTGTATTTAGTTTTATCAAAAATGATTATTTTTAATTTTTCAAAGCGTTGCCAAAATTTGCTTTATTTAAGTTGGGAAAAGTCTTAGTTAAGAAATGATTGTGAAACTGGGGCCATGATTTTTAATTTGATAATTATCAATGATATTTGGTTCCAGTTTCACAATAATTCAATAACTAAGATTTTCCTTAACTTAAATTTTCTCAAATTTTGGCAATCTTTGTTCGAACTATGGATTCACTTCTTGCCAAAACTAAATGCGGATATTATTAAGCATCCGGTAATCTTCAAAATGACACCTTAAATTCCTATATATCTTAGCAAATTGAAAATTAAAATGGGTTTTCAAATTTGCCAAATTTTAAGTTAAAGAAAATCTCATTTAAGAAATGTTTATGGAAAAAGAGCATGATGGTATACCTTAATGTATGTATAGAGTGGTGTTTCGTGTTGACCATTAACGTCCACTTTCTCTGTTAACGGGAAGTTAGGAACAAATCCATCGCCCGGTCTTACATGCTTTATTCCATTCAAGATCTCAGTAGCGTTTGCTCCCGGTTCTTGCTGAAATAAATAAATAAATAATTATACATAATTATATACTAGTAACTATATCAAATATTATAGATATTGCATTGTCGAAAACAAAAAAGTGTACTTGAAAGTGTAAATCAATGCTTACCGGTAAATACTGCATTTAACAGTATCTGAAAAAGTCACTTTTCAAAAGCTAACCTGTGGAATGGAGTGGAGTAATTATGTTCTACGGTCCACGCAAGTTTCGTTTATAATTAAACTGAGTTGGCCTTTTCTGGGATGGAATGGTGAATTGGAGCGGTGTAATTGTGGTTTACATACTGGACAAGATTATTTTACTTATTTCGAGGTGACCAGTTTTGAGATGATGTAATGTGGCGAAATAACGGCATTTAATGCCCCGTTTTACTTATATGAAGGTGGTCAGTTGTAGAATGCTAAAGTGGAGTGAAGTATTTGTGTTTTAAGCCCGTGTCAAGATTCTTTTACTTGAGATGGTCAGTCCTGGGACAATGGAGGAAACCAAAGCGCCTGGGGAAGGCCACCTGCTTTTGGCAAGCGAACTGACAAACTTTCTCACACTATGGTCTTTCCTCGCAAACCGCGGGTCGGTGACAGGCGATGTGAACTGCAAGTGCAAACTTTAAACCTATTGGTCACCGAGGTCTTATAAATCGAGGGATACTTGTAACATTAAGAAATAGATTAAAAATATATTATATGATGTTAAGTAAGGAACGTTATCTAGAAACATTGAATAACATAATATACCAGTTTAAATTTACAAGACGGTCGTTTCAGAATACAATCCTTCATCAGTGGTGCTTGGACCACAATTATAGAACCAAAATAGTTTTCAAGATGTTGAAAAGATATTCTAAGGACCAAAATATATTTGACCAAATTTAGCTAAGGGAAATACTTTGTATCTTAGTTTTTTTCAGATTTTAACTAGCGGCAAATTTAGATAATAGTATATTTCTGACAATAATACACAATTATTGCCTACTGAGTTTGTAATATCCTCGGGGCACCAGTCACCAGCAGAGATACCGGCTCAGTGGTTTTAAATTACATATTATATCAGTTTTAACTAGACGTTGATGCCATTGGCACATTGAAACGGTCAATGGTAAATTGATATTCTAAATGTCTTGAAAATTAGAAATATTATTCAAATTATAAAACAATCAGATTAAAGGTCAGGAGATTTTAAAATGAGGATTTATTCCGAAAATGAAGACTTGTAGCTAGGTGAAAATGATGAAAATTATAATAATACTTTGAGCCAACGGCATGTTCGGGGGGGGGGGGGGGGGGGTAAGTGGGCACGCACGCTCACCCTTAAAAATATTAATTTCTAATAGTGCAATATGGTAATATGGTGACATTTTTCGAATGAAATTGGCGGAATCTGAAGGCGAAATACTGACCGTTATTTTTCTAAAGGTAAGTTTTGTCTGGTAACTTTGGATTCCTCAAAATCTATCTTAATACAATTAAAACATTTCTACAATGGTATATGATATACTAGTGGGACAAATTATTTTAGTTTATTTTGTATTTATGAAAGAATTGATATGATTGCCATATGTTGTCTGTGCTTCGAGCAGACACGACATCATATTAATTAACAATTGAACTGTCTAGAAATAGCGTTTATAGTGCTATAACTGCCATTGCCGTGTAAAGCAAACTATATAATGCGCGTTAGCGCTGCGTTAGCAATGGTTATATTTACATTTCACATTTTTTGAAAATCTTATTTTGGTATTTTAAGCCTAAAAAAACTTTAAAATACTGTCGTATACGACATATTTCCAATCGCTGGAACAGCCAATCAATGACGTCACGCGTATAGCCGCAAGGAGGAGATGAATGACGTCACATTAGCAATGGCATTTATTTAACAATTGAACTGTTTAGAAATGCGGTTCATAGTCGATATGAACGCAATTGACATGCAAGCAAACTGAATAACGCGCGTTAGTGCGTTATGATTAGTTTGCCTTGCATATCAATTGCGTTCATATCGACTATGAACCGCATTTCTAAACAGTTCAATTGTTATATTTACGTTTAATACTATTTTCTTTTCTTTTTCTTGGTTCAAAATCATTTTAGAAAATTTTAATTCCGCGCTTTGTCAACAACGATTTTCGATTAACGGAACAGCTGATGGACCAGCAGATCCAACTGATCAGCTGTGCAGTTTGGCGCCAGGAATTCTAGGACAAAATAGTGCGTGGAAAAAACAATAAATTGCATACAAAATGTTCAATTTTTTATTAAATACAATTATTTCGGTAATAAATAATCACCAAGAAAATAATAAACTTTATTTTTATGTCAATATAGTTCCGGCTTTGTGTATTTCATATTGTGTATTCATACGCCGATTGTTGTGAATGGAATTCCCGTAACGTCACCAAGGTAGATCTTGCAGTTCATAGCCGATATGAACGCAATTGCTCTGAAACCTTGCGTAGAAGACAGAAAACAGACAAAATCTAAATATATTCCTATAACTGCCATCTGGTCTTACACAAAGTTTAATACATTAAAACATTACAAATGTAAATATAAAGTGTATACAAAACAAATAATAGGTGTATAGGGGGGGATACGTGCCTAATTACATATTATACCAGTTTTAATTTTACAGCACTAGACGGCCGTTTCGGAATACAATTCCTCATCAATAGTGCTTGGATCGAAATTATGAAACCAAATATGTTTTCAAGATGTTGAAAAGATACCCAAAGGATCAAAATATATTTTACCAAATTAAGCCAAGGGAATTCTTTGCATGAGGGAGTATACCTAAATGATTACATTATAATAACATATTGTACTTACATAATGGAAAAGGTTACAAGGTACACCGACGACCTGAAAGCCGCTGTTGTACTTGGCCTGTAGTGCATTCAGTCCGATGTACTGAGGGGTATGTCCTCAGTATGTCGCCACGTTTACTATTAACGTAACTTTTCCCTGGAAATCAGAAAAATTAATGTCACGGTTTTTGTAAACATCTTTCAAAGTGAAGTCATAGATGGTAGTGTTATCAGATGATGGTTGGTTACACACGTACGTCCCCTTCTGTGCGTTACCCGTCACAGACCCAAGGGCCGAGCCAACGGTCCCCAGCAAAGAGGCAACAACCAAAGCGTACATAGTCTGTCCACCTCCGAGTTCTACTGAGTGAGGTGACACATGCTTATATATAATAACGACTTAAGAGGTATCTAAAGGGTATCTGACATTCTTATTCACTAAATCTAACTTAAATTTCAAAGTTAAATTCAACATTAATTACAAAGAATGATAATTGTACTAACTATAGAAATTAATTAAAACTTAAGCTATTGTCTCATTTATATAAATATATTTTCCAAGCTCATTCCTCCTAATTGCACGTTCGTCCTCAATACCAGTGTTGTCTAACAGGTTAACATTTACACCCAAACGACATGTCACTATATTGGTATTCTGTTTGACAAATATCCTCGTGTTTAACAATGTTATCCAATTTAACAGATAACAAAAACGAAAACCAGTTTGTCTAAACAATTCGTCCTGACATCATAAGTCAAAATAAGACCATGGCAGTTATTTCTTTGCTAAATATCTGCTGGCGGGTAACGTTATTACCATGTTTAAAACTTTGACAGGATAATCGATGCTACATGCTCATTTTTGAAATGTTTATTACATGACAAGTTCAAAATATTTTATCATAATAGGTTCGATTTTTATTTTTGCTTCGTATTTTTACCTGATAGTTAGGGATATTGCAAGCATAGGCTTATCAAGGCCCTCAAAACGTTTTATGGCCTTCATCACAGTATTGTTGATAAGTTTGATGTCTCTGTGTCCAGGATTGCTCTGGATATATTTGACGTCTCATAGTTCCATGTTCTTTTCACACAATTTTGATTACACACGTGGCGGATGTAGCTAGCTAAACAGGAGGTGCTTACCCTTCCGCAGCACCCGGCCTCACTTCCCTGGTGGAAGTTCACATGTCTAACCTAACTTGTCAGTTCCAAATATTTTACTTTGCTTCCGGATTGTGATTCGGACATGGATTAGTATGTTTGTTTTTGATTAGGTAGATTAAAATAGAGTGGACGCTTAACACAGAAAAAATGGAATGGCCTTATAACATGGAAACAAGATAAAGTGGCGAAAAAATATCTTGAGCATAACATGTTTGTGTTCTATAAAATGCCCTAGATTTTATCTTTAATTTAAATTTAAATTGCCTTTAGTAAGGTCAACTAGAATTGTCTCTTGAGCAAAACACCCCGCCCCCAAAATTTAATTTTTTCCTGAGACCTTGACCTTTCCGATATGACCTTGGTTCAAGGTCATGGCAGACTTTTAGACCATGAAGATAATTTATGTGAAGTGTTATGACAGTCGCCCAAAGCAACTATGAGATACAGCCCGGACGCAATGTTACACGGACGGACAGACAGACAGACATGGCGATTCCTATATATACCCCCGCCCTTAAACTAGTTTACGGGGGTATAATAAACAAGCTAACTTGATCGATATTTTACATGAATTGAGAAATGAAGACAGAGTGTAAATCAAAAACAAACATACTAATCCATTTCCGAATCACAATCCAGAAGCAAAGTAAAAACTTTGGAACCGACAATTTAGGTTAGACACGTGAACTTTCACCAGGGAAGTGAGGCCGGGTGCTCCAGAAGGGTAAGCACCTCCTGTTTAGCTAGCTACATCCACCACGTGTGTAATCAAAATTGTGTGAAAGGAACATAGAACTATGAGACGTCAAATATATCCAAGGCAATCCTGGACACAGAGACATCAAACTTATCAACAATACTGTGATGACGGCCATAAAACTTTTTAATATGAAAAAGAGCCAGGAACATAAAAGAAGAAACATATTACAGAATATAGGAATTGATCCCTGATACTCTGCATGGAAGTCCCTCACCATATCCAAATGAGTGAATTTATACTTTATAAAACAGAATGCAGATTATACCCTTGCAATTGATTACCTTCATACGACATTCTAGTTGAGTTGAGTTGAGTAATGGTGTTTAACATCCCAGTCAAGAATATTTCACTTATATCGAGACGTCGCCAGCTATAGGCGAAGGTGCAGAAATTTTGCCTGTGTGTTGGGCTGATGGCATTATACAGCAGGGTCCTTTATCGTGCCAAGCCTACCGTGACACGGGACCTCGTTTATTTTAAGTTCCCATCCCAAAGAACCGTGACTTTCATTTCATGATGCCGAATGCTTGGCGAAAGAACAGTCACTACTTACGTTCAAGTCTTGGGTCAGACCCGGCCGGGGTTGAAACCCACGACCTCCCACTTACGGAGCGAGCACTCTACCAAACTGAGCTACGCAGTGGTTCATACGACATTCGAGGTGTTAAATATATAACATTTATATATAATATAATGCAATGAGTAACTGTATTTGTTTGAAAATACTTTTCTTATTAGCATTATTCAAACGGTCTTCTTCTTCCTATACAGTTTTTCTACCTTTCTTGTTTTTCTATTTATTCCACGTGTTTGTTGTTTAGCGTTCTTGATCACTACAGCCATGTATAATTTATAGCTGCAAAGTTAAAATTATATTCTTCCTGTCTTCAAACGGGTGACACGTTTTAAAGTTCGGTGGTTTCTCCGTGTACTCCGGTTTCCTCCAACATCCATGAACAGTTAAAAGTTAAATAATCTTGGCCGTAAAACTCCATTACCCCACTCATCTCTCTCCATGTATATATATTCGGCCAATCTTGTTTTATTTGTTTAATGTTATTTAAAGTCGTTTTTACAATTTGTATTAGCAATGTAATATTGTTTAAACAACAATATTGTTAGAATGTAACAAAGGGATATTAACGCATTAATTAGTGATTAATGTCACCACAATCCGTTTACGTTCTTACACATAAAACATAGATCTGTCGTCTCATACAGTACAGACCTGTCGAAAGTTTAACATTGTGTTAACGAAAAGAAGGTATAATAAGTTACACAGAGCTATCTAAAACGATTTATACTACGTCATCTTGGCTTCGCATTTTTTAGAATCAATATACATTATTTTGGTTTGTTTGGAAGACTTCTGTTCCATTCGTAATTACATATTATGCCAGTTTTAATTTTACAGCACTAGACGCTCGTTTCAAAATTACTATTCTTCATCTGTAGATCTTGGATCTAAATGGTGAAATCAATTTTTTTCCAAGATGCCAACGGTGAGAAATATCGAAAGGACCAAAATATATTTTATCAATTTTAGCTGAGGAATTTCTTTGCACGAGGGAGTATACCTTAGTTTTGAGGAATTTTAGATTTTAGCTAGCAGTAAATTTAGACAATAGTATATTTCTGACAATATACAAGATTTTTGCCTACTGAGTTTGTGATATCCTCGGGGAAACGTTCACTAGCCGATATACCGGCTCAGTGGTATAAATTATTTGTAGCTGATTTCTGAAAACGTCCATGACCCAAAGCGTTTGATTTAAATACTATGCACTGGAGAGAACAATTTCAGCATGTACCTCGTTTCTGTGCACGCCCTGTGTCCTGCTAATTTTTAAATCAGAACATCACTTAGGGTTAACGTACAAAGTTTTAAACTTTTTTAAAGTTTTGAACGATATTGCCCTAAAGTTTCTAGACTACCAAGTTTTTGATCTGAATACCAAGCACTGGGGAGAACAATTTCAGCATGTACCTCGTGTTTGTGCACGCCCTACATAAAACACAAATATTTTTGATGAAACTTAAGTTTCAATTAATGACAAATATTGTCTCGTCCTTCTTATGGATCAAAGATCTATTCTCTAAAGAGTTATTTCAAAGGTCTAACTCCCAAAGACATTATAATTTCCCGTGAAATGTACATAATACGCGGTGACTACATCAAGCATTCAGGATGCTTTAGATGGCTGGCGTTATTGAAAGTATCCATGGATACAAAACATTAACCAATATATATGATTTTCATTGATTCTTTTATTTTCGGCGTATAATTGTATTTCACTTTACGGGGAACACAGAGGCGACCCTTGTTGATTCACATTAAAAGTAAACATGATATAATTACATTTCGGGAAATTTTAAAAGTCGGATAACATCAACAAATGCCTCCGACGGCTGTTATTAATTAATTTGATTACAGGAATGATTAAAAAAATAAATATGTTTGTCATGGTGATCGATACCATTATGTTATAAAAGTTTATCAGAAACCGTTAATGCATTTCGCCAGTGTACCACGAGATACATCCTAACATTTGCGCGGAATGATTGTTTTTGCTCCATATATATGGAATCGTGTCAGTTGAGATTTTCCGTAGAAACGACGTTATTGAAGCATTGCGATGTAGTTTTTTTTCAAAACATCCACACAAACTTTAGAAGGCATTGATCACGTGGTACACTGGCGAAATCCATTTCTAAGGTCCTTTTCAGAATGATTTTTCTTCATTTATCTGTGGCCTTACGAAAGCCAGCGCTTGCTGATCACATCGCCTCTTATTACGTTGGTTCAAATATAGAGAATTCTAGAGTGAGAAAAATAGCCAGTTTACTTGCCAAAAGTCGGTAATTTTTTCCATGCAAAGCGGTTATACCCGTCTTTCAAAACGGACAGCTTGCTTCGAGTCTTAACTGAGGCGTAAACATCCCAATATTTCACTTTTTGCTTTCATTGAATCGTCGTTTATTCGCCTGTAACAATGCGCTGAGCAAATAACATGTACATCGAATACACTCTTGTGTTAATCATGATTCAAGTTTTAACTATCGTGCACAGGCCGATAAGAAAAATATAGAATCGGTCAATTTACGGTATAATGACTTTAATTTACTTTTCAAAACTTAACAAATTCCAACACTTAGCTTTAAAAAAGAAAAGAAATATTTGAACAAAATAAATGGAAAAAGAAATTGACAAAATAACATTTGTTACCGCTAGCGTTAGTACATATTTTGTAAGCGAGTTTAATCGTTAAGTTTTTCTACATGAACATTGCAATTGCTTTTGCTTTTGAATGACGCCATTAGTGTCTTCATATATATAATGTTCTATACAATTCATGGTTAGAATATTGATTAAAAACCTTTTATTGTACCTCTATAACGTCCGTGTCTACTCACGCAGAGCAAATGGGGTTTGATGGTCGAGTGGTTTACAGGCCAGGCTTTCAGACCTCTCAGACAGAGTCCTAATGTAAAGACACTTTTGTAAGTATATGTTTGTAGTGACCAAGGTAAAGTGGGTTTTCTCTTTTCGTATTCCCGTTTCCTTCAACATTCATGAAATGACTGATTCGGTACAAGTAAAAGTTTCTAGAATGTAGCATACGTTTAGTCTCTACGCTTGCTTAAGGTACATTTGTAGCTGGTGTTCTCCGTGTATTCCGGTTTCCGTCAACATCAATGAACTGTTCGTATCGATAAAAGGGTAATAGGCCTAACTGGAGATTACTAGAGTAGGTTTGTCAATTAGCTTGCTGAATGTAGATGGTTTAACCCTGTCTGTGTATTGTCGTGACGTTTACCATCCATGAACTGATATAAATAAAAACAATGTTGATTATTGTGTAGATTTCCAGATTTTTGTAAATCTACGTCATAGGGAACAAACACTAACGTACAAAGTATATAAATGTTTATTTAACATATATAAAAATAAACATTAACTAATTGTGTTACTCCTAAATATAGGAATGAGGACATACGAGATGCTGCGGAAATATTAAAACCAGATGACCTTTTTGTGTCGATAGACATAAATAAGATGGATTTTATCACATTCCCATCGCGGAAAATTTTCGCGATTTTTTAGGGTTTCGGTGGCGAAACACGTACTTCCGGTGGAAAGTACTTCCGTTTGGTCTTAGCTGTTCCCCCTTTTATTTCAATAAAACGTTGCGTTCTATTATAACATTCTTACGTGCTCAACATCTACGCGTCACGGTTTATGTGGACGATTTTTTATTGGCTGCTAACCCTTCGGATATTACAGATTGTATCGATCAGTTAATTCATACCGTCGAGGATCTAGGTTTTCAGATTAATTACGAAAAGTCGCAGCTTCATCATGACGTATGGCTGTCTGTCTAAGTATGACGTCAGCATTTGTTCCCATGACTGCTATTGCTTCCCGGAGTTCGTTGTTTTCTGTGGTTATCTTCACCAAATCTGGATGTACATGTATTAAAAACAAACATACCAGTATATCTTCAAAAAAGAAAGAAAAGTGGCTAATTTCGTAAATTTATACACGCAAATTTCCACATAACAGACGAGACCGCGTGCTCCGGTTGGTTAACACCTCCAGTTTAGCTAGCTACACCCGTCACATATGTTTAATTAAAATTGAGGGTGAAGGGAACACAGGACATTAAATATATCTTAGGTAATTTTGGATACAGAAACATCATATTTGTCAACAATTTAATGATGACTGCCGTAAAACTTTTGAGGGTCTTCATACGCTTCTGGGCTTATGAGTGAAATAACCCTGACGGAGACGTTACGAACCAGACATTGATGCTGTGTCTATCAGATTTTGATGATATCGCGTACAATTGCAGGTTTAAACCAAAACGATAGGCTCCTAATCAAAAAAATTAAATTGTCGTTTCCATGGTAATCACTTACAAGAAAACAAATTTCGTGTATTTCATATCTGCCATTAAATGATAGAAAACGTCCAAATGTATCAACAATCTGAATTATTTCACCTAATGTAAACATAATTCACATTACAACCGAATTTGTATAAGTAAATTTTTGTGTCACTCGATATTCAATTAACGGTTATTATCAGTGGCTTTTGTTGAACAATTTCATCAATATTTGTACATTGTATAGGCAAGCAATATTGACCTGTCCGCTGAACCTTTAATTTAAATATGAATATTCATAATGAAAGGTCAAGCGGACTGGTTAATGTTGTTTGCCTATATTTAATGTTTCCATATATAAATGATAGTAATCGGAGATATATCACGGTTCGCCTGCCATTAATAATTTTGTCTGGCTTTTGATTTTATTCTAGAAGGATTGGTTTATTATACAATGTGATGGCCGCTAGTGTATAATGCGATGATTGCTATTTTATTCTACGATTGTTTCTTTTTTATAAATCATCATCATCATGATCAGCAATAACGTTATATACCATTTTTAATGTATTGAATAATATATCGGACAACCGACCTTACTTCCCTGGTAAAAAAATGTACGTGTTACTTAATTTTTAAGTTACAAAGTTTTTACTTTGCTTTGGGCTTGTGATTTGGACATGGATTGGTATGTTTGTTTTTACTTTGCTTTGGGCTTGTGATTTGGACATGGATTGGTATGTTTGTTTTTACTTTGCTTTGGGCTTGTGATTTGGACATGGATTGGTATGTTTGCTTTTACTTTGCTTTGGGCTTGTGATGTGGACATATATTGGTATCTTTGTTGTTATTTTACTTTTGGCTTGTGATATTGACATGGATTGGTATGTTTGTTTTTACTTTGCTTTAGTTTTGTGATTTGAACATGGATTGTTATGTTTGTTTTTACTTAGCTTTGTGCTTGTGATGTGGACATAGATTGGTATGTTTGTTTTTATTTTACTTTTGGCTTGTGATATTGACATGGATTGGTATGTTTGTTTCTACTTTGCTTTGGGCTTGTGATTTGGACATGGATTGGTATGTTTGTTTTTACTTTGCTTTGGGCTTGTGATTTGGACATGAATTGTTATGGTTTTTTTTACTTTGCTTTTGGCTTGTGATTTGGACATGGATTGGTATGTTTGTTTTTACTTTGCTTTTGGCTTGTGATTTGGACATGGATTGGTATGTCTGTTTTTACTTAGCTTTGGGCTTGTGATGTGGATATGGATTGGTATGTTTGTTGTTTTTTTTACTTTTGGCTTGTGATATTGACATGGATTGGTATGTTTGTTTCTACTTTGCTTTGGGCTTGTAATGTGGACATGGATTGGTATGTTTGTTTTTACTTTGCTTTGGGTTTGTGATTTGGACATGGATTGGTATGTTTGTTTTTACTTTGCTTTGGGTTTGTGATGTGGACATGGATTGAAATGTTGGTTTTTACTTTGCTTTGGGCTTGTGATGTGGACATGGATTGGTATGTTGGTTTTTACTTTGCTTTGGGCTTGTGATGTGGACATGAATTGGAATGTTTGTTTTTACTTTGCTTTGGGTTTGTTTTAACATGATAATCATTACTTGTGTTTATTGTATGCCCGAGTTTAAAACAAGTTTTTTTAAATATTTATACAAGTTATAATTTCTTTCTTTGTTTGTTGTTTTATTTTGTAATGGTTCTATGTATAATATTAATTTTATTAAACCAGTATACAGTTAATTGATGGAGGTTTTCGGAACAGACAAATCTATTGCCCCGAGGTATTAGGGATGACGCATGAACTATTGACCGCACTAACTATAACAAAATGGGTATTAATCACGTAGTACAGCGTTGAACAGCTTTAGTAGGATGTTTTGTCGCTTACCAATTACATTACAGCCATATTTATTCCAGTTCTATCCAAAATGTTTTGTGTCCAATTGGTGATAACGGTTGCCTTGTTTGCTGTTTCTATCATGTCTGAATTGTGACATGTTTTGGATTGCGTTGACTGTTACACTTACAATGTACGTTGCTTTTTAAGTCCATTTCAATCATTTTTGTATGAAAAAATTGAATTGACTTTCAGTATACACCATGCATTTTGTGGAAGGTACACAGTGATATTTCAATTTCTATGCCATAGCGATGCAATTTTTTACTTGCTACAAATCTAGTCTTTTTTTAAATTGTTGATTTATTGTTAAGTAATATAAATTGAGATATAAAAAATGAAAATGGTTTTTCTTTGTTATGGAAAATAAAAGAAATTGGACATTTTGCGTGCTGTATAATTCGCGCAACTAAGTATGTTACATAGCGATGCTATGTTTTACTTGCTTCAGCTCTAGCATTGTAAATATATATTTTACTAATTTCACCATTTAAATCTCGCATGACCTGTCTAACTGACCTTTGTGGTGTTTCTGTTATCACTTTCTCAACAGAAGCAATATTTTCTTTTGTGCACACACTCTTTGGTCTACCTGCATTTTTTTCTCTAACATCAGTAACTGTTCCTCTATTTTCAAATTTTCTTACAATTCTGTAAATTCTACTCCTATTCAGCTTAATAAGTCCTGGATACTTCTGTTTCACAACTCTGATAACTGTAGTTGCTGATTTTGTCTCATAAAACAACTTCACAACATCAGCAAGCTGCTGAGCTGAAGGTTCCATGTTGAAATTATGATGACATCATTGATGACGTCATAATTCTGGAATGACGTCACACAATTTCCCGTACTTTTCCAGAATAAAATTTTACAATAAAACCTACACCTATGCAAAATTTGACTTTGATGCGTAAAGAAATAAAAATTTTGTGAAAAGTTAAAAGTGTGACATATATTATGGGACACCCTGTATATTTAATTTTCTGACTGAATGATTTAAAAATTTATAACATTACTCAGAAAATTCAATTTTTTTCAAATATGACATATATTTGAACTTTGACCTCATTTGTCTTCAAGTCGATTTAAAATTAAAATCATTTGTGATGGATCAAAGGAGAGGAATTTGATTGATAATTGTTTTAGTCAGAATTATAGTATATTATATTTATTTTACTAATGATGCTAAAGTACACAGTAGATGTGTTTAACAGCTAGAAACAGAACATCAGTATTGTCAAACAACATTGACCTGTCCGCTAACCTTTTAATTGTTTAAATAATTATTGAACAGTGTATTCAGGTATATGGAACACAAATGTCTATTATGTCTATATAATATACAACACTATACATGTATTTTCCAAGAATAGACATGTGCATTGTATATGTATTCATTGCCAACTCTAACATCCATGTATCGGGTGGATCCTTCTTTATGAATATTCCTAATGAAAGGTCAAGTGGACAGATCATTATTGTTTTCCTATTTGCTGAATCGTTATTTACTCAGAGTAGTTAGTTTTGTCAACAATAGGTCTATTAGTTTCAGATTTATGTTCTGTAACTTAATATAAGTGATGTGATTTTATCATTAGCAGCCCTACCTTTATTAGAGGCCATTATTATTGATTCTAATACAGGATTCACACTGGGTAGATGGGTCAGTTCTATTTGTAAAATAACATTTTAATGAAGGAATTATGGATGTCAAGACATTAGTTATAATTTGGTGTATTGGTGAGTATTTATTAATTGCTTACATTTTGATTTGAGTATCAACATTTATACAGGTTATCTGTTGGCAAAGCTTCTACATATTTATCATAAAAATGCACACTAAAACGTCGATATTGTTTTTTATGAATGTTTCGCGTAATGACAAACTTTTATCTCGTAATAACAAAAAACTTTAAAAATTATAACGTGATATTTTCGTAATAATTGCAAAATTTCTCGTCATAACTAATGCGTTGAATTTTCTTCTGATAACGTGGCTTTAATTGTGAATGCATGGAATCGTTTCGTAATAACCGTGATATTTTGTAAATACTCGTAATTTATTTTCTTATAGGGACGAAAATCTGTCTCACAGTAACGTGAATTTGTCTTGTAAATACACGAAAATGAGTTTTTAACCATTCTATCTACTTAGCTTATGTGCAATTGATGAACGTTATGTGGACAAATACATCTATGCATCGTTGATGAGGCACTTCATTTCCTTAAGTTTCTACGATTCTTATGCTTTCTTACATGAGTACCAAATTTAAAACGTTCTTTTAAGTTAAACATAAAGTTGGTACTTTTTAAAATCATTCTGACTTTATTATACCTTTCGTAAACTACAGTACAGGCCTGTCGAAAGTTAAACACTGAGCTGACGAAAAGGAGCCGAGACTCGGCTGCCGAGGGGTCAAGCTGTAGACAGTTAGTGGCCTAAAAGCTGCCGACTCTTGGCTCCTCGGCAACTAAAACTGTCCATAGCTCGGCAACTCATTCGGCTCCTCGGCGCTTTGAGTTGTCCACAGCTCGGCAGCTCATTCGGTAATTACCAGGACTTTAAATGGATATTAAAGAATTTAAATAAATTAATTAATTGAAAGTAAATAATTAAATAAATTAATTAATTGATTAAATGAACGATGGAATACACGTACCCGATTATTTTCAGAATTTTCTAAATGTTTTAAATTCCATTATTAAATAAATAAATAAATAAATAAATAAAATGGACGATGGAGTACCTGATTATTTTCAGAATTTCCTAAATTTTTTACATTCCATTAATAAATAAATAAATAAATAAATAAATAAATAAATAAAATGGACGATGGAGTACCTGATTATTTTCAGAATTTCGTATATCTTTAATATTCCATTATATAGCGGGATTTTAAAAACAAACAAAAAATTGTCATCGCAGTAGCTATAGTATGTTTTAAGTCCTCAGGTAAACATCAGGTGTCATAATCCTAATCTGTTAATTCGCTGTCATCATCCGATACATGGCTTTAATACACGACTTTCAACACCTTTTCGGCGTTCACTGACACATATATACTAATACGAATATTATCCCTCTGCTGATAAATATTGTCCTACTAATCTCTCTTTGACTTACTCCAAAGTTAGATAATTTCATGATTTTCTCTCCAAAATATGGCGATATACAAATGTATAACGGGGAATCGAGTGGCCGAAAAGGTGCCGAGGAGCCAAGCGGCCGAAAAGTTGCCGAGATGTGGACAGCAGCTGCCGAGTGTAGACAACGAGGGGCCGAGATGTAACTGCTGAGCAGCCGAGATGAGCTGCCGATTCGACAATAAAGTGTTAAACTTTCGACAGGCCTGTACTGTATATATAAATCACCATGTCTGTTTTTCACATGGAATCGTGTCCACTCCATCATTTCCACTTCTAAGCTAACCTGTTAGTTCCAAAGTTTTAACTTTGCTTCTCTATTGTGATTCGGACATGGATTAGTATGTTTATTTTTTATAGGAAAAAGTTTCAAACTGTTAATCGTCATTATATGGCGCTTTTATCGACATCATTTGCGTTATTAAAAGTTTGCATTATTTAAGAACATTTATAAACTATAGTCTTGACTTGTGATGATCATTATATTTCGTTTTCTAATATGTTAACATTAGAAGAAAACCACATCTTAACCGCAACATTTTTTTATATTATAACAAAAAACATCAATTAAACCTAGTATTTACCCACATACTCATTTAAGCTGTATTTGCCTAAATGGTGAGGTAGACAGTGATATGGTGTTTTACGCCAAGTTAAAGTTCTTTCACTTATATTGAAGAGACCAATTATGAAGCAGTATAAAAACGTGAGTGCTCGAAGGACGTATTGAAAACCCTTCTCGCACTAGGATCTGCCCAAGTCGGATTCTAAACTACGTAGTGAAACGCAAGTTTGTCTCCGAGTCGGCGCAGTATAATATCCGGTGCATAAGGCACCCCATCTATGTTTTTGCACTACAGAAACAACATAATATAATAAAGAGTGTCCTTGGTAGAGGGAAACATGGCTAATTGTGTCTCCAAGGGAACATTATTTAACGAGCCAAAAAAGGCAATCCTCAATATAAGTGACTAAGAATATTTCAGGTCAGGATGTTTGGGAGCTTCAAATCAAAATGGAGAGGCATACGGACATAATTACGGATGTTTCCATCCCTAGCGGTGAACGTTATAATATCACATAGCAATGTTGCCCGCTGTTTTTAAAAAATGTGGATATTTCATACCATGTGATTTAGAAAGTTACCAATAATATTTAAAGAAATTTTTGTGAGGTGTAATAATACGTTTTGTTTTCCAGGTTGTCCAATGTTTACGACCTTTGTTACGGCTGTCTATAACTATACGTTAGAGAAAGAGTTAAGAAGACTGTTGTTTACTACTGAAGAATATGACAGGTTTATACCGCCTGATTCCCACGTTAGAATAAATGTTAGAGTGGAAGTGTATACAATGAACCAACTGGTATGTTTTCCCTATAACTACACAACAGCATACCGTACAGACTTGTCGAAAGGTTAACAGTAAGATAACGACAGAAATGCTTAATTAGTTACAGAGGAAAAATACGAAAGTTATAACACTGAACTTACCACACGGAGTCGAAGCTCGGCTGCTGGGTGACCGGGATGTCTTATATAAATAACTAGTGGCTAAGAATAGAAAAGCTGCCGTAAAGATGTCGATATATAGCTAACTTATGATTTGGTGTCCATTATTTAGCTTTTTAAACCTTCGACAGGTCTGTACTGTAATTGGTATACTAGTATTTAGTTTTTAACATACTGGTGAAGTCATGTTTTATTTTAACATAATGGTGAAGTCAAGTTTTGTTTTAACATACTGGTGAAGTCAAGTTTTGTTTTAACATACTGGAGACGTCAAGTCGGTTAAAGATGGTTGTTTATTTTTAAACAATCTGGCGAAGTCAAGTCGGGCTCAGCTGTTTTATACTTCTTTCAAGATTTTGTCACTTATATCGAGGCGTCTTTGATAGAGGAGGAAACTTATTGCCTCAATAAAAACAACAGACTTTCAGTTTTTATGTTCGGATCTACCACTGCGCGATTTGACTCAATAAAGCCTAAAGCCTTTGGTAACCGGCGACCGAGACCTGAAGGTTCAAAATGCTATTGAGGTGTTCGAGGACACTTTTGTCTAGAACCTAACGTTTGTGAAACTATCGAGCTAAGTGGCGGATCCAGGATTCTATGTTATGGGAGGGGGGGGGGCACTGACAAATTTCTAATTTGTGTTTGGGGATAAAAGCTAAATAGAACAGTCCTTATCCCATGATATAGTGTGGCGAAGAGGCTGCGAAAATTTTAGGGGGGGGGGGGGCACAGGCCAGGTGTGCCCCGTCTGGATCCGCGCCTGGAACTTATAACATCTAAAATACTTAACCTGCATATATTATAGATTTGTGACACTTAAAGTTTATGTTCAACTGCAACATCTCAATCAAGAATATTTCAGTTATATTTGGGCGTCACCAGGTGTAGACAGTTACAGAAATTTGTAGTGCACTCATGTCAATTTTCACTGATAGTTCTTTGGCATGCCATGAATATCGTGACATAGGGCATTGTTTTTGCGACCCCGTACATTTCTTTTCGCAATATTCTGAGCTTAACGAAAGTAAATACTCATTTTTCGAAGTTTTGATCTGATCCGGCCATCGTTAAAACCAGCGACATTTTACTTACAAAACATTGAATGGACGTAGTGTTTATAACACAGGACAAAGAATGATGTGATTATGACAATGTGGAAGACATAAGATGTTTAAGCTTGTTTCTGTACTTGCTATTCTAACCATTTATGTGTTTTATCCATGTCAAATTTAAGTTAAAATAAATTTGTCTTTTATATATACATTTATGTGTTGTTATATCCATGACGTTAAGTTTTCAATTATATAACATTATTTTTTTCTAAAAAGTATTTTTGTGTTCAAAACAGGATATAAAAGATGAAGTTATGAAAACATCAGTTTACTATGAATTAGTAAGTATATGTCGTTGTTTGTGTCACGCTATACAGATAATACAAATATAAAATCACAAGTCTTTAACACATACAGTACAAACCTGTCGAAAGTTTAACACTGAGTAATTGAAAAGGAGTCGAAGCTCGATCGTCGAGTGGCTGAGAATTCGATAGCTAGTGGATAAACAGCTACCAAAGATCATATTGCAGCTACTGAAACGCTAACGATATCAGGCTAGAATAAACCGAGTTGAGTTGAGTAATGGTGTTTGACATCCCAGTCAAGACTGTCTCACTTTTTATCGAGACGTCGCAAGCTATATAATAGGCGAAAGTGCAAAAATGTTGCCTGTGCGTTGCGCTGATGGCATTATACTGGGTTCTTTATCGTGCCAAGCCCACCGTGACACGGGACCTCGTTTATTTTAAGTTCCATCCGAAAGAACCGTGACTTTCATTTCGTAATGCCGAGTGTTTGGCGAAAGAACAGTCACCACCCACTTTCAAGTCTTGGGTCAGACCCGGTCGAGGTTCGAACCCACAACCTCCTACTTACGTAGCGAAAAACCGATATGAATACACTAATCCGTCAGCATTGAACTTTTGACAGGTCTGTAATGTATTTAAGGTTTTAAACTAGCTTATGGTCTAAACATTTCAACAGCCTTACTACCCAAAACCCTTTTAAATCGAGTTTTTTCAATATTAAATGATTTCGTTTAAATCGAATTTCTTAGTTTTAAAAACAAATATATATATATACTAGTACACTGTATGTCGTCCACGGTCTGATGGCGTTGTATAAACAGCGAATCTATTTTATATCAGGGTGAAACGTAGGGTGACGTGACTACAGTACAGACCTGTGGAATGTTTAACATTAAGCTGTTGAACTAGTACCAATCTATCTAGTGCTACCTATCTTGAGACAGCTTTTCTTCCACTGCCTATCTGTATTTCAGCTACTTGACAGTCGAGCTACTTTTTTCGGTTTTTTTTTTTTTTTTTTTTTGGTCATTTGATAGGCGATAGGCCTGTACTATATATACAAACGCAATACTTTATTATTGCCGTTACTGAGGTTGCCATGGTTGTATTATCTTTAGCGTCATTTAAATATATATATTATATATCATTCGTCTGGAACAAATAATGCATAAAGAGTTCCCCATAGGTGTTACGTTGTCCGTAGACATTCCTCGTATAGTCATACCGGCTTATTTAGACTCATTTTTCTTTTGTAGATTTGGTCTGATCCTAGGTTTAACTGGTCTTCAAATCCAATGTATTCCACTGTTTACGTTCTACGTGGTAACAATGAAAATATATGGGTACCTAAAATTGCTGTGGCTAATTCGTAAGTATTTGATTTTCAGAAAAATATCAAATTTTGTTCAATATGCAGGTTTAACAATCGTTTTTTGACAAAGGATGTCCTTAATAACATGTATATCTTTATAATTTTGTTAATTTTTAAGATATTCAGGAATTAAAGGTGGTGGGTTCGAACCCCGTCCGGAGTCTGACCTGAAAACACTTGAAAATAGTTAAATATTTAATTACTGTTCATTCGGCATTTAAAAAAGAAAGTCACAGGGTCATACGAAGGGATCTTAAAACCCGATGCTCCTTGTCACAGCAGCCGTGACACGTTAAAAAGCCACTCTGGTAATTGCCTGGAACGCACGGCAAAGGTAAAAATTTCAGTAACTCCACCTAAAGTAAGTTGCGTCTCGGTATAAGTGAAATATTCTTGACCGGGCCGGGGCGTAAAACCCCATTCAATTAATCAAACCTATACAAGGTCGAGTGAGGGTGTCAACGTCATCATGTGTATTTTCTACAAACGAACTTATACTTTCTATTTTAGCATCAGCGATCTGTCAGTTTTGGGCGATAAAAACCAACTGATTACGATAACCGCTGAAGGAAAAGTAGAGTGGGTTTTGGGAAAAATTGACGAAACACACTGTGATTGTGATGTAACATTTTATCCGTTTGACACACAGACCTGTGGACTTACGCTTATTGGTATTAGCTATACCACAGAGGAGGTGGAGCTAGTGGCCCAATCACCTGCTATAAGTAAAACGTTTTTCTCTGAAAATGGAGAATGGGAGTTCATGGGGTCACATACAGTCACTGATGACCGAATTGTAGGCAGTGATTCACTGGTCAGACAGCTCAAATTCATGCTGAAATTCCGTCGACGACCACTGTTCCTGTTTTTAAATTCCCTTTACCGGTTACGCTGTTATCAGTTCTGAACAGTTTGATTTTTAAGTTGCCGGCAGAATCTGGAGAGAAGATTGGTTTTTGTTTGACCGTTTTATTGGCATTTGCTGTCTACGTCACAATAGTATCTAACCATATACCGACTACGTCAATGAGTACTTCCTACTTGTGTAAGTATTCCTTCATGAGAGAGATGTTATTGCATTATTAATAAATGGAGTTAAATGAAGGAGTTTTAAAGCTGGCAGTATCTTCCCCTCATGGGTATTAATTGATTTGTTTTTAACTCCAGTTTGATTGGTAATGTGTATCTGGTCTGTCAAAATGAAGTCTTTAATATGACATACTAATAATTTTACCTTCATTTCAAGTTAATTGACGACACTGCAGGTTAAGCGATGTTAAAGAAGTTAAAGAAAATAATGTTGACATGCTTCAATTTCATCGTATAATGAATGAACTGCTGACAGGTCAAAATCCAATTAATAAGAATTAAAATGTAGAGAAAATGTGTTGTGATACAAACATACGTGTCCTTCCACCGGGGAAGTGATCCCGGGTACTTCAAGAGGGTAAGCATATCCTGTTTAGCTATCTGCATCCGCCGCGTGTGAAAACATTCTTAAATATACCCTATTGTCTCAAATTTCAATCGGTTAGTTTCTCTTGACCTTTTTAGTTTCATTGTTTCTGTCGTAAATTTAGGCTACTGTTTGCAAGTAGCACGATGCAAAGCAGTATGCGGTTTTATGTCCGAGTCAGAATTATGTCATTAATACCCTTGCGGTCGGTACTGGGGTACTGGAAGAAGAATTGAGAAAACCATTGATATTCGTCAAGTGATATGTAAATAAACAATGTGCTTCAATGTGTTACTGGGTTTGAAAAAAACATTTAAATTTCTTAACTTTCTAAACAAACACCAACTGGTCCATGTCCAAACTTTTTAACTTGAAAATTTAAGTTAAACACGCAAACTTTTACAAAAGAAATGAGGTCGGGTGCTCTTGAAGGGTAAGCTCTTTTTTCAGCTAGCCACATCCGTCACGCGTGATAAAAAATAAGAATGAAAGGAACATGCAATTATGGGACGTAAAATATATATTCAGGATAATGTTGGATACAGACATCATACTTGTCAAGAATACTATAATGACGGTCATAAAACTTTTTGAAGGCCTTGATAAGTCTGGTCTTGCAATATCAACAATTTATTTGCTAGCAGTTTGGTCTCTTACAAGTATAACTTACCAAAGGTTTATTAAGCTTTTCCATAACGTATTAACTGTAAAACAATATGATCAAATGAAATACAGAAGATGAAGGAGGATGAACATTGAATATAAAGGGGCGACAATGCTTACATAAGTCAAATTATAACTCTCATAAGACGCAAACAAGATAATTACAATACAATGGTTAACTTCATATTAAAGTAGAACATTGTTATAGCAATGAAATTAATTTTTTTTATCGAAGTATGAAAGAATTGGACATCTAGCTCACTGAATAATTCGGGTAGCAAATTTTTCAATTCTTTCATATTTCCATAACAAAAAAAATTATTCAATTTCTTATAATTTAATTTGGAGAAATTTATCGACAATAAATAAACAATTTAAACAAAAATATAGCCATAGCAAGTAAAAATGGCATAACCATGGCGTAGGAATTCAAATGGCTCTGTGCCTCCTCCATAAGATGACGTCACTGAGAGCCAATCCATTTATGCAAATGTAACAAAAAGACCTGACCAATCAAAATGTTTGAAACAAAGGAGAAATAAATTATATGTTTATATTGCAGCTGTATATCTGATAGTTATCCTGGGGTTTGGGATCGTGGCAGTATTCATCACAATATTTGTACTTTACTGCCATTATACTACCAGCGAAAAACCAGTTCCAGGTTGTCTGGCAAAATTAGCAAGTCACGTGTTAATGCCACTGTCATGCACAAAGAAAGGTTCCTGTTGTAAATGGAAATGTTGTCACAAGAAAAGGGAAATACGCATTCAACACGAAGATAAGAACTCGCAGCAACCGGAAATGAAAGCATCCATGGAACCGCAGATCTCCTGGAAACAATTAGGCGGAATAATTGACTCGTTTTGTTTCACTGCAAGTTTACTGATTAACTTTGTGATGGGATTAGTGATCTATTTATTGTTAGTTTATGGTTATGTAAGATCTTGACTTTTTATCCCCCCCCCCCCCCCCCGCAAAACAATGCCGAATTTTTTTTAATGCTGATTCTAGTATATTGGTTCATGTATTATTTAATATATGGATTGATGCTAATTTGTCTATATGGATTTTATTATTTGTTGTAAACATCTCCAGTTTGTAGTCTTAAAATCAAAGTCGTATGTAAAAGGGGGTTCTCGTTTTTTTCTCCCATTTTATGCTATTATATTGTGATATATTTTTTACTAATTTTATGCTATAATGCATGACATCATTCACCTGCCTCCATCAGCAAAGCTGGACGATATTTTAAATATTTAGTGCCACTGATAAAACCATTTTTTTAAAATCCGTTAAGGAAAATGCTCCTGAAAAGCAGAAATTATTCGTATTGGTCACCGAACATGCTCAATCTGCAATAACTTCAAGAAAGAGAAAGAGAGGAGAATACAATAATTATTCTCCTGAAATAGGGGTGGATATAGCAAAATTCCAATTGAAAATGGTGTTGCCAAAACTGTGAAAAAATTAGTGCACCAATAGGGAAAAACATTAACGAAAGCACTGCAAGATCAAAAACGCCAGCATATCTAAAGGAACAGAAAAAAATCCAAGCTCAAATTTGGGAGACCATTTGATATTGCCCGCACATGTGTGCAATCTTTAATGAGACGATTATGGCTCGAAAACGAAAGGCGCGAAAACATTACCCAGTGATTTTGATGTTAAAAATGCTGCGTTTCATGACAAAATATGTGACATTGTTACAACATTTAATATACCAGATGATAATAATAAATTGAATTGTGACTGTGAATGAGACTGTGTTCATATTGTCCCAGCCGGTGAATGGACGATGAACGAAGTCGGTTCTTAGCAATTGACAGCAACGGACATGGCCAATCAGACGTCAGATCACGGTAGTAATGTGTGGTTCATTATCAGGAATGTTATTACCTCCACAAATTTTATATTAAAAAAAGACAACAAATCAATGCCAATACAATACACATTTCAGAAGCAATCTCAGAGCAAAGTTCCAGTCTTGGTATAATTTGTTGCTGGCTTACAAGATGGTAAAACTGTTGAGGAAATTATCAATTATTATTTTACTCAGCGAGACTTTTCCACTAGAACATCTAGCTTTATCAATATATTAGAATATATATATACTGTAAATAGAAAATAAATATAGCGTTGTCGTTTAGAATCGTTTATAAAAATAACAGGTAAATATAATACAGTTTGGACATTGTGAAGGTCAGTCTTTAAACGAGATTTAATTCACGAACATTGCAGACACTGGCTAATACATCGTATAGATATGTATAAGCCCTAATTAAACTTTTTGAAATCTTTTTTGGCCCTACAGCCTAGTTACATTGGTTGAGATATGTGTAGTAAGAAAACGGGCCGATTTAGTCAGTCAATCGGGCACTCTTTGAAAAGGAAATGCATTTCAATAATAAATAAAATAAATAATACATAATCTTGTCTTACGGGCAAAAAATTCAATGTTTACACTGGCTGAAATAACAATGTTATGGTCTTTTTATGCCTATAGGGGTATGAGCATTGACCAAAACCTCCCTATATGGTAATCAAGATTAAATAGGCGCTTGAACTCGTCCCTGTGTTGATCAACAAACTCAAGCGCTTTGCCGACAACGTCAATAACAAATGCATTTACAAGGTCAATGACCGACCGACTGAAATGGCTCAGTCAAGGTTAAAAATGTGAAGCATCTGAACAACGTATTTTCAAACACAAAAGACCTGACCGCACATACCAAACAAAAAGAATGGGAAAATATTTTTAAATGACAAAAGCAACATAAATTGCCGAATTTGTTTAGATTCGAACCTTAAACTCTGCAACCCACTTAATACTGTAGAAGGGTGTAGCAATATGCGAGCATCAACATTAGCTCGTCGTAAGGTGAAACGTTGCTAAAATATATACAATAAAACTGAAATAAAATTTTCAAGTAGTAGCAGTGAACCGAGTTTTAAGTGACAGAGGGCATTGGGAGTTCAGTATAATATTGTAAAAGAGGGAAGTGCCTCTTAGAAAAATATGAGTCCTTAATAAAACTGATCTAACTTAATGGGGGTGATTTTAATGCATTTTATGTTTTATCAAACATTATCTATCGTTTACATCGTACTGTTACAGTTGAATTAGATGCATTAACCACAGTTGTAAAAACACAAGTGGATTCAAAGTTAAAAGAAAGTAATTAATTGTCACTGTCTTCTCATGAAACAACAGACATTTCAGTAACAGGCAAAATTATAATTTATCTCGAAAGGTACTGAGTCTACTACCCTAGAAACAGCGAAGTATTGTCTTTAGGACTATGATATAAGTGACAACCCAGCTAATGGAATAACACGATAACTAGGTGCGGATGGGGCTTCCACAATGATGGAAAAAAGAATGGGGTCGGCGCACAATTTAAAAGGGAGAATCCTTACCTTTTGGTTTCATTGTGCTGCTCATAAGCTTGATCTCTGTACGCATCAAGCAGCTGATTAAATTGATTTGCTAAAAATTTAAAGAGACACTTGCTTCAATTGTAGTAATTGATGGCAAATATTTTACAATGGTGTGGAGATTACTGTTTCAGCACAGTTCACTAAAAAAATAATGAATTTATTGAAAACTCGAATCAATATTTCCAATAGAAACCATGTAAATGACTAATGCGTATAAAATTCTGAAGATAAAAGATGTATTATTTATACCTAAATATCAACTTAGTTCCTATGGAAATGAACACGTGGAACTTGTAATTGACCATTTTGCAAAACCAAAAGTAACATGAGGGGACACCTTCTGAACAGAGGTTTGAATCCATTATTGACTTAGAGAAAACGAAGGCCTGGTAACTAATAAACAGAATTGTTAAAGGGGGTAACTACGAAAAAAAAACATTTTAAAACTTCTTTAGCAGCAGTTGCAAGCTAAAACTTGGTATGGAATAAAAGAAATCTGTTGACGTTAATATAATCAGCTCTTGTCTTTCTCCCAAGAACTGCAACATGTGAAATTGGGGTTCAGTGTTTAAACTGCACAAAACCATTAAACGGAATAGAATGTCTGAGGATAACATGGCATGTCTCATGAACCTTTCGTTAAATGGACCGTCTTTGGAAAAGTGTGACTATATACAGACACTGAAACAGTGGCGTACCACCAAAGACTGATTTTTTTAAAACTAATGTACAACGTACACATCTGTTACAATTACTGAACTCTCAGTTTGGAAAAGTTTCTTTTTAACTTTATTGATGCTCAACTTTACTGTTTAGTGTTCAGTATTTGTGAAATTAAAAAGGTTACCAGTTACTTTTAACATGTTTAATTTTTACTGATTTATTGCAACTGATTTATTATCACTAAGACTCTTTATCAGTTTGTTCCTGAAGTGAAGATCAACACTGATTTACTCATTAAAATGCATAAACAAATCACAACAAGGTAAGATGTTGTTTTCAATTTTTTATTTATTTGTCCCAAAAATTGGTTGTTTTCCCAAACATCTGACACCAGGAGGCACAATGTCCCTCTTTGAGAGCTAAAGGTGTGCCACACTGGTGTTTTGACAAAAAATAATATAATGGGAAGAAACATAATCCTGTCACAGTCTCATTACTGGGTTCGGTGTACTGTGACATTATCGCGGTAATAATGGGTTTATGATCCACTATTTGTGTGACATCTTTTACAATCAATCCTTGTTTTTTCTTAAAATATTTACATTCTGTGTATAATTTTCTATTATTCCTATTGTAAACGGGACTGTAATTATCACCTCATAATTCCATTAACGATATCACGGGAACACGTAGGCCGGCGGATGAATACATCATTTCTCCGATCTCCAATGTAAACGACATGGCCCACGCGCTAATGTTATCGATAGAATCTCGAATAAACGGTAACTTTCAAGTTAAATCAAAACGCAATTAGATTTTAAAGAACTTCAATAAAAAATAATTTAACCACTCATTTAAAATATATAGCGATAAAATGGAGAATTATATATAAAAGAAATTTTCACCTGAAACTGGTGTTGAGCTACGTCTGCAACCACCCATCCTGGTTCCACCATGGCTTCGAGCTCAGACTCGGATTTTGATAGAGAACTTGGCACTTTTAATATAACCTGTCCATGGAATCTAGATATTTTGTCTGGCGGTTCCAGTGAAGAAGAACTGTCAAATATTGATTATTCAGCTGCAATAGCTTCCACAATAGATCCAAATATGAATGAAATTATCAGAGACATCCTGCAAGTTCCTACATTTGAGGGTTTACCGCCACCACAACAGCCGGTTATGCCATCACCACCACAACCACCGCTAGCAAGACAATATCCAAAGAGATAAAATATTTGAGAGCAGACAGTCAAGTGCCACAAAAAAGAACACAGCATGGGGATTGAAATTTTTTCAAGGTATAACTCTACTAAAACCTCTGAAAAAATGGAGCAAACAATCCAAAAAAAACCAGACCATTTTAACACATGATAAATCTGATGAAAATATCTGCCTTGTAAATATCAGCTGCACTAAATGCATCTGATTCAGCTGAAAATACTTTTGTTGGTCTATATTGCACAAGCAAAGAATACTTTCAGCTGTTTCACAACAAATTTGTATATATGGCTTTATATTTTTGACACTATCTCCATGACACAATAAACTAAATCACCCAAGAATTAATATAATTTTTGAAACAAAACAAGTACACAAACAGCGATAGGTTGTGAGTTCGCACCCTGGTCATGTCAAACGAAAGACATTAAAATATACAGTTTTCTGCTTCCTCACCTGGCATTCTGCATTAAGGGGACAGAAAAAATGACTGACTTACTTGTCAGTATAATTGACTGGTTGAAATGGTATGTTAGTCTGCAATTACTCTTCCAGTGAACTATCACATTAAAGTTGCTCGAGTGCACACTAGTCCAAGGCAGACCACTTTATGCACACCTACACCAAACCACATGCACTACATCACACCACATGCACTTGTGTAAACTTGCTGAGGCTCCTTGCGAATAGCTGAAAAATTGCTGATGTGATGTAAAACCCCATTACAACAATAACAACAACACTTGCAGTAAGGGTATAAGGTTGGGAGTTCCAGAGGGATTTATTAAATTAGACTTTTGAAACTTATAGTATTTTCACAACTGTGCCATAAGTCAATGCCTAGGTCAGGTTTTTTTCATTTCGTATAAAACTTTTCAGAAAATTAGATTTTATTTATGCAATAAATCTTATAGATCAAAATATATTGAAAATTATCTTTGTAAATATATCCTGACTTCTACGTTCTATATGGAAGCCCATTAGTGCCACTGTGCAATATTAATATTTTCTCTTTCTTGAAAATTAAAAATTTGTACTTCTGTTCCATAAGGGATCACAATTGTTTTAAAATTGCTGAGAGACGCTACAATAACTTTGCACAACATGCTGAAAATTTTGTTTAAATAAGAAATTTGGTTTCATATGAAATAAAAAAAAATGTCCAAAAGACATTCACCCTTGGCACAGTACTGTATCTGTTTTTACAGATTTACAAAAGTCTTAAATCTGCAATTCTGGGACGAAAATTTTTCACTTTCAGACTGGAATACAGAAAGATTTGGCAGCATGATTGATATGCACAACATAGCTTCAGAAGATCTGGCAGAAAAACTAGAAATTTTTTACTGTGAAGCCCAACAAAAGCCCAAGACCAAAAAAAGCGACAAGACGCAACAAAATAACTGTACTGACAATGGTAACACTAGCAAAAACAATGACGTACTGAATGAAGTTGAATACACAAAAAGTTCACTGAAAAGTATAAGGTCAGCAATCAATAGACATTTGACTGACATAAAGAGAAACATGAACATTGTAAAAGATGATGTATTTAAAACTGCTAACGGTGTATTAGATGGAATATTTAAAGAAAAAGTGCGCTCTGGAAAATCAAGACCAGTTAAACACAAACAAAGACTGGAAAGTGGCGATCTGTCTAAAATTGCAGAATATTTTCATGGTGCTCCATATGATCCTGTAATTTTTCGTCAGGGTGTTTGGTACTATATTTCCATGAATATTGTCACGAGAGGAATGGAGTTTCATCATCAGCTATACATAAATTCCTTCATATTTCATAATGACGATTCTGGGGAATATGTTACAATTTCACATGAAACCATCCGTAAAAACAATCAAGGTGGCTTATACGACTGGAATGACTTTAGCGATAAAAGAATGTATGCTACAAATACTCAAACTTGTCCTGTGACAATGCTTAAATATCTAATTGAAAAAACTGATCCAAATGCCACAATGCTTTTCAATCAGTACAAAAATGAGGCAAAAATGTATCCAAATGAACGCAAAATCTGGTTTTCTGTTACACCTTTAGCAAAACGTACATTTGGTGACTTCTTGAGTAAAATCTGCGATGCATCTAGCGTTAAAACCCATTACACACCACACTGTCTAAGAGCTACTGCCATACAACACTTAAACGACGAGGGGTTTGAGGCCAGACACATTATGTTTATGTCTAACCATAAATCAGAAGCCTCTCTGAGGTCGTACAACAGAACCCTATCTACTGAGCAAAAGAAATTTCTGAGCGAATCTTTAAACCGCCTCACACATCCCGGAGAGCCCAATACTGACAGTGCAGTAGCTATAAGACACATGTGCTCCCAACCACAGCCATTTAATGTCGTTTCTCTTCCTAGTAGTAGCAATGCGGGGAGGGGGGAGGGTGTTGCCTATGGGCCTCCTCTGTACGTGTCAACACAATCTTAAATCGCTGTTACGTCTAATTCAGTCGATACAAATGTAGATCTTACCTCCAACAACTGTTTCAATCAGCACACATTTCAGACAAGCAGTTCTTTCACGCCAAACTTCTTTGCCAATTCATCTTTTTCGTCATGTACTTTTAACTTCGGCAAGTAAACATCCGTTTTACTTACTAGTAGTTATATGTTATACCTCCGCAGTAAAATGTAAAGTTAACTTCAAATCAGTTTATACAGCTTTTATTTAAGTATTTCAGATTATTTGTGATACTATTATTGAGCAACATTAAAATATATGAAATATTATTTGATCTTAATTATCATTTTCCATGCACTTTTCCATGCACTATATTTTGTTGATATCGTCGGCTGTTCTAACGGTTGGTTAACTCCCTTGAATAAGGCGGGAAAATTCAAATTGAAAATACTGCGACTATCATTCAAAATGCAAAAAGAGGATTTTTTTGGAATGTAAATATAAGCATTAAACTGGCGGGTGTTATGCAGTTTAACTGGAATACCGTATGTAATTATCTCTGCAGAATTACATTACCCCGCCAGTTTAATGCTTAATTATTAGGTTCTTTTTTAATTTTTAGGAAGGATAGTTTATTCATTTAATTGGATCGGTACCAGTGTGATTCGGACATGCAATGTTTATATTTGCTTAAACACCATCCAAAGCACCGTTTTAATTATGGCAATGAAACTTGGCTAAAATGTTGATATGCCTTCAGTCTTTCAAGATTATTGACCTTGATCCTCCTTCAAGATCAAGGTTTTTTTCTCGTGAACCAAAAGACTTTCAACTTGAGTTTTGTTTACATATGGCAAGATGCTGTATAAAGTTGGCAACAATGGGTGGCATTGACAGGCATTCAAGATCACACTGACCTTAAATATCTAAACCCTATCAAATCTTCTTGTTAATAACAAAATAAACCTTCAACTTGATAATAAGCCCCTTGTTTACCCCAATGCCCAGGGGTACTTTGTGATTTTATGGTTGTTATGCTTTCATAATAAATCATTTTACTTGATAACTTAAAATCTAACAACTTATATTTATGGATAGGAATATTAAAATGTTACTTCAACCAGGAGATTAGTAAATTTGATATGAAATAAGTTGATCTTGTTTTCTTACCGTATCAAGAGGCTTGTGGATTTATGTCTACATGAGTTTTGCAATTTCAATTAAGGGACAATTAAATTGTGATAAAGTGTATGTTTTAGTTTAACATGTTTGGATTGTCAGCCCAATGCTCAATTAAAAACAAACATACTAATTCATGTCCGAATCACAATCCAGAAGCAAAGTAAAATCTTTGGAAATGACAATTTAGGTTATACACCTGGACTTTCACCAGGGGAGTGAGGCCGGGTGCTCCAAAAGGGTAAGCACCTCCTGTTTAGCTAGCTACACCCGTCACGTGTGTAATCAAAATTGTGTGAAAGTAACATGGAACTATGGGGCGTCAAATATATCCAGGGCAATCCTGGACAGTGACATTAAACTTATCAACAATACTGTGATGACGGCCATAAAACTTTTTTAATCTGCTAATCGTTTTTCCATTTAACAATATCAAGATGAAATTTCAATAATCAATGCCAGTTTAAAATCGATGTTCAAATGAGCTTCATATCCAGAAGCTGTTGTTGAACTTGATGTTTCTTTTCATGTGTCATTTTGTGTGGCATGAGAAACATTTTCCATCCAAATAATTGTTTTTTTCATCAGTTAATATCTTTCACAGGTCAACAATTGCAGTGGTGGCACAAACTTGACACATTTATGGCCTTCTAACAACAGATAAAAACAATCGGTCATTGAAGTCAAAATTGAATTGTCATCGTTTCAATAACATAATTTAACGTTGGGTAATTTAGTGCTCATGATCACATCTTCTTTTTTTCTGTCGCATGTTTTTTAAGATAGAGTCGCCTATGTCAGAAATGGAGGCTGATGTTGTATTCTTAAAATCAGATATTTTTATATATTTTATCACAGAACATTTTATATTTTCCATGAATTTAAAGTTGTTGGGTTTTGATGAAAATTGGTCAAAAGTAATGTGACATTGCAGAGTTTAGCCATAAGCGGAAAGTTCTATATCGGATTAAATGCTTTCACCTCGGATAATTTATAAAATGTTCACAATTTGTTGTCATCAATAGTTTTATTTTCCACATAAGTAGAATACAACACATTCTAGAAACCACTGGTCTACCTCGTAGACTATGATGGAATACGCCAAAGCCGTGCTAGTTCCATATTGTAACAAAATTCGAAAGGATATTAAGCGTAAACGATCGTATCACTTCGCAATTTTTTATGTTTTCCGCACGCATTAACGTGCAGGTTTTTTGCCTTATCTGCACAAGAATCGCATTTGGAAAGTGTTCAATTGAGAAACTACAGCCATGTAATCGATCCGAAAATGGAAAATTAAAATCGAAGCTAAATCAAATGTTTGTGGAACGTAATGCTGAAGAAGTTTGTGTTCAACTGAAAAATACGTGAATGTTGACTTGAAAATCAGAAGTGTTAAACCTGTTTACGCAAACCGGTTATAGTCCATTTTTTGATGAAATGTGTAAAGACACACTATGTTATGGAAGGATTTAAGCTTGCTGGTAGTATCACCGATGTGTTATCGCACAGGCAATAGATATTCCATAGGTCGAGACCTCTATATCATTTACTACTATTTTCCTGCAGGGGCGTGTCGACCTCGATCGATAACGGAACTGATTTGTAACTTGTGTCTTGGTATTTCCTATAATTAAGACCCTTTACAGGGTTTAGAAGGGTTAATCTTGCGTGACAATTTTGTGCATTGTAATAACTATTTTTTGTCACATATTCATTCCGCGCTTGACTTGTCAAACAAGTAAGAAAATAAATTTGTCGTAGTGGAAAAAACAACATGAGTCAATACAATGGATATCCAGTAGATTTATCGTCAATGTTTTTTTTATTTATTGACAGATTATCAAAAGCAGTAGAGAGAAGGGTGTTAATTTCTCCCATCCCCCTAAGTTTAAGATAATAATTTCCAATGGAAGAAACGGTGGTAGAAATTTGTATCTTCACCTCCTCGTGCGGCCGGAACTACCTTTTTAACTTCCTCCACTGACAGGAGCACCAAATAATGACATATTTTGTTAAGGGGAGGTTACTCTTATTTTATTTTTTTCTTAAATAAACAAAGAGTTATTTCTCTTTCGTAGTAGAAGTGTCTTCTGCTTCTTCAAAGGGTTAAACTTTATAAAATTCTTAAAATGTCTGATGACATAAGAAATGGAGGGAGGTTCATCAATCTTACAGATGAAGATGTAGATAGGTTTATATCTCAGCAGGAAAATAAAAAAAAAACTCATAAAAAACACTTTCACATATCAGTTTATTGAGTCAATTTTTGAGAGAACAACATAATGAGACTAGAGAGATTAACCACATAACTGCAGTTCAACTTGATATGTACATATCAGAATTTATATTAAGTGTAAGGAACAGAAATGGCCAAGAGTACGAACCCTCAACTATACGCAGCTTCATTAGTAGTTTTGACAGGCACGTTAAACAGCATAGATGATGTAGTTTAACCATAATTTCATCACCCCATTTTGCAAAAACAAGAGATGCACTTAAGGCAAAACAACGAGATTTGAAGTCACAAGGTCTTGGCAATAAACAAAAACAAACATACTAATCCATGTCCGAATCACAATCCAGAAGCAAAGTAAAAACTTTGGAACTGACAAGTTAGGTTAGACACGTGCACTTCCACAAGGGAAGTGAGGCTGGGTGCTCCGGAAGGGTAAGCGCCTCCTGTTTAGCTAGCTACACTAGCCACGTGTTTAATCAAAATTGTGTGAAAAGAACATGGAACTATGAGACGTCAAATATATCCATGGCAATCCTGGACACAGAAACATCAAACTTATCAACAATTCTATGATGTCAATAAACCTTTTAAAGCAGATCCTCTGACTGTATGAGACAAGGCAGCTTGGAAAGCACAACCTTTCGTGGTACAATAACACATTATATTTTGGTATGCGTGACAGTGCAACCGAACACCATAATATGCGCTGGGGTGATGTAGTATTAAACATGATGCTGAGCTTGGTCTTGACTATCTGGAACATCATGAACGTATCACAAAAACCCGCACTGGGGACAGTATCACAGACACAAGAACATGTCTTCCTAGGATGTATGCCACCCCTAATGAAGTAGAAAGGTGTTCTGTGGCAAATTATATTTTGTATCGGGCCAAACGCCCTGATGGATACTGCAATCCAGATGATCCGTTTTATATTTCTGTAGTCACTAACACATATACTCCTGATGTAAGAGAGCGTTGGTTTTTGAAACTACCTATGGGTAAAAATAAATTGGGTGACCTCATGAGGAGAATGGCATCAGCTGCAGGATTGTCTGAAAATAAAAGAATTGTTAATACATCTGTCCGTAAAACGCTGGTCCAGAAGATGACTGATTGCAATATCCCAGATCCACTGCAAGTTTATATTACTGAACATAAGAACACTCAATCTTTGAACAATTATCGTACACTCCGTAGTAAACAGAAGTATGCAGTTTCAAATATTTTGTCACAACCTAGGCCTATGTCAAATTTCCCTCAACTTGCTTCTTCTACAGCTTCCAATCAGCTAGAGTCTCCCATAACTCTTCAATGCGCGCCATTTCAGTCAAACACACAACAACTGCAACCCCATCTGCGTCCATTTACGCCTAATATACCCCAAAGTGCAACCACAAATGTCCAATCCATATATGACACAGGAAACCGACATTTGGCCGTATGTCAACGACAATCGTTGCAAAAGTCTTCAATGGAATCTGTGTTCTCTGGTTCAAATATATATGGAAGAAATTTCACAAATAACATTTATAACCAGGAAAATGACTTCAATACTCCAAAACCAAAGCGAAGGAGAATTATCTGTGAATCCGATTCGGATTAACATATGGTGCTGCCGATGCGACTGGTGATTGTCGTAAAATGACCGATTTAAAAGTTCTGTTGTTTTGGGAAAAATATTTAATCACAATTTATTTCAATAATATTATTAAAATGATTTCTGTTATAAATTTTCTGTTTTTATGTTACAGCCAGGCTAATTTTCACGTTATTTATGCACTACATACTACTTGGGGAATACGATGTACTTTTAAGTATAGCTATATCTTATATAGGTCAAGCTGCGGAGTGATACATTTTCTAGAAATACTCCCCGACAGCTGATCATTACATGTAGATTTCACGATTTTTTTTTCCTTTTTAAAGTGACTTTATGTAAGAATTCACGTTTTTAATGGTGGTATTCTTTTTCTGATTTAGACGGTCATTTAAGAGATAGGAATTTCTGTCGCCATTCGTGTTTTGGGTTAAATTTGCCTAAAATTGTTAATAAAATGGGAGAAAAAGAATCAATCATATGCGTCAGTGGTAGATAGAGGTATCCCCCCCTCGTGGGCAGATTTTTGTGTCTGTAACAAGGCACTGCCTCGTTCCAGACACAAAATCTGCCCACTCGGGTGGGATACTTCTATCTACCACTGAAACATATGATAGGTTCTATTAGTAAGTCATAAATTATAGAACCGGGTTAAGATATTGCTACTGTTAGAGCCACTCGGTGTGTTACAGTGAAACACAGATTTTCAGTTAGGACCATGTACAATTTAGTAAAAAAAATATCAATATTTATTCAAAGGTAATTTAATTTTCTATGGAAATAACGAGTATTTCCATGCCACAAACAGAATGGTTCCAACAGTAATAACCAGTCTAAAATATATGGTAATTTCTATTGCAGAGTTCGTTTGAGGATGATTTTAAAAAAATTGGACAGTAGATTATCTGCGCCCGTTGATTAAGACAAAGTAAAAAAAACCCTGCAAGGTCAATTAGTGTGAATACTCTCGACAAAATACAAACTGGTCTGTTGGAACATTTACTAATTGGATAATTAATCAATCAAACACGCTTGGCGAGTCAGTTAATGAACATTAATGCGCACCAATCGGGATTATTTGTCTTGTTTTGTCATGGAAGCTAGAAGGAAAGATGGAACCGAGTATCCGGGTAACAATCTTTACTATTTGTGTTCTGGTATTTTACGGGAAATGGTAGAGGTAACACGAACTTTCTGGATAATGGTGTTATTTGATCATTTTAGGAAGATATTGGACGCACACATAAAGCATAGGCGTACATGCTAAGCAGGCTAACGACAATACCCCGATGATGAGTCACTATTGAGGAATAAACATCCGGGAACTGTAAACGTTTTGCTTTGAGGGACTTACATGAGCACAGAACTTTGGATATAGAACAGTTTAATGTCGGCAAATATCCGCAAGAATGTTGTATCCATTTTTGTGGTAGATGTTCCAAAACTTATAAAGGTGGATTAAATCACGGGGCAAAATCGGTTAAGCATTTCTACTAACAAAACATTAAGCGTTCAATTTATGTGCATTATCATATTTATTTAGAAGTTATATAAACGGACCGTTCTATCGTCGTCCACTCGCTGGTCCTTGTATTCGTTTTTTCGCAACAGCCTGTCGGAATGAATAAACAGGCTACAATTATAAAAAAATGTGCAATGATGCTGGTCTTGACGGTAACAATTTAAAACTACTCTGGGAAGCGTATATTCGCAACAACATTATTTCAAACCGATATTGATGAACAGTCAATTATGCAAAGATCAGGACATCGAAGTACAACAGTTCGTCAGTACAAACGAGTTTTCGCAAGAGGCAAAAAATCCCACCTAAAAACCATGCACGTTCTCAGAACCATTAAAAGATATAACCCGCAAAGGGAATGTCAAAGTAGAAATGCCCGAAAAATCGGTGTTTTCAGACGTAGCCTTGGAAAGTTTCGCTAGTGATGTTATTTCGTCAAAGTTGTTGGTTTCCAATTTTAATGTTAATATATATTACAAATAACGCTACAGACAGCAGTACGATTTATGCGTACGCTTGTGTATAGAAGTCGCGAACCATAAACTATTTAATATAATGAATATATGTTTCTTTATTTACGTTGTTTTTTAAATAAAATTAAAATTTTGAGTTTAAATATTAAGATTGATTTTGCTTTTTATTTACATTAATTTCGATTTTCAGCTTTAGTGTAAGTGGGTGGAGCAACTAACCGGGGCGTATCAGAAGGGGTGGAGCAACATTTTCCCTATATATGCCGTGTTAGATTTACTCCACGAAAAAAAGCATTATGTTACAAGTAAGAGTGTAGATGTATGATTTTATGACAGTGATCCGCAATTATAATGCAACAATTAACGGATTATTTTAATTAGTGTATATAATGATAATTAAATGGAATAAAATGCGTTTTATAACTAAAATAAATATGCAATACAATTAAAAGTATTATGGTTTCATTTACTGAAGGGTATTAACATTTGGAATATTTAGTGTCGTTATTTTCGTTGACATTAAATTTCGTGGTTTAAAGTTACCCACGAAAATATCAAAATTTAAACCCTCACGAGCATTTGTAAATTTACAGTCAGTTCAGTGGGAAGAATTATGTTTAATCTGAGAGCACACATGGACGACAGAATCCGTAATATATTCATTCATTTTCATTCATTCATACTTTATTTCCTCTTAAATAGAGATTTTTTTTTTTTACATATAGAATATCATGTGCTTAATTAAACAATAAACAGAACATGGTGCATAATTAAACATATTTACAACGATTATGGCCTGTTTAAGTACATGTTATATGGTTTGACAGAGCAAACTTACTCGACAACTTCAACAAGGTGTCTGTAGTATGTCGCAGAAGCGGCACGTAAATAATGAAAACAAAGTGTGGTAAATCCATGAATATCATCTGGTGGCACGTGAACAATTCGGCTAGACATTCCTAGTAAGATACAGTACAGCTGTTCATCTGATGCATTAGACAGTTCAACGTTTAGATGAACACCAAATCTATCCGTAAGTGACTCCCAAAATTGCTGTCGCAGGTCATCTGTACAGGGACAAGCACACGTTAAATGAACATACATATCCACGTATCTATTGTTACACACTGTACATGTCTGCACGACAGTTTCCTGTGGAGCTATCCATAATTTTGCAGTATGGTGTGCTAAGCGTAATTCGTAGTTATTTTGTGGAAACGTCCAAACTGAGGCAGGAGATAATTCTCTGTGAAGCTTTATAAATCGCCCAAAATCCCGATCATTACTAATTCTGGTCACCCATTCCCTATGTTCTTGTGTTGCTATAGCATTGTTAACGGCCCTCTTCCAATCACGCTTGTAAGGAAATTCAAAGTCTGTAACAAAAGTATGTATATAGTTCAGAAGTGAGTATTTCTTCAGAATAGCCATGATATCGGGTACAAATCCTTTTTGGTTACTAACTGGATCTTCAAGATACAAATAAAAACGATAGAGAAATAACTGTTTTGAAATAGAGTCACTAGGTAAGGAGCAAAGCTTATGAAGGAAATATAGTTTCTGTTTATCTATCTCTGTACTGATACGTATAATACCAACCATACTTTCGCACATATCGGATCGGGTACGAATTGGAAAATCTTGCATGCGCTTAACGATTCCATGTTGGAAGATATGAAGTGCTTTAATGTCAGATTGTCTTAAATTATTCCACAGCTCGGATCCATACAAAACAGAAGGTATCACTATTTTCTTGTAAATATCAGCTAGCACTATAGGGTTAATGTTACTTCGGCCTATTCCAGCGATTGCAAAAAAAGATTTGCGTCCTTTGTCGCATCTGTTTCGTATACGGCGGTCATTACAAAAGAAGGCGTTTTGCTCTATTCCTAAATGATTATAGTTTTTCTCAATAGGAACGGGGTGGTTACCGATATTCCAAACATAATTTATATTGTCGTAAGTTCGCTCTGTCAAACCATATACTAACACGTTGGACTTATGTACATTATAAGTATAGCGCCACTTACACAAGCGTATGCATATGCTATGTCCAACAACCCTTGTAGTCCTTTAGGACTGATACTGATACAAGTTATGTCATCAACAAAACTTGGACAACAACATGACAACTGGTTAACCTTTAAACCTAAATGAAAGTTAGATAGTTGCACAATAAGGTCATTTATATACACTAGGTATAAGAATGTTGACAATATTCCACCCTGTTTTACACCCTGTGACACTGAAAACCAGTCTGACTGTACAGAATTTACAACTACTGCGCTCTGAGTATTTACATGAAGATCGTCAATCAGATGTAATAGCTTGCCTTTGACACCAAGGTGATATAGCTTATACATGAGTCCTTTTCTCCATACAGTGTCAAAGGCTTTCTTAGTATCCAAAAATGACATATACCTTACTACCCAGTTCTATATTTGTATATATTGTTTCTTGCAAACTAAATGAAGTAGTAGCACAATTCAGACCAGGCTGAAATCCTTGTTGTTGTTTAGCAGGGAAGCTTTGATAAAAGTCGCAACTTTTTATGCGCATCATTAACACCTTCTCAAATAGCTTTTCCAGTGTAGGCAATAACGCTACTGGTCGGTAATTGTCTGGAGATGTTTTACTTTTTTACCACCTTTAAATATTGGGACAATCAATCCCTTTTTCCAACTTTGTGGAATACGTCCTTCGCTGACAATAACATTTAAAAAGTCCGTTAATACATCTAATATATAATCACCAGCATGCTTCAAGTGTTCAGATTGAATTTTATCAAATCCAGGAGCCTTTTTATACTTAAGGTCCGCCACTGCTCGTTTCACTTCTCCAACGAGAATTTCACCACCCGGTAATGTTTCAGCACTTTCACCCGCTGCTTTAATTATTTGCTTGTATTAAATATTAATTGTCTTCTCAAAATTTAAGTCAAAATGACCCTCATCTTTTGGAGTGTATATATCATGGAAATATTTAGCAAAACCTTTAGCCACACCATCAGGATCACAATAAGTTTGACCTTCATGTATTAATTCTGGGTATATTTTTTCTTTCCGAGGCTTCAGCTTACATACTAAACGCCAGAAGAGGCGTATATCGCAATCAGCCGCGTGATTGATTTCGTAAAGTGCATTGTCATAGTATTTCTCAGCTTCAGCATCTAAGACATTTCGAAATTCACGCTTTGCCTTTTTGTACTCGGCGTATGAATGATACATCATCCCTCTGGGCTTCCCTTCGGATACCCAGATTCGACGTTTCAACCTTTCATGAGCATGCGCACTTTTCACTTCATTGGTCCAATACGGTTTAGTCCGAGGATTGTACTTAGACTTTGGTATGGTTTCATCAGCAGACTGAATTATCACATTTACAAGTAGTTCATTAAAGTGGTCTACGTCAAGTCTATTTACAAGTGGGTGGATACTTTTTAGTCTTTCAGTTAGCACAGATGTATAATTTTGAATGTCTATAGTTGTAATTCTATGCCATGAAGGTGATGCGCATAAAAAGTCAACCAACCTATTTGATTGTTCAAAGCGTTCGATATGTACGACAATGGGGAGATGGTCTGACGTAAGGCTTACCGAGCCTTCAACAAGGATATCAGCCGTGACATGACTTGAGACTACTTCATTACATAAAATATAATCTAACATTGTATTATTAGTTACATAACTAAAATACATATCATCAAAATTATTAATTGGGATAAGATTATTTTCATTAATAAATGATACAAATTCTTTTGATTTAAATGGATTAGACCTACCAATGTCACATTGCCGACAACTGGCATTAAAGTCGCCAGCAAGTATAACCTTTCCATACTGGCTATAATAATTATAAACATCGCCAAGTACATTAAGGATTTCTCTATAATACTCAGTATTACTATCTGCCGGCATGTATACTGAGAAGATATACATACTGTCTCCAGACCAATCTTTAAGTTCAATACCTATAATTCTATCACATAAAGTATCTTTAATTTCACTAACACTAAACTGGAGTGATTTCTTGAACATAATTGCCACACCCCCTTTTCCGCATCTAGCAGAATTGAGATATCCGAATCAATCTTTAGAAAACAATTATATCTTGTGTCAATTGTTTCAAGAAATGACTCAGTTTGATATCGCAGTTTGTGCTCGTTTAATACCACTATATCACAGTCAGTAATCTGAAGCAGTTCAAATAAACAAAGAGAAGACATTGCTCCTCTCATGTTCCAACACAATAGTTTTAATACCATATATATAGGGGGAAAATACCTGAAAAGCAGAACGAGTATCATTAATACACTTAAAACAGTGACTATATTACAACGATTTCTACAACTAAACATACTAAATGTCATTATATTCTTGATCTCTGTGTTCCAGTTCTTTATGCCACTCGCGAACACTCAACCATTTTCGGCAGTATACCTCTTCGGGCCAGAAACTATCAGATTCAATTACTGATGAAAACTTTTCCGGTACATTAACTCTCCCTGTCAACCTACCCTAAAAAAGTTGCAGATGCGATACCGTTACACCTTTATTGTTCATATAGTCAACAATGCCCTGCTCTGTTGATCGCTTATCAATATTAGCAAGATAGTAACGGGATGTTCGTTTACGGCCTGCTCCTATGAATATACTTGGATTGTCCGTGTTTTCATGGTTGCGTTCGTCATCTACTTGCACACCGTTATTGGATTTACTGATAGAGTCAGGACTGCGTAAATCTTTCAAGCAAGACGCAACATCCCTTCCAATATCTGTTTCGGAGTCGAATATGATCGCATATTTTTTGTTTTATTGGACATATGCTGTTGTGCCGAGAAACCATCATTATCCGACTTGCTTGACTGGCGTGCAAATTGTCATTAGGTAATTTAACGGTATTTGTAACCGACACAGTCATACCTGAGTTTGTGTGATTAACTGATCTACGAGATACATGCTCGTCCACCTGTAATGTGGGTGAACTGTCCGCATTCCTAGACCTGTTGGGGTCCGTTTTGGGAGAAGTTAATACATCCGAATATGAACGTTTATTTTGAATGTCTTGCATATTTCGCTGTACGGATGATAAGGTTGTACTCAGCTTTTTATAGTCAGCTGACAGTTTGGCCATATTATCACAGTGAATATTATAGTCAAATTCACCGACTGATTTAAAAGTGCCATCGGCTCTTTTTATGAAGCTATCATACCTTACCAACTTAGGGGACACCTCGCTTACAAACTGAACTAATTTACCTCTCAGTTCTTGATTTTCTTGCATAACACTAGACATGTCTTGCTTTAATTTATCCTGGACCTTCAAACTGTCATCAAGCTCTGATTGTAGAAATTGCACTTTGTTCGCTAATAAGTGAAATTGACTGTACACAAAAGATAAGGACAATTTCGGGCCAGTATTAGCGTCAACATCCCCTCCGGTAGCCTCCGATCCCACATATTTTGATTTACTAAACACTTCGTCAATTTCAGTATCATCTCCGAGTATAAACATTTGCAGGATGCTACAGTCTCTTGCATATTTATAGGTACTTGGACTTTTATGTGTGCTTTTCCTATTCAGAGGTTTTGTTTTGGGACAATTTTCAAGAGATCTTGCTCGTGAAATTAAGATGTTACGATACCATATCAATAAACTCTCGGATGAATTTGTCAATTCAATAACTTTTTCAATATAATTCTCTTTTGGGAGACTAATAAGAGTGTTATCAAGCTTATCAATGAACTGTTGATCGGGCGGATCATCGTAACTTTGACTATCACTTACGTGCTGATCAAGGTAAACACAGTCGCCATTTTGCTGGGACAGGTCTGACCACTCTCGGTTCGAATTTTCATCCTGTTCAAACATCAATGTCTCACTATCATTTCGAATTCTGGGTGAATTTTCCACCTGTGATAACGTTTCTGATGCACAAGACACCAACCTTGTTAATTGCACTTGTCCATAACTGCTTGAATCAGCCTTCTGCGGTGACAGCCGTGTTGAAGCACAACCGCCCTGAGCGGCCATATTTTATTAAATTTCGTGGTTTAAAGTTACCCACGAAAATATCAAAATTTAAACCCTCACGAGCATTTGTAAATTTACAGTCAGTTCAGTGGGAAGAATTATGTTTAATCTGAGAGCACACATGGACGACAGAATCCGTAATATATGTATTGTACAATAGTATATTTCAGTAAGTGAAAAAAGTACAAACATCCGTCATTACTGCATCTAATATTGTAAATTCAATCCCGAGTTTCGTGGTATACGTTCAGATACAACGTAAGCCGACATCTTTGATGGAAAAATATGGACTACGCCAGTAAGACTATATTTTGTAACCTCCCCTACCCACCGTTTATATTGTTTTTGGTTTTTTTAATTTTTGAAAAAAAAGAAATGAAATGTTTAAAATGGCTGCATTCGGTCAATTTAATACTTTTTCCCGTCAAAATTAAAGTTTTAGTGGAGGGTACAATTGGAAGTCTTTCCCATCCATATGGTTAACAAACCACCATATCATAACAATCCAAATGAATAAAACAGTTTAATGGACTAGCAAACAAATGCTGAAATTAGTTATTTCGGAATAATTAGTTTTGACAAATCTTTGCACAATACGTGAAAATATTGCATACAAATACAAGTTGAGATATTGCATTAAATTTGGTGGATACCTTTATTTAATAGTTATCTTTAAATTGCTTTCAACAGGTTTCTGAGTTTCGCCCTTTGTTTTTACCCTGTACACTTACTTCTCTCATCTACATTACTAATATGAGGTCCTGGAGGGGGCACGTATTGTAAAGGTAATGAAAAACAAATATACTAATCCATGTCCGAATCATGTAACCATTACAATCGAACACTTGTTTCTTTTTGTTATTGGAAACTGAATTAAGAAAGCGAATTAAGAGACCTTTGGAAAATTCTTGCACTTTTTATGGCGGTCATCACAATATCGTTGACAAATCACAAACAAACATACTAATCCATGTCTGAATCGCAATCCTGAAGCAAAGTAAAAACTTTGGAACTGACATGTTAGGTTATACACCCAAACATCCACCAGGGAAGTGAGACCAAGTGCTCCGGAAGGGTAAGCACCTCCTGTTTAGCTAGCTACACCCGCCACGTTTGTATCAAAATTGTGTGAAAGGATTGCAGATATGAGGACTATGTGTTTAGGATTGTCATGGATACACAGATCCCATAGTTCCCTGTTCCTTTCACTTTAACTTTTGATAACACACGTGGAGGGTTTAATTAGTTTAAAAAGAGGCGCTTACCCTCCGGAGCACCCGACATTTCCCTTGTAAAAGTTCCTGTAGTTAATCTAATATGGCAGTTTCATAGTTTATACTTTGCTTTGAGATTGTGATTTTGACATACATTAGCATGTTTGTTTTTTTTGATAATTTTACTTCTAAAATAAGTGCATATTAAGACAACACCTTTGATATCGGAGAAGATATTTTAACATTTGCTTGTATTATTTTTTATTCTTAATGACATTGACCACTACCCTGCTTGGATTGGTAATTTTCAGTTAAATGGAGACGAGCAATCATCATCTGGGTACAAATAGAAGCGTTGGAATATGTAATAATCATTAACTAACACATATTCAAGGCAAATTTATTATAACCATATATACGATAATGTGTCTTGTACAGTTGGAATACTTGACTTAGTTTGGTTAAATAAATTCGGGCCCTTTAATGTTTCTCAATTCAACAAATTAAAAACTATTGGCTTTCCACAATTTCCATCCGAGACCTACGGATGAGGGATTTTATTCCGAAATAACCGATAAGATTCACTAAAAAACAATAACCATTGGTCTAGTATCAAGCATCTCCGAGGTAAGACATTGTATTGTGATGTAAACAATGCTAATAAAAATTACATCTTAGCTCGATGCTCGTTAACATATTAAAAACATTTGGATCTCCACAATTTCGGTCTGAGATAACTAATAAGTTAGTACTGATGAGGAGTTTGTTTTTTTCTGAATAGACCGGTCGTCTTTTTTTTTTTTTTTTTTTGCAAGTCTGCATTAATATATTACTATATTTCCCTCATCTAGACTTAAATAATTAATATATTCCCGCAATGTTAACACAGTTCTTTCTCTTAGTACAGGAAATAAAGATCAGCAGGCAGGGGTCAAGTAACTCAAACAAATCAGTTTCGTGCCCTAAATGGTACACATTGTAGCGATGTATAACTTTTTACACTTTTCTAAAGTAAACCGGGTTCTTACCTCAAATGATTCAAAACAATTCCTAATTTCTCAATCATTCTCTAAAATCCTTGTTCCACGTCTTCATCAAATTTTGCCATAATGATAAACCACAAAATGGAGACATGTAATTACACAATTTTAATTTTAATTAAGACATAGTTAATCGTTAACAGTATTAGCTTCTAGTCTTGGCTCTAATATTGTTTTGGTATGTTTCCTATTCATCATTCCTGGGTTTGATGCATCAGTCTGATTCCATTAGCTGCGCCTATTAAACCACGGAGAACTTCCAGCTGAAAGAAATTGTAAAAAACGATCATTTTTTGTCATTGATGCAATCGACATACATGTTCTCAAATGTTTGAAGTACTATCTACAAAACTAACAGCCTCGGATGAAGAGTTATTTAAGTATTACTAAATGTATTTATTTTGCCGGTTCTTGTTAATTTTTTACGAGTTTTAATACTTTTGTTTGATAGCTGTTTGGAGAAGAATCAAAATTGTTAAAAACAAACCGAGGCAGCGTAGCGTAGTTAAAATAAAACACCGCGTCAGCATTTTTATCACCCGCCTTTAGAAGAAAGAGTGGTATATAAAATTCGAGTTTCCGTCTGTCCTTTCTCTCAAAATTTGGTGCAAAGCATTAATTTCATATTCGATGCGCATGTCGTTAACCCGAGTTGATTTTCTCATTTTCCTGAAAGGTATGTCCCTTTGACTAAAAACCCTTAAAACTGATTTGATATTAAACTTTTCCATAACCTAAACTAACAATTCATTTATTTTGTAAAATTTATTCGAAAAATGGCTAACTCGTTTTTTGCGTTGAATTTGGACAATTTTGAAAAATGTAATGTCCAGAGTAATTCACCAAAACTATGCTCATGTTTCTGTTAGCTATGGGCCTTTAACTGAAAAATCTTAAATGGTAAAATTTTCTAACACGCATGAATGTAGCCCAAATCTGATTTGATATTACACTTCTCTATAGCCTTATACTACAGCACAGGCCTGTCAAAAGTTTAACACTTTAGTACCGAATTAGTTCCGAATCGACAGCTCGTCTCGGCTCCTCGGCAGTTATATCTCGGTCCATAGTTATCTATAACTGCATATTTTTGGGAGTTGTTGTCCATCTTTCTGCAGTTTTTCGGCCGCTCCACCACTAGGCTCCCCGGCACTCATTCGGCCACTCGTTCACTCGGCACTTTTTCGGTCGCTTGGCTACCCAGTCCTCGTTACCTTCTCGGCCACTTGACTCCTCGTTAGCGAGAAAACATCAATTTAGTAAACATCCCTGCACTTGCGCGAATATCGCCATATTTTAGAGGTAAAATCTTGAGTTAGTCAAAGAAAGATAAGTAGGACAATTGTCTTGGAACCGAGGTGTTGAAAGTCGTGTGTTGAAGCCAGGTATCTGATGGCAAGGGATTAACAGATTACGATTATGACACCTGATATTTACCTGTTTAGATTCATTTAATGACTAAATCAAAACCGCAATGGCAGTAGTCAATATTTTTGTTTTTAAATTCCGCTCCAAAATAGAATATGAAAGATTTAGGAAATTCTGAAAAAAAATTACGTAGATCTATTCCACCGGTACGTCCATTTATTTATTTATTATTTTCTTTATTTATTGTAATTTTTAAATTTGCTCTTAAAAGTCCTTTACCAAATGATATTTATTATTATTATCATTATTATTATATCATTCATCTATGTTAGATGTTAATTGCTTGACCTCTCGTTTGTTAGTCAACGAGACGAGACTCTGCTACAGAGAAGCCGAATGAGCTACCTAGCTGTTGACAATTCAAATGCCGATGAGCCAAATGAGTTGCTGAGACGGAACTGTCGAGCTGTGAACAGCTCCAGGTGACATGGGGCCAAGAGATGGACGACTTTTCGGCCACTAGTTGTCCACAGCCTGGCCCCTCGACAGACGAGTCTTGGCTCCTTTTCGTAAGCTCAGTGTTCAACTTCCGACAGGCCTGTACTGTAATAATTTATTCATTTTGTGAAATTCAAAAACTGCTGGCGGGGGATCCTACTGTACTGAATTGGCTTGTTCACCTATACACGGTGGCTTGTTCACCTGGCTTGTTCACCTATACACCGTGGCTTGTTCACCTATACACGGATGTCATTTCCAACCAACCAGTAGTAAAACTTTGTCGACATCATTATGTATGTTCTATGCTTAGAGTCTTGTGCTTGTGCTGTTTTTTGTGATTTATACATGAATTTGACATTTTGTATGAATATATAAGCTTACCTCACATCTGACATACCGCCTTAAATTGTTGACGTGACCCAGTACCTCGCTGACACCATCTTCATTAAACACCTGTGTTATTGAAAATGGTTCTTCTATCATGCTAATCATATTCTGCCTCTCTGCAAAGACGATTATCCATTGCCTTTTACATTTTCCAAAACACAATTCAAAAGCAAGGAAAAACCTTTGTAACTGACAAATTAATTTAAACATGAATCCTCCCAACAGAGAAATGAGACCGGAAGGATAAAATTTCCCTGCATAACTAGCTACCTACACCTGCCATGTGAGCAAGTTCAGTGACGATTATATATTTTTTTATTTGCATGGATTGCTTGCTCATACTAGGAATGTTTAAATGTACGTATTGAACAGTGGTTTTAAAAAAATAAATGATCAAGTACCCTTAAATTATATAACAAAACCACACCACTGGACATATGTGCAAGTACCCCTCAAAACTCAGGGTGTTATAAACCGATTTACCAATCAAAAACAAACACATCAATCCACGTCCAAATCACGACCTAAGGCAAAGTAAAACTTTGAAACTGGCGAATTAGGTTATTTAAACCACCAAGCCAAGGAAGAAAGACCACTTGCTCTGGAAGGTTCTGGTCAGTTCCAATGTTTTTACTTTGCTTCTGGACTGCGATTCGTATAATATGTTTGTTTTTGATCAACTGATGACAAAATGTTGTCCAGTGAAATCGTTAAAATACAATTGGCGGATTCCTAACTGTATAGCTAAACAAGCGGTCCTTATCCTTCCTGTCACCCTTACTTCCCTGATGGAATTCCGCGTGTTACCTTAATTTGTCAGTTTTTAACGTTTTTTTTTTACGTTGTCTTTTTTTATTTTGATTTAACAATGGATTTATGTTTTTTTATTTACAGCTAGTTGTCATAGTTTCTAATAGTTCTAACATCACATTTTCTTTAAGAAATTCCTACGATTTGTGATAGACCCCCATTTAAAGGAAGGTCAGATTTCTTGCAGTAGGTCGGTGCTTTTTTATACTTGCTGACCGCGTAAGTATAAATAAAATAATCTTCAATTGGAATGTAAAAACCCCAATTACTCCCCAGCATTCTATGGCATTGAAACAAAAACAAACACTTGACTGATAAGCGGAACAATCCTCAAGTAATTCATTAGCTAAATGTAGGAATATATGCAATCAGACCTGTCGAAAATTTAACACTTAGACTAAATAATTTGTATATAATATGCTCAACTCTACAGCGTTTATTCGGTAGCTGTCATCTATATGTCGACCTTTGACTATCCAATTCAGAAATAAAGTTCCTTTTTCATAGCTTATTTCATAGTCTTTCGAAAGGTCTGTACTGTAATTTAGTGATAACTTTTGACAGGTCTGTACATTACTGTAAAATATATACTTACCCCTGCTGCATTGTTGACACGTTGATATTGTAATAACTACCAGTATGCAATAGATGAATAAAACTAACTTCCAGGAAGTCATGATGGAGACGGTATCAACACGGAACTGTGATTCTTACCAGCATGGACATTTTATATACTTATATACTGCCGAGCTGCATTTTTAACTTTTTGAATTTATTTTATTTTTTTTTTTATTCTGATTATTATTATTATTTTTTTTTTTTTGAAGATTTTAGTTTCATATTACGCTACATGGTATATAAACGATACCAATAAATGGTTCCTTAGAAAGTATGCATGGTAAAAGTCGAGATCGTGTGCCGTCATGTATTCCCCAGAGGTGTATGCTTAAGTAAATTATATGACAGATTTACAAATTAGACACTTAAATATTGAAGAATAAAGGTATCCTATAAGTTTTTGTGATTTTTTTGGACTATCAGCTTTTTATCCCTCTATACAGCTTTGTCATGATATGTTTGTAATGTAAGTAAGTACCAATAAAACAAATATGACTTTATTGTTGTATTCTTGTTACATGTTCACACCCTCTCTTATTTTTCCATATTTTAACAACAATATCATTGATTTAAAACTTACATAGATCGGTTACTGTACTTTGTAAGGAGAAGTGGGGGAATTTTTTAATGCTCAAGTCAAGATTATTTTCCTAAACAACGAGGCGGACAGTCCAGGACGTTAGAGGAAACCGGGAAAAACACCGACCTTCGACAGCGAACTGGATCATCAACGAGGCGGTACGAGGCAATTAAATCTGAAAGCGCGATCATTTGACCTCCACTCGACAACTTGCGTCCGACATATCATTAGGAAATGAGTGATAAAATTTACGCCCCAGTCAAAATTCTGTCACTTATATCAAGGCTGTCAAGGATTGTATCAGACACCGAAAAAACCACCGGCCTTCGGAATCTGAACAGACAAATTCTTAAAATAAGACCTGCACTACAGGGATTTGAACCTAGGATATGACCAGACACTGATATCCATAATCCGATGCATGAAGCAACACCGAGATCCGTTTCTGAAAGTAAGAATCTAACATAACATGCCCCCTAAGTATCTACCAAAACCCTCATGATGACAAATATGAACAATACTTCATATGACCAACACCATTACATTTAAATGTATCTTCCTGCTGGTGTTTTTTTTTCCACGCTGCGTTGGCTGTTATTACTTGAATCATGTTTCCATTGCTGGTTATTACGAAATACGTTTCAATTTTACAACACTACACAGGCGTTTCGGAATATAATTCCTAATCAGAAGTGCTCAGACCGAGATTGTTGAAGTGCAAGTATTTTTTAAAGCAAATTTCAATTTTTGCCATTCTTATGTAAATCAGACATAACAAACTGAGTTTAAAGTGTGGTGTTGATATGGTGATGTTCCCTTGCTTTCGTACACATAAATCATCTAAATAGAATCAAGTCGGTTGATGCATATATCATATGTAAATCGCTTATATACAGAATTTGGTGTGGTTCGAAGGCTGTCTAGGATCGTTTCGGACACCGAAATCAACACCGACCTTCAGGAAGTGTAGTAACAAATACTCAAAATAGGATCTCCAGTACAGGGATTCGAACGAAGGATATGGCGTAGGATATGTCTCCGTGTTTCTGTCAGGAAAATGTACACCTGTATTCAGCTTTCAACCCTTATAGTAGAAATAAAGTATGTTGCATTATTCATGTGAGTATTTAATGGTCATTAGTTCTTAAATTAGTTAGTTGGTTGAGAGTACTTGAAAAGTACTTTTACCACAACACTGGCCATCGCCTTCAGTACCCGTCCGTGATTTTTATAACCATTTCCTCGAAGTATTTGTCTTTTCTAGTCTTGTCAGGTTTTGGTGATTTATCTTTAACTTGTTTCGTTATCTTTCTCGCGCTGGTCTTTGCCAGTTGTGAAGCTCATGTTTTCCAGTTGTTAATTCCCCTCTCCACTCTAATACATTAACTAAACATTCGATCGGACAACTATAAATTTTTTTTTCAAAACTGAACGTTATTGGATATGTTTTTTTTTTTTTCAAAATTGAATGTCATTGGAATTTTTGCTCCAAAATTAATTTGTTTGGAATATTTTTCGAAAAATTGTTATTTTATTTTTTTGGCTAAGGTGACCTATTGTGATCTATCACCGTCCGTCGTGCGTTAACTTTACACTTTTGATCATCTCCTTCGAAACTACTGGACCACATTTGATGAAACTTGGTGATTATGATGTTTGGGTAACAGGCTTTCAAAATTGTATTTGGGGTTTGACCATGCCCAACAAAAAGGCTGACGTTACTAAAATAGACAAAGGATAAAAAACTTCTTCGCTGAAACCAAAACGTGCAGTGATATTGTCTGAACATTAAAATAATGTTTTTTAATGAAAATTGGACGAAAACAATGTTACACATTTTGCATGAAATTTCGTAGTTTGTAAAATGAGACATTTATTGTTATAACTGTATAGAGTTTTCACTGTTGATCTTGTCTTGCTATTTTCTTCGAATTGATGTCAAGATCATATCCTGTTTTTTTACCTTCTGATGAAAACTCCTATTTTTGTTACATTTCGGGTTATAATGGCATTGAGTTTTCAGTTTTTATTGTAGGTATTGACATGACGATCATTTTGATACATAAATCAAGGTCATGGGTTCAATTGTCAAGATCACAGATGCACAAGTATACCAAAATGATTATCTGCAAAACTATTCACTTGTTGTATAGGTATGTGTATTAGAATATTGCAGGTAATGGTACAACTGTCATTTTGATATATAAATGAAGGGCACGGGTTCAAAGTTAAAAGTCACAGATGCAAACGGATACTGATACTAGTTAGATATCTTGAAAACTATAAACATTTTGTATAGGCATGTATATTACAATATTGTTTGTTCATGTAATTACATAATGATCATTTTGATATACTAATTAAGGTCATAAGTTCAAAGGTCAAGGTCATAGATGCAAATGACTACTGAAATGGTTAATTATCTTGAAAACAAACTTTTTGCATAAGCTGGTATATCACAATATTGTACGTATTGGCCTAAAGATAAACTATATATATATTATAAAAGGTCATAGGTTGAAAGGTCAAGGTCACAGGTGCAAACAAATACCAGAAGGATCTAGTTTTTTACTTTTGTGTTTACTATTTTAGCTAGTTTAAAGGTATTAGATGTAGCATTTTTAGAACGAGTTATAACTAATTAGAAAATGTTTTGCATATTGGCACTAACTGCTGAAAATTAAGAGATTCTTTTTAATTAATGTAATTGACCATTGAACCTCTGCATGAGATATGTACACACCCTCCTGTCAGCGTTAAGGCCCATGGTACTCTGTTTTCAATTTATGATTATTTTGGAAAAATAGTAATTTTTGGGATTTTTTTTACAAGTAAATTATCTCTTGGACCTATTTTCGAAAGATTGAGGATTATTGGAATTGTTTTCCAATTGAAATATTTAAAAAAAGATCTGTTTTGGATTTTTTTCGAAAAAATCTTTGTTGGAATTAATTCCAATTTGAATTTTTAGTGTTTCCAATTGGAATTGGAATTTAACACATAATTTCAAATATCTCAAAAAACCTAGCCAAATATTTTATAATTGTACTCCAATTTACAAAATAATTGTTTTCATCAAAAGTCTCCTTTGAGAGGCGCAACTATAGAAAAATAATCATTCCCTAATTGTCCGATCGCATGTTACTATCCTGCTACGATATGTCAACATGTTTCTCACACATTACTCGTTAAAAGGATTTATAAAAACCCGTAGGGAACAATTTTGTACTGTCAAAATTAAACTGTTGTCTAAATTTAGTGCTAGGTGAAATCAGAAAATTTTCAAAAATTAAGGTATACTCCCTGATTTAAAATATTTTCTTAGCTTAATTTCGTAAAATATTTTTATATCTTTGATATTTTTTCAACCGCTCGAACAAATTTTGATTTCACAATTTTTGTTCAATCACTACTGATGAGAAATTGTTTTCCGAAACGATCGTCTAGTATGATATGTAAACGAATACTTTGCAGGATAGTCACCATCCATTATAGGTATTCTGTTCTATTTTTACGAATAATAAATAAACATAGTAAGCACCTCCTGTTTAGCTAGCTACACCCGCCAAGAGTGTAACCAAAATTGAGTGAAAGAAACATGTAACTATATCCGGGGCAATCCTGGACACAGACACGTCAAACTTATTAAATTATAATTATTGTGATGACGGCCATAAATTGTTTGTAGAGCCACAACCTTTCACTAACAATATTTCATATATGTGATGTTGAGATATTATGACAAATATGGCAACTTCATTTTCCGCCCAAAATAAGCTTGTATTTGCCAATACGTTTAACGGTAAATATTGCTATGCATATAAAACCTGGTTCACAAGCTTTATAAATTAATAACTCTTTTTAACTTTTGTTTTAATTTTTTGCAACCTAGATTTATTTTCTTTTTCCATACTATAACCTATATTTACTATTATTACTTTATCATAAGAGATCAATTTTTTTAAAATCGTAACAAAGGGCACGCAAATGGGGATTTTGTTACTACTCCTAACGTTGTTTTGTAAGAATGACATAACTATCTTGTTTATCATTAGCTATTTTAAAGCTACAGTACAGACCTGTCGAAAGTTTAACTCTGAGCTTAAAGCGTCGAAGTTCGGCTGCCAAGTGGACGAGATATGGATACCTAATGGCCATAATGCTAGGTACAGATATATAGCATTTGCTAAAAAAAATGCTGCTCAGATATAAGGGTCGAGATAAACTTTTGATTTGGCACCAATGCGTTAGTTAAGTGTTAATCTTTCAATAGGGCTGTACTGTAGTTTTCTTTGTTGATATGAATGTTGTGATGGTCTACCAGGTTTGTGAGATTGGTGAATCTTGACCTAAAAACAGACTTCTAGTTTTCTTGTCACGAAATAAAAGGTATACAAGCTTATATATATATATATAAAACACCGATCCCTTATTTTGTCTTATCTCAGCATGAGACTCGGTTGTCGTCTTGGCTTAGCTCGCACTTGTTGATCTAAGCAACTCTCACCGAGCTTCTCCACGGCTCTCACCGTATATATCTTATATCCCACTAGGTAGTACCTAATGAGAGTAAATGTTCGTCAGTTTGCTTGTATAACCAAAAAGTCATTCCTGGTCAGTGGTAAAATCTGTACAAAAAATTACAACCCCCCCCCCCCCAAAAAAAACCGAAAAAAAAAACGTTTAACATCAATCATAAAATAGATTCACAAAATCGTACATACCATTTTTTAATGTATTTTAATGATTAAACTTAAGAAATGGTATATGGCAGAGACATGCGAAATTATGCAGACCGTTTACCGTTTATATCAACCAAAACTGACATGCCTTTTGAAAGGCGGCCCAATTTATTGTAACTGTCGAAAAAGGAAGCATTAGTTTAGGATCCTACCCCTCCCAGTCATTTTAGAACTCAAATGGTATTGACCAATTTTATGAATCAATATAAACATCTAAACACAACGGGGTACTTCATTTAGGTTTGAAAAGAAGTTGGAACATGTCCAACATGAAAACCGTTCTGTTTAGGTTTGAATAAGCTCGTATCTTTAACAAATTGAGTGGGTTTTTTCAATGTTATATAATATCTGTTAAAATACCAGACAATATAAATGTATGTTGAAAACTCTTCAACTTTACAAGCTTGTTGGTTTTTTTTATTCATTATTAATTTTGAACTTTTGAAATGAAGCGACTAAAACTCAAGTAACTGGAAATCGGATAGCAAATGCAACCGAAATCTTCTCAAGTCAAAAAGAAATAAGAAGTATTATATTATTATCATCACATAGCTATATATATATATATTAGATAAAAACAAACATGACACTTCATGATTCAAAATAAAAACAAAATAATAAGTATGAAAAATTCAGTGAACTTCCATATTTTCAATATGCCATGCAAAAAGCCATGTAAAAAGTAATATTACACACGTGATATATAGTTTTCGCGACCTTGGCAACCAGCGTGTGCCCCCGCTACGACGTCGACCGTTTGTTTCATTTGCATGTTATAACAGCACTCATATAAGTTGGATATTTTCCATAGAAAAGTCAACATTGTATTATGACATACTTGTAATTATATCCATAAATATTACATTATATTATATTATATTATATTATTATATTATATTATATTATATTATATTATATTATATTATATTATATTATATTATATTATATTATATTATATTATATTAAGTATGAAATAGCAGTACTTTCGCGTGCATGCACAGGTTCACACGACTTCTGTGTATTGCGGTCATTTAGCTCTTTTAGCCAGGTTGTGTTTTCAGAAAAAAACGTATTTCCTGGTTTATATAAAATAATTTTACATTTGTGTTTATATATAGTTTTATTAAACTCCTATAATAAATTCAATATTACATAAGCACCTGTGTAAGGTCCTCTCTATATATATAATTCTGATTTGATCACTATATTCAGAACAATTGAAGTCATTGAAGCCAATAATTAGTTTTAAGAATTGGTATGACAGAGCCTTTAAACAAGGAAGTAAATTTGTATTAAATATTAGGTAACGTAAACGCTTCATTATTTCAGTGTTATATGATATTGTGTATGCGAGTGTTCAAGTACGGAGAAAGACAAGGGGAATTTTAAATTAGTAATTCCAAATTATTGTCAATTCGCTACAAACAAATGTGAAAAGCAAAGGGATTTAATGTTAGCATAACAAATCATTGTCAATCCACTACAAGCAAATGTGAAAATGTCGGTTCAACCAAAGGCTTTCTGTTTTCTACTTTTAGGTAAGTTTTGTGTTCAATTCAATCGTGCATTTGATATCCTTGTTTAACCCTCCCTTGTTCGCGTAAATTTTGGAAATATATATATATATCTAAATATGTCGATGAAGTTTATCCTTTGTTTGAGGATATTTCATAAATAAAAAAGTTAAAGATTAGTTAAAATGTTTTCTAAAACATAACTGAATTTATTCTTTGTAAAACATGTTTCACCTTTGTGTACGGTTCTTCTTTTTACATATAAATGAATCTGTTACATATTTAAATGATTCATAGATAGTCCAATTTGGGGCAAAATAAGTTACTTCTGAAAATTGGTTAACAACCAAGAATGTAGTGGAGTAATATGTTATACGATTCTGTCAAACTCCTTTAATGTTATCAAAATTATTCTTGTATGGTGGAAGTAACCGATATACGTACCATCAGTAACTCTTGAAAACGATACTGAGACATTCTCATACGAAAATCTACCCCATAGAATTTGGAACTAATAGACGATAGTCACTGTAGTCCGTAAGCCAGCTATATCCACCACTCCGCTACCACCAAGACCCATAAAGACAAGTAAGACGCGTTAGCACCACTGGTCATAAACATCTTCCTTCCGGCAGCAATTGTTAATAGTCAAACCTGTTTATAAAGGACACCCAAGGGAACCAAGAAAAGTGCCTTAATGGGCAGGTGGGCTTTATATACAGCTTCAAATACTATGAATAACGAACAATTGGGATATAATTCTACTGGCCTTTATAAGCAGGTGACCCTTATATAGAGGTGATCTTTAAGGCAGGTTGGACTGTATTTTATTACATAAAATATATATTTAAACAGACAGGGGATCCATTAAATGTATCGCCAACAGTAACTAAGTAATAAATAATGTATTATTACAACACTTTGGTGTATAGTCAACAAAGGACTGTTATATAACGATCTCGATCAGGGTCGATAAAGTTTTATATTACATCCACTTAAGGACAGTATTTGTAAGATTTCGACCTTAGCTAGTATTTTTATAATATTTTATTACATAAAATTATGAATAAAGACCCACAATCTGCAAAGCTAGATATTGCATTATCATAATGTGGTTGCAATGTGTAATCAAAAATAAATCATGTACGGATCTGAAAATGTTTAAATTTTAAAAAACCCTATAGTGTTTGTTAAGAAATAGACTGAAAAACATAATGCGTCACTGCATTTACAATATTTTGCATTTTTCACAGTTATGAAATGAATAATTGAAATTATTATAATAATGAACCGGGCGGTATTCTAACTCGATAATATAGAAATAAAATATTTATTGAAATGTGCATATTTGCTCCACAGATTTTTGACACGTATAAAACACAATCAATATACAGAATGTTATGTGAGTGATCAACTTTAAAACACGTTCAATACACGCTCTGTAAAGTAAATATTCCTTCTTATCGGAAAATCACTACAGTAACTCATTTGGTGGGTGTTCAAGTGTTGGTCCATATGTAGGAGGTCGTTGTTCGAATCCCGACCGTGGTCTGACCAAGACTTGAAAAGATAGTGACTGTTCTTTCGCCAAGCGCTCGGTATTTAGGAATGATACTCGCGTGCTCATTCGGAAAAATTACTTAATAATCAAAAACAAACATACTAATTCATTTCCGAATCACAATACAGAAGCAAAGTAAAAACTTTGGAACTGACAAGTTAGGTTAGACACGTGAACGTCCACCAGGGAAGTGAGGCCGGGTGCTATATAATAACCGATACTCGTATCACGACAGGCAAGCCACGTTAAAGAATCCTCCCTGAACATTGCCCTGAGCGCAGTGCAAAAGTAATATTTCTACTATTCACCTATAGCTGTTGACGTCTCGATGTAACTGAAATATTCTTGACTGAAACGTGAAACCCCATTCAATCAATTGAATTTGAACTATAACTTTTTACTACTGAGGGCTTCGAGAGATGTTCGAGCCGAAAACACAAGCTTATGAATCAAAGTGCCGCATCTCATCTCTCAAAATCTCTGAGAATGTCAGTTCGCTTGACTAGGGTCGGTAATTTTCCCCGGTTTTCACTACCATCCTTATACTACAGGAGACACAAACACGTCAAATAACTCTTATATACAAGTTGAAATTCAAATAATCGTTTGGCTATAACACCATTGTTATATAAGAATACAATACATGTGACATATTTACACCGTGATCCTTAACCATATGTCAGCCATGACGTTCAAGTTTTTAAAACAAGTAGATTTTAAAATCTATTGTGTGTCTTAAAACAATGTCATAATTTAATACATGTATAAGCAAAATAAAATCTATTGTTTCTTTGGTGGGGGTTGCTCTCTCACATTGTCATTTTTAGTATGGTGCATTTTTTATTTTTTTATGGTATGGTGCAGCGTGTGTATGTGCGTGCGTCGTTAACACACATTTTCGACTTCTCCTCTGAAAGTTCATGGCAGATTTCAACGAGACTTGGTCAGAAGCATGTCTGGCTCGGTGCAATTTAGATTTTTTCATGGCGTTGCCATGGCTACCAAAACTAGGTCACAGTGACCTAGGGGTGCAAAAATCTTGAAAAATTCTCTTCTCTGAAACCGATGATGGGAGAAAAAATCTGATGTGATATCTGGCTTCTCTAGGGTCTTAAGCCTGTAGTTTGTTCATTTCGTGAATTTCGGTCGAAAAACGTGTTACGCGTTTTTGCGTTTAATTTTGAAAAAATTATAAAATAGCTTCAAATTGCAATAACTTGATTATTTGACCAGATAATGACATGGGGTTTTCAGTTTTTACATATTCTTGTAATTATCTTCAAAATGAGGTTAAGGTCAATTGTCAAGGTCATGACCTAATTTTTGGCCTCTGATTTTAATAATTATCTTGAAAACTATTAACTTTTTGTATAGGCATGTCTATTAGAATGATGTAGGTATTGATACAACAATTATTTTGATGTATAGGAAAAGGTCATGGGTTCAAAGGTCAAGGTCACAGATAGATGCAAAACAATACCGAAATGGTTAATTATCTCGAAAACTATTAACATTTTGTATAGGCATGTATATTAGAATGTTGTAGGTATTGATACAACGATCATTTTGATGTATAGAAAAAGGTCATGGGTTTAAAGGTCAAGATTACAGATGCAAAACAATACCAAATGGTAATTATCTCGAAAACTATGAACTTTTTGTATAGGCATGTATAACAAAATGTTGTAGGTATTGATACAATGGTCATTATGATGTAAAGAAAAAAGTCATTGGGGTTTTAGTATTTATGTTTTCTTGAAATCTAACAGCTAGTCAATAGTTATCAGGTGAGCGTATCATGCCCATGGGCCTCTTGTTTAATGCACGTGTTTGTTCTTTGAAAAAGAGATATTCAATGGCTCTAAATACCTTGATCAAAATAACAGGCAATATGGTTGTCTTGTGAAATGTCGTCATGTCACGTTGACATTTCACAAAACAAGAATATTGCCTGTTAATTAAATTTCTTCTTGTTTGTGTTTGACTGTTGATATTGTGGTTGGACAAGACAGGTATGTTTTTGCCTGAATGTTGATATTAAGGTTTGGACATGGATCGGTTTGTATGTATTTGACTTGGAATTGTGGTTTGGACATGGACTGGTATGTTGGTGTTTGACTGTTTAGATTGAGGTTTGTTAAGAAACAATATGCTTGTGTTTGAATGTTAAGATTGTGGTTTGGACAAGGACCGGCATGTTTGAGTTGACTTGGGATTGTGGTTTGGACATAGAACGGTATGTTTGTGTTTGACTGTTGAGATTGTGGTTTGTACATTGATCGGTATGTTTGTGTTTGACTGTTGAGATTGTGGTTTGGACATTGATCGGTATTTTGAGTTTGACTTGAGATTGTGGTTTGGACATAGACCGGTATGATTCTGCTTGAATGTTTAGATTGTGGTTAAGATAAGGACCGATATGTTGGTGTTTGACTGTTGAGATTGTGGTTCGGACAAGGACCGGTATGTTTTTCCTTGAATGTTGAGATCGTGGTTTAGACAAGGGCCGATATGTTTGAGTTTGACTAAGAATTGTGGTTTAGACATGGATCGGTATGTTTTTGCTTGACTTGGGATTGTTTGGACATAAAACGGTATGTTGGTGTTGGACTGTTGATATTGTGGTCTGGACATAAAACGATATGTTTGGGTTTGACTGTTGAGATTGTGGTCTGGACATAAAACGGTATGTTTGTGTTTTACTTAAAAAGGACTGGTGTGTTTGTGTTTGGCTGTTGATATTGTGGTTTGGACATAGACCGGTATGCTTGTGTTTGAATGTTAAGATTGTAGTTTGGACAATGACCGGTATGTTTGAGTTGACTTGAGATTGTGGTTTGGACATAGAACGGTATGTTCGTGTTTGACTGTTGAGATTGTGGTTTGGACAAGGACCGGTATGTTTTTCCTTGAATGTTGAGATCGTGGTTTAGACAAGGGCCGATATGTTTGAGTTTGACTAAGAATTGTGGTTTAGACATGGATCGGTATGTTTTTGCTTGCCATGGGATTGTTTGGACATAAAACGGTATGTTGGTGTTGGACTGTTGATAGTGTGGTTTGGAAAAGGACCGGTATATTTGGCTTTGACTGTTGATATTGTGGTTTGGACATAGAACGGTATGTTTGTGTTTTACTTAGGATTGTGGTTTGGACAAGGACCGGTATGTTTGTGTTTGACTGTTGATACTGTGGTTTGGACATAGACCGGTATGTTTGTGTTTGACTTCGGATTGTGGTTTGGACAAGGGCCGGTATGTTTGTGTTTGACTTGGGATTGGACAAGGGCCGATGTAATTGCGTTTGTTTACTAATAGTATAAGCAACGACGAAAAAACCAAACAAGTTATGTCACGTAGGTAATTAAATATTTAAGACTAGTTTAGCACTTACTTTTTGAAATTAAAACGGGTCTATTTTTTTTGGAAGCGTTTTTAACAGATAGCATTTTAATGTAGGCCAAATTCAAATTCTATAATTTTATCTTACTAAATAAAAGAATTCATGGAATCGTTTTAAATAGCGTGATTCAATAAGTTTAAAGGCTGAGGTAACTTTGTTTTTGCATTTGCGTTATATTTTAATAAAGATAATTGTCATACTTTGAATGTCGTAAATAAAAGAAATATGGAATCCTTTCAAAAACATGTTAGTTTTAAATTCTTATTACTTCATTATACATGCGCAATATTTACAATTACAATCAATAAAGTAAGTTCAATGTCAACTTCGCATGATTTCATAAAATTCGCTGAAATATTTTTTACAGCTATACAATTTTTCAATAGTTTATCAGCATTGGCTGGTTCTTAGATACTTGATTGTTCATAACAAGGAAGTAAGCCTGTCGTGTTTATGTAAAACAAAGTCTTCATTATTACATGTATAGTAACTGATTTAAGAACCCAATTCATCTCAGTCGGGTATATAATTTAAATTTTATATTTTAAATTAAGTTTTTAAAAAGAACTATAAAACCCCATATTATGCTTTAAAAATACACGTTATATACAATAAAACTTAACTATTATTTACTTGAACGTACTGACACAAAATATAGATTGTATCTATAACAACATGTACAATGTATATGTTTACATGAACAAACACAAATCGTACTTCGTTTTTGTGTTTTAGTTTTTAATATGTTTTTAATATGCATATAATTATCACTATGTAACACGGAGGGTAGAGCACTTGCGTTTAAAATATTTCTCTTAGATCGAAACGGCCATTTTATGGGTAGTGGAACAAACCAGAAAAATCTAACGATCTTCGGCAAATATACTAACAAACCTTTACAGACTATAAACTGCACGAATCGGAATCGGATTTGGACCTTTGCGGATGAGAACGCTGTGGTCTGTAGAAAAACACGCGCTTCAGACAAGACCACTTGGTCACCGGGACCCTCTTGTACACAATGATAAATAAATATTGTCTGAACTCCGCCGTTTTTGTAATTTGTAGTTAAGACAACAATCATTCGTGTATAACAATGAATGCGTTCTTTATCTTTGTCAGCTTGTAAACATTTTACGATATTCAGACAATATTTTATTTATTTTGTCTATCAAATTGTATTGATAACACGAAGATTGATTTCAAATGATGTTTTCAATATCATTAAATCAATATCAAAATGAGTTCAAATGATGGTTTTTTTTATATTACGAAATCAATAATTATAACACTGGTATCCGGAGCACCCGGTCTCACTTCCCTGGTGGACGTTCACGTGTTTAACTTTATTTGCCAGGTTTGGCATTTTTCTTTGCTTTGGGATTGTGACTTGGACATGAATTTGTTTGTTTTTGATCTAAAATATCCCTGGGACTCGGTTGCAGAAGGCTTATGAAAACAGAAAACCGTCTAGAATTTAATATAATGCTAAAAAATTCTTTAATTTTTTTTTATATAATAGGAAGAATATTGACAGGATTATAAAACACGATGACGATCTCATGGAACTGTATACGCTTGACAATGTGAATAAGTAGAAAATAAATGTACCGTTTGGTTGCGTGGTGATATAAAGACGTATCACGTGTTCTTGTCAATTAAGCAACGCACGAGGTAGAGCACGCATTTTTTTTTACATCAAATTATAATTTTGATATTGTCATTATATTTCGAATTGTAAAAGAGCATACCCATAGAATAAACGAATAAAAGAATGGCCTGGGTGCGTTGGAGACCAGTCATAGTTGTCTTTCTTTGTACCAAGCGGATAGTATATCAAGAGTAACACACACACACACACACACACACACACGTATAGGCAAGCAACATTGACCTGTCCGCTTGACCCTTTATTGTGAATATTTATATTAGAGGACTCACCCAATGCATTGGTAAATGTTACAACATACACAATGCACAGAATTGTATATAAAATGCCTAGATTTAGATTATTACTTCCCTTACTGTCTTGAACCCTCCACTATTCCACATACTGAATCCAAAACTAGTGTTACCAATACACCAATGCACTTGTTAATGATAAATATTTAAATCAAAAGCCAAGCGGACATGTCAATGTTGTTTATGCAGTTCAAGAACAACTTGAAGCTGTTGTAGCAGACGACGTGATTGATATAGTGTATTTGATTAATTTTTCTGTCGTTTCTTTCAGTTTGTAAAGTTGGATGGACCATTGGGTATTGTAAGTATATTTATCATAAACTAGATTTACCATTGGAGACATTTTGTTTGGCGAGTTAGCAACGCACAATTTCAACAGAAAATCTAATAAACTTAAATAATGTTTGATTACTGGAAATTGTTCAAACCACCATCAAAAGCAAGGCTTGAAAACATTATTTTATTTTTGGACATTATTATATTTTTGCACACAATTAAAACATCACAGAAAATTGTTTTTTAAGAGAAAAATTTGTCGCATGCATTTATATCTTTAAGTGAAACTATTACTTTCAACTACTACAAAAACTTTTACATTTTAATTCTATGAATGGAATAGGACACGGTGATTATGATATAAATCTTTGCTAACTATAAATTTGCATAGCAATTAATGGATGACAGTGTTTAACAAATTTTCCTAAAACAGAAACCACAACCATCTTAATTACAAAGTGTTATTTTTCTTAGAACCGCGAAAACTAGACATCGGGAAAATACATTATTCTATTCCCCGCTTACTAGTTTGGGGGGGGGGGGGGTTACGGGAATCACCATGTCTTTTCGTCTGTCTGTGCGTGTAAAATCGTGTCCGGGCCATATCTTATTACTGCTTTAGACGACTGTCATAAAACATGCATAAATAATCTCCATGGTCTAAGGTGTGTCTTGACCTTGAAACAAGACTATATCGGATACGTCAATATTGCGGGAAAACATTAAACCCTTGTAGATATTGTGGGCAAGGGGGTGGGTATTTGGCTCTTAGGAGATAGTTCTTGTTTCAAATTAATATCACTTTGTATATTTTTGTTCAGTTTCAGGGGAGTTTATGCTTGCGGCAGATGCCACAAATAGAAAGATACATCAGATATCACTGACTTCAGGTTCAGTTGTAGCGTTGTCTATCCCTGGTTTGACAAAACCTACTGGTGTAATATATGACAAAGAAAACCATAAGGTGGTTGTGGCGGATCACGGCAGTAAAACATTAATACGATGTAATTTAGCAGGAACTTCGTGTAAATCATTTTCAACAGGTAATAATAAACATATGTAAAATTATTAAGATCTGACCCCAGTTTCACAATCATTCTATTGCTAAGATTTTCCTGAACTTGAATTTAGTAAATGTTTGTAATCTCTTTTTGGAATTATTGGTGAAAAAATTTGTCAAAACTAAATGCAATTGTTTTACTCTAGAAGCGGTTTTAAAATGACACCTTTAATGCCGGAATATCTCCCAAATTAGCACCAGTACAAAGACTTGAAATTTTTCCAGATTTAAATTAAGGAAAATCTTAGCTAAGAAATGATTTTGAAACCGGAGCCTGGTACTGAACTGAATTGTTTCAACCCATTGATTAAATTTTGGTTTCACAATTTTGCTTCAAGCACACTGATGAGGAATTGTATTCCGAAACGGCCGTCTAGTGCTGTAAAATAACACTACTGTGACGATATTTTAAGCTACAAACATAGGTAATAACTATGCAGCAATATATCTTCTTCACCTGCTAATGATTTGTTTCACAGTCAATATGCTATGGTGGAGCATGCATTTTTTGCGATATACATCGAAAAAGCTGCTTAAAAATTGAGTTTCGCAAACTCTATGTAGAAAATTATCTCCAATTTAGTTTAGTTATAATGTTTTTTATTCTTTTTATTTCACACGGGTCGTGTTAAGATAGCGAGACAGGAGTTACTTGCATTTGCGGAGAAGCCAGCCTCATTTCCTTGGCGGAAGTCAACGTTTTGAATTTGCCAAATTTCAAAGTTCTGTTTGTGATTATAATCTATAGATTTGGTTGATTGATAATCCAAAACAAACATACCAATCCTTTCTAAAATCACAATCGAAGATGAATGTAAAATCTTAAACTTCCGCCAGGGAAGAAAGGCCGGGTGGTCCGGAAGGGTAACCACATGAACTACCTTGCCTTTGTACAACGAAGTAGGCTGCTTGCAAATAAATTGTTGACTCAGGGATATTGCAAGCCTAGGCTTATCAATGCCCTCAAAAAGTTTTATGGCCGTCATCACAGTATTGTTGATATGTTTGATGTCTCTGTGTCCAGGATTGCCCTGGATATATTTGACGTCTCATAGTTCCATGTTCCTTTCACACTATTTTGATTACACACGTGGCGGGTGTAGCTAGCTAAACAGGAGGTGCTTACCCTTCCAGAGCACCCGGCCTCACTTTCCTGGTGGAAGTTCACGTGTCTAACCTAACTTGTCAGTTCCAAAGTTTTTACTTTGCCTCTGGATTGTGATTCGGACATGGATTAGTATGTTTGTTTTTGATTGCAACATCCAACACACCCATCAGTGTTAAATCTAGGTTTTTTAGAAAGGGCAATTTTCAAAAACGTTTCTCCAAAATGCAATAAATTCAATATTTTTGCATTCGTGTAATGTTATATTTTACCCACTAAGACGCTAACAATTTAGTAAAGTTATATATCAAATGGCCCTATATACCATTCTAGAATGAACTCTGTAACCATGAACACGAAACAATACAAGGTAATGATAAGAAAGATATAACATATAAATCTGTATATAATAGGACGAGGGTACCCTTTGCGAATGGCCATAGATTACTCTACAGGAAATATATACTACTCTGCCGATGAGACTCCATCACAATCTAGCAGTACAGACGGCTATATAGGTGTTATAAACCCAACTGACAACTCACATATTTATCTTCTTGGAAAGTTAAGAAGCCCGGATGATATAGCTCTGCATCCTTCAAAAGGGTAAGTCAATGCCCAGACAAAAACAAACATAAGAATTGGTAATAGGTACTGAAGGGGTCCGAGAACAAGATCAGTGGAACTTGGCAGTCCTTGAAATTCAACTAAGTGATTTTGCGCAACCCCTTTATATTTTTTCATACTCATAGAAACTGATTTTAACTGTAAAAATCATTGCGTCAAAGCACCATCATAATCAAGTTGTGTCTTTTAGAAAACATAATTGCGTCAAAAAATGCAATGAACGCACTCTAGAGGAAACATTGCTAAAAGCTGTTGAATGTATCATTGGGTCCTGATCCTTGTAGCATAGATTGTTTAATATTATACCATAAATATATCCGGACGGTCAGTGTCAGAATGGTAAAGAAAACCAGAGTAGAAAAAAGACCACAGGTCTCCATAATCGAACCAATATATTTACATACAATAGGGTCTCTGTTAATTGAGATTGGAAGCCAGTAACTGTAGATTACTCATGGAAGCTGGTGCCTAGATTCAGTCGACAAGCAGTAATATTTTAAAACCGTAATGTAAGGGTACAAACAATGATTAAGTTTTGCTTTTGGGATTGTAGTTTGGACATCATGATATAGTGTTTTTGTTCGATTCATAATATATTTGATGAATTCATCTTTTGGTTCCAAATTTAAAAAAAAATAATTTTATCGTTTCAGATATATGTTTTGGACAGATGATGCCTCAAAAATGATCACATAGGAAGGTCTTACATGGATGGAACTAGTTCAATAAGGCTTATAACACAATCCAGTATAAGGCCATATGGAATTGCAATCGATTATAGTAGTAAATATATATGTTACATGATATATATATATATATATATATATATATATATATATATATATATATATGTGTGTGTGTGTGTGTGTGTGTGTGTGTGTGTGTGTGTGAAATCACGTTTTAATCTCTTCAACTGTCTCATCTACCTTAGTTTGAAGTTCATCAATCTATTTCGACCATGTTTCTTGTTTATTATCCTCTTTCGAATTACCGCAAATTCTCGTTATAAACAAACTATGACAGAACAAGTGTAGCTATTGCTACCGGTTCAAAAATAATTCCGTTGCCTAAATTGTCCAACGGTAGAATCGATCAGCACTTTAAACATGACTAGAAAATATTCCAGTAGTAGTTACATCAGTACCAATTCAGGAGTATCGCTGAAGCAAATTTATACTTTGGGCCCCATTCTGAATGCAACTAAGTATGCTTTTCTCAATGGACCAATTAATTTGTATGTTATGTTTACATTAAAATCATATGTTTTCCAAATCGATTTCTAAACCTTCATCTCGCACAGACAGAGCTAAAACATGCTGTAAAAATCCAGAGTCATGAAAGATAGACAAATAGAATTTTAATTTGCATTTAATCATATTTTATTATTTAGTTTATAAATGTTACACTTTTGGCTCTTGTTGAATTAGCCATAAATGAGTCAAACACCGCTTATTTTCACCATTCCAAGGGTCTCGGCCCCATTTCCTAAACGGGGTGAAAGACACCTGCTTTTTCTATACAAAGACATCAAGGAATGGTAGTTATAGGTCAATAGTATTGCTGAAGACGTTTTTAGAATTTTATTTAGTTCCTAGAAAGAATATGAGATTTTTTCCCAATATATTAATAGACTTTCATGTTTTTTATACATTGTGAAAGATAAAAAACTCACGACTTTTCCCCTCGATTCTTTGAGCACTGACCTTGCGAAATCTTATGTACAGTAAAACCTCATTATAATGCCCTCATAAAGTTTGCCACCTCGCTTATCGTCACACTTTTTTGGGTCCCAAAATCCATTTTGTTTATGTTTTTCTTTTTGAGTCTCCCTTAATTTATTGCCAAACCCCTTAATAATGCCAAAATTTGACTCAACAAATGGTGGCGATGAATTGAGTTTATACTGTATTTTACTGGACAGTTTTCAGTGTTTTTGCTTTTGGAATTATGATTTGAATATATATGGGTATGTTTTTTCTTGATTTAAACATAGGAAATTGACAATGAGTGAAGATAGTTAGTCAATACGAAACCTGTTCAATTTTTAACGTCAAACTTATCACCCGCGATTTTCTTACTTTTTTACGCATGAATTCTGTACAAAACAATTTTGCTTGTCAGATATATGACACAGTGTACGAGTAAAACATTTTGCTAAGGACGTTGGGAAAGGCATTGTTTTAGAGCTTTTGAAGTTGAACATGAGCTACAGAAAGATTGCAAAAGTGAAAGATATTAGCTATAATATTTCCATTGTTTCTGTGTACCGCATTAAACATCACGAAGGTATTACTCGCAATATCAACCAAAAATTAGGTGAAAAGTTAAAATACATAAGTTGTTTTACAGTGGCTTCTGCTGATAATATCAGAAATATGCATCAAATGATAGATAGAATTAATAACACCTCCCAACGCGAGATAAATATTAAATGTGATGATTCCGTTGAAACTGTAAATAGAAATATTAATGGTCTACTCAAAGATAGATTACGTAAGAAGTGTCCGGTCCATAAACTGAATGGCTCATAAATCCAGAAACGACCTGCTCGAGCATGACGCCTCTATATCCGTTTCAGTAACGGCAAATGAAAAACTATGTTACCACAGACGATGCCATGTTATACATGGGTGGCAGTTATGGCCGAAGAAAATTATATAGCATCCGTGTAAATCAATATGATCGTTCGTTAATCGTAATGCTTTTTCATCCGGATTTATGGTTTGGGCTGGCGATAGTTTTTATGGCTGAGAATCATTAACAAGGATGTAAAAGTTAATTTGAACAATTACATAATTTCTGTCCTTTAACTATTTCTTAACAAAGATTAATGACCATAAAAAATAATATGGCGTTTTATCAGGACTCAAGGTCTAGTCATAGGCCTACAAAAATTTCTAAAGAAACGTAAAGTCAGTTACATTACATCGTGCGAGTTGAAAAATGAAAAAAAAACAAACAGAGCTACAAAAATAAGACACTTTCTCGTTGGACAAAACGTTGTAGAATGGTATATTACTGCCATGGCTCACAAGTACAGTGAAGTCTCAATTTATAAATATGGTAACGGGTTAAATTATAAATTGAACAGGTCTCGTAAATTACTGTGCCATATGATATACAAGCATATTTTTACTTATTCCAATTATCAAAAACAAATATACAAACCCGTGTAAAAACTCCCAATCCCAAAACAAAGTAAACACTTTAAAACCTGGCAAACTTAAGTTAAAACGTGAACTTCTAAAAGGGAAGTGAGACTGTGTGCTATTGAAAGATAAGATTAACAATGAAAAATTTGGCGATAAAGATGGTAATCATAACCAGTACAGTGCATTTTGTTTATAATTAGTTTTTATTTGTTCCTAGCTGATCGCTTGTATTGGGTTGATGCCTACTATGACCGGCTACAATCATCGGACTTAAATGGAGGGAATAGACTTAGTATTATCTATGACATTGGCTCTACAATGAGTGACGTACTTGTCAGAGGGTCGTATTTGTATTATAGCGCTGAGAAGAATAAGTAAGTATTTTTTGTCAATTTACTGTTATGTTTGTATTTAATTACTATGCAATCTTTTTTTCCTTTTAATTCTGACATTCATTGACTATAAAACAAGTATTGTATTTTTTTAATGAAACCAAATTTATTGAACCATGAAAACCTGTTATCTGTGTGAAGATTACTATGTACTCAAGTTTTGTTTTCAATTGTGTAATTTAGGAAGGAAAAAGAACCTCGGCGGTATTATATAGGGCCACTTTGTGGTATGCTCTAGTTATCTGCTTTGTATACTTATATATACATATAATAATAAAATAGAATTAAAAATTGTAGACACCAATGGTTAGGGGAATAACTCTAATATTTTTATGATATCCCTTTGTATCATGGATTACGTCCCTTACTATTATTGAAAAGTTGTCCTCTTGCACCGAGATACCCTACACATGCTCAGGCGGGGTGCGATATGGAAACAAATATCGTTCCACTTATCCAGTGAGATTAATCTGTCACATATGCGATAATAATAGAATCTTGCACCGATTTTTTATCACAAATTTACGACATAATAAACGCGATTTGTAAACACATTTTTGCATCAAATGTTCACTTTTTATGCCACCATTCGTGCGTTCTATAAATAACGACTTATTTTGTTGTCGTTCTGACGTAAATGATTATGACGTCATCAATTTAGTGTCCGTAAGTGACCATATCTCATCCGGAATCCCTTCACTTTTTCATTGAACCAAATTTAAAAGTCAGAGAAATCCAATTAATGCGGGAGATTGCTTGTGTAATCTATCTCAACCAGGGTGAGACAGGAAAATCTAGCACAGATAAAATGGGTAGATCCCCTGGTCACATGTGTGAAAATAATAAGTTATCATTTATAAATTTGGCGCCCGATTGTTCCAAATTTCTTTCAATCTCAAATTTTAAATTTTATGTCGCACATGACTGGTAGATCTAGCTGCATAGAAAGTTCCCTTCCGGATCACCGGTCCTCACTTCCATGATAAAGTTCATGTGGTAACCTTAAATTAACAATATTCCCTTTGATTTGTGAAAGATTTGAACATTGATTGGTATGTTTGTTTTAGTTGAAAATTATTCATGGAACACTGCAACAGAAAAACTGTTTTCCCTGTGTTGATTTTTGAAAGACTATAATTCAGTCGTATTTGTTTGAAAATCTTGCCTCTAATTTATCCCGCATAACATGTATAAAAACCTTTGATTTTTCTACAAATTAAACCACTATTCCTCATTCAATATGAAAAAACGTCCAAATCAAATTATTCCCTTGTTAATGTTTTAACAACTGTGGTAGCACACTTTTTAGAGTGCTCGCTCTGTAAGAGGGAAGTCGTGAGGTCGAACCATTGGCGGGACTGACCCAAAACTTAAAAGCAGGTAGTGATTGCTCTTTCGCCAAGCACTCGGCATTACGAAATCAAAGTCACGGTTCTTTCGGATGGTAACTTAAAACAAAAGAGGTGCCGTGTCTTGGTAGGCTTGGCACGATACAGAACCATGTTGTATAATGCCAGCAATGCACAGGCAAAATTTCTGCACTTTCGCCTATAGCTGGTGCCGTCTCGATATAAGTGAAATATTCTTGACAGGGACGTTAAGCACTATTATTCACTAACTCCTTGTCAATCTTTTACTAAATGGTAAACCAGGATACAAATATTTAGTGCTGAATAGGGATTCTTGTTCCTTTGTCAAGCACAATACAGACTGAACAATACTGGAGATAGGACAGTAAGCAATATGTCATATATAGTTATGGTTCTGGTTTAATTAGCAATATGTCAGACATATTTATAGACTATGGTTCTGGTTTAATAAGCAATATCTCAGACATATTTACAGACTATGGTTCTGGTTCAATAAGCAATATGTCAGACATATTTATAGACTATGGTTCTGGTTTAATAAGCAATATGTCAGACATATTTATAGACTATGGTTTTGGTTTAATAAGCAATATGTCAGACATATTTATAGACTATGGTTCTGGTTTAATAAGCAATATGTCAGACATATTTATAGTCTATGGTTCTGGTTTAATAAGCAATATGTCAGACATATTTACAGACTATGGTTCTGGTTTAATAAGCAATATGTCAGACATTTATAGACTATGGTTCTGGTTCAATAAGCAATATGTCAGACATATTTATAGACTATGGTTCTGGTTTAATAAGCAATATGTCAGACATATTTATAGACTATGGTTCTGGTTAATAAGCAATATGTCAGACAATTTACAGACTATGGTTCTGGTTTAATAAGCAATATGTCAGACATATTTATAGACTATGGTTCTGGTTCAATAAGCAATATGTCAGACATATTTACAGACTATGGTTCTGGTTAATAAGCAATATGTCAGACATATTTATAGACTATGGTTCTGGTTTAATAAGCAATATGTCAGACATATTATAGACTATGGTTTGGTTTAATAAGCAATATGTCAGACATATTTACAGACTATGGTTCTGGTTAATAAGCAATATGTCAGACATATTTACAGACTATGGTTCTGGTTCAATAAGTAATATGTCAGACATATTTATAGACTATGGTTCTGGTTCAATAAGCAATATGTCAGACATAATTATGGATTTTGGTTCTGGTTCAGTAAGCAATATCTCAGATATAATTATATATTTTGGTTCTGGTTCAGTAAGCAATATGTCAGACATAATTTTAGACTATGGTCCTGGTTCAATAAGCAATTTGTTAGACATAATTATAAACTATGGTTCTGGTAGAGTAAGCAATATGTCAGACATAATTATAGATTTTGGTTCTGGTTCAGTAAGCAATATCTCAGATATAATTATATATTTTGGTTCTGGTTCAGTAAGCAATATGTCAGACATAATTATAGATTATGGTTCTAGTTCAGTAAGCAATATGTCAGACATAATTATATATTTTGGTTCTAGTTCAGTTAGCAATATCTTAGATATAATTATAAACTATAATTCTTGTTCAGTAAGCAATATGTCAGACTTAATTATAGACTATGGTTCTGGTTCAGTAAGAAGATGTCAGACATAATTGTAGACTATGGTTCTGGTTCAATAAGCTATTTGTTAGACATAATTATAGACTATGGTTCTGGTTCAATAAGCAATATGTCAGACATAATTATAAACTATGATTCTGGTTCAGTAAATAATATGTCAGACATAATTATAAACTATGGTTCTAGTTCATCAACTTCTGCAAGAACTGTTGAAAGAAAAAAATACATGATTATGTTGTTAGTTTTTTTCGAGGAAAAATGTTGTGTATTCCAAAAATCTTACGTCGTTAATGACGGCGTGTTTAATTGTTGTGAAATTCAACACTTGATACACGTTTGGAATGAATGGATAAACATCATTAAGAATGATATGCTTTTAGGATTCATGTAATAAATATTATAATATCAACAGTAACTCATAGCAGGTGTTAAGATATCAGGGGTCACAGTAGCCCATAGCTCCTAAAATAAAGTCAGAGTCCCTAAATATTTACATATTACATATTATACCAGTTTTAATTTTACAGCACTGGACGGTCGTTTCGGAAAATCCCTCATCAGTAGTGATTGGGCCAAACTTATAAAACCAAGATTGTTTACATTTAATCATTTGTTAATGTGACAAGAAAGTTGGAATCCAACTGAAGATATTAAGCTTTATCACTGATAAAGTTATTTTTACAGATGACCGATTTGTTAGACGTTTGATTTCGTTCTTTTTTTAAATTGAAACAATGCTTCTTAAAAAAACATTCCAAATTTTGAGCGAGCTCTTCATATTAATATTTAACAAGTAAAAATGAATATGTATGGTACATGTATTTTGAATTGCAGGTATATACGGAAAGTAAGAAAAGGTGACTATGGAACGATGTCCTGGATGTCGTCAACTTCATCATTTGGTATAATATATTCCATTGATGCTTACCCTCCAGATACACAACCATGTGAGTGGCAATAATTATAAATAGTGTGTATTCAAATGTTTAAAGTACTGAGTTCCAGTATCTAGAGTACCTAACACATGCAGATAGATGGCGTTCCTTTATCTAAAAATCCTGAATTTGGAGACTATGTGAATGTCATCTATGTCAGTGAAACAAAATATATGACTGATTCTTCAAATTCTGCTTCATAGTTATTTCTTTCATATCTGCTTATGTAAGATATGTTTTTTTTCCCATGTGAGATACGCGTATCTTACATGACCACGTGACCATTAGTGACGTCACAATCTAAAGACAATTACATGAAGTCATCATGTGGGGAACATGACGTCATCTTGCGGGAAATGACATTTAATTCTTCAAAATTTAGAAATTGTGAATGCGTTTCAATTGTTAAATATTAGATTTTGTTAATGAATGACTTTGTTTTAAATTTTATACATTTTGTATAAACAAATATCCGGTACAATCTTTCCAATGGTCTAATTTATTTTAAAGTAGAATGTCAAAACACAATGTTAGATTTTACAAACATTGCATCGATGTCTATGTTAATCGTACTTAAAGCCAAATATTGGCACTAAAATGGAAGGAATATAATCCATTGTGAGTTTATCCATGTAGAATAGGGAAATGTCACCCTCGGGGTTGAATATTTCTGGTTAGAGACTCGACAAGCCTCGTCTGACTGAAATGTTTAACCCCTCAGGTGAGATTTCCCTATCCTACATGGTAACTCACCATGAATCATTATAATCTCAATTATGACGGCCTTAAAAGACCCATTTGAACCTGTATTTCAAACATAATGACTTCAGTTTTTCTATTGCCATGTTTGTTTTTGACAATGGCGGCTTACGTGTTATGTTTCTGTTAATTAACTAGTAAATAATATTCTACCAGGGGATTCTTAGTGGACTTTAAATACTATAAGTGAAGGGAACATGTTCCGTTTCAATCGTACTGATGTATTAGATGAATAGAATCAGATATGGTTTCCGCATCAATTATCATACAGTAAATTACATGTACCAGTTTTACAAAACCAGACGGCTGTTTCGGAATGAAATTACTCGTCAGTAATGCTTAGACCAAAATTATGAAAACAAAACTTTTTTTCAAGTTTTGAAAAGTAACCTAAAGTACCAAAATAAATTTTACTAAATTTAGCTAAGGAAATATTTGCATGAAGTAGTATAATTTAGTTTTTGAGAAATTTCAAATTTTAACTAGGAGGACAAGAAACCCCATTTGAATTAAAAAAAATACCCTATAAAATATAATAAAAAACCATACTAATCCATGACAATCCCATAGCAAAGTTAAATCTTTGGAGCTGGCAAACCAAATTAAACATGTGAACTTCAACCAGGTAAGTGAGTCTGGGTGTTATAGATGAGTAAGGTCCTTCTGTTTAGCTAGCTAACCCCGCCACGTGCGAAGTCAAAATTGAGAGTGAAAGGAACAATGTCGCGTCAAATATATCCAGATTAATTTTGTATACAGAGACGAGACGTCATATCCTTTCGGAGCACCAGGCCTCACTTCCCTGGTGGAAGTTCACGTGTCATTTCCAAAGGTTTTTACTTTGCTTCTGGATTGTCATTCGGACATGGATTAGTATGTTTGTTTTTGATTATCAATAATATTGTGATGACGGATGTTATACGTTTTAAGGGACTTGATAAGCCTGGACTTTAAATATCCCTGAAATTTTTTTGTAATTATAGACTTCATTTTATGGCGGTATTCTTGAAAAATGAAGAAAGAGGTATGTTTGTTTCTAATTTTTAATTTGACATGTATGTTTTATATTTTATAGTACATACCAAATGTTCGACTAACAATGGAGGTTGTGATGCATTTTGCATGCCGTCAGGTACCACTTCCAGAACATGTTATTGCGATGGTGGTATTGGATTGACTTACAACAACTTTTATACTTCTGAATGCAAAGGTAACCAACGCAGTGAATCAAAAACTAATATTTCAATTCATGTCCAAATCAAAATATCAGAACAAAGTAAAAACTGGCAATAAAAGTTCAAATAGTGAGGAGTAAGGAGTATATTTATTATAAATATTTAGAAACTGGTCGTTAAAACAGGCTTGTGATTTGATCGGTATATTTGTGGTTGATATATAACATTTAAAACAACAAGTAAAAGACTGAAGAAATCATGTTAGAAGAACGTTCCATAAATAAAATTAATTATCATCCTCGGTTTGGTTTAATTATTCATCCCGTAAATCATGATAACTAGGAATTTGGATTGCTCAAACTTTCAGAGCACCCGGTCTCACTTGCCTAATGGAAGAACACATGTTAATTTGCCTAACTTAAAGGTTATTTTAGTTTAAGTATTGTGATTTGGACACGGATCGATTTGGGTTTTTTTGGGGTTTTTTGTACCAGAAATACGAATAATGGATCCAAAGTTTTTTGTAGATTTTTTTTTCAAATGTTTCAATTATTTCGCTTGATGAAAGGTTTAAGTAATCAAACGAAACCAAACAAAACTGTCCATGTCCAAATTGAAATCCGAAATAAATAAAGGAATTTTGTAAAAGTTGTTAAAACATACAAGAGTATTTTGGCCGATTTACTTGAGAAAGAGTGTGGCAGCTATAGGCTGTTGTTGTTTTTCGTATTTTTTCATATAGTAATCCCGTTTTAACTTTTTAAATGGTGAATGAGGAAAAATAATTTTCTATTAATTAGGAAATCGTCAATAAATATGCACAATAAAAAGTAAGTGGCAAACAACATTGACCTGTCTTTTTGACCTTTGATTTAAAAATTCATTACGGACGAGTTGATTTAAGAATAGAGATCACTCGTGTAAACTAAGTATATATGGTGTGAGCACTCATCATGGGCAATGAGTATATTGTATTACCGGCGAATCCTATCGGTGGACCCTCCTATATGAATATCCCTAATGAAAGGTCAAACGGACAAGTTAATGTTGTTAACCTATACCTCAACATCTTGTTACCAAACAAATAGATGTCAAAGATATGATAACTACATCGGTTGTGATTTTGCGGCACTAGACGTCCGTTTCGAAGTAAAATTCCTCATCAGAAGTGTACGGACCAAAATTGTGGAAATCCAAATATTTTCATATGTTGAAATGAGAAAGTAGAGGGACGAAATGTATTTAACCACATTATATACATTTTTATTTGTAGTTACCACGTATTTATCTTATACTTGTTAAAAGTAAAATAATTTGAACCCCTATTAGTATTATAATCAACGCTAAACAAAAAAAAACCCAGACCAATCATAGCTACAACATTACGTTGTCTGGAAAAGTATAACCAATGCTTAAAAATGTTAATGTTTGGCTACTTTTGTCTTCAACGTATTTCGCACTTGTGTGTTCGTTTGGTGATAAGAAGTACGCGTTTTTCAAATAAAAATCACCGTGATATATTAGGATAACTGGGCCCCAGTTTCGTAATCATTCCTTAACTGAGATTTTCCTTATCTAAAATTTAGCAGATTTTGGCAAGCTCTCTTTGGGAATACGATTTAATATGTAGTGTAAATGCCATAAGCTTGAAAAAATCTTTAAAATCACACATCAAATTCTGTAAAATTTTATCAAAACTATAAAGGGTTTAAATTTGCCAGATTTATATTCAGGAAAATCTTAGTTAAGAAATGATTTTGAAACAGGGGTCTGTTCTATTCAGCTTTAAAACTATTCGATGTAAACCACTTTTTCTGTCTCATATTTACAGCGTAAATTGATTGATGGTCGAATGAAAATATAAAAATGATTAAATTTATGTTTTGTTTTGCAGATTCCGCTGTGAAACCATACACTGGCATGACATTAGTGGGAACTGTTATATTTACATTATATATACTACACTAATTCAACAATGAAAAGGTAATCCAAACGTTCTTATTGCTGAGCTTCTGTATGATTGCTCTCTATTGATACAACTAACATACGATTCTATGTAATATAAGGATTCTTAATTTGTGCATATAATATCGTAAACCAGGATTTATCTATATTATAATTATTACAAAATGAATCAATAAAGCCTCAAAATTTAAACTACGCACAGTACATAATATCGATTACCGGTTTCATCGCAAAAAAATATTTAGAAATATAGACATTTATAACAATTCTGTTACATATGCTTACATTTAAAATTTGTAAAAACTTGGGAAAATATCAATTTTCGATTTTTCATTAATAAGTACTGGTTTTTTGCATCTTTTCGTTCAAAACATTTAAACATTGAATGAAACTGCCATTTTTGCAAGCTTCTTTGCCCACAGGTAATACTGCAAAGATGATCAAATAATGAAATATCTAATTAATAAAATAATCAGAACAAGTAAATAACTATTTCGAAACTTGTTATCTCTTTGGAAGCCAAATTTGATGTTTACTGTCTCAATATAATAAATAATACAAGTTGAACCTTACGCCACATATCGGGTATTATATAATCAGTGGTTCCCGATACATCTGTGTTCTTTATATTGTCTTGTTTGGCTGGGTTTTTGTGTGTATTGTTTTTGTTTTTGTTCTTGGGTCTTTCTTTTTTAATCCAGCAGTTTTTATCTCTACATAATATGTTTTGTTTAATTATATATATAATTCCAGATTACAAACAACATGGTTGGAAGGTACACCGATGCAAATGTGAAGCATATAAAACTTCATGGGATTATTCATCTTAAGTTGCTGATTTTTTAAATGGTGTTTAGAATCTACACATCGGGTTATTCACAAATATTTACAATTGGAATTGACCTTCTTCAGATAGACCCGTTTTTGTTTTTTATTTAATCATTCATCAATACAGTGTCGATCATGGCCTCTGATTACGTTATGTTTAACTATCTGATGCATTCTTTGATTAGTCAGCACTCAAGCCTAGTTCCTATTTTGTATCCTTATTTGGAAAAAATGTTGTTTCCTCAACCCCATATATTTTGTCGGAATTTTTAATAAAATCCATAATTACAGCGATAATTGTTCGGACATGGTAACAATAAATTTATGGTTTCAAATAATAACATTCTATTTGAGTGTATTCGGTGTTATAACTGAAAATCAGAAAGATCTATAACATGGCTTAAGCGTGTGTTTTATTTACAAAATTACATGTTATTCTGACAAAAATCACATTAAAGCGAAAGACGTTGAATTTTTTTCATTTAAATTTACTTTTGAGAAATTTTGTTGGAAAGAGCGTTGTGTTTGCGCTATCGAAAAGTTCTTCAGCCTATTTAATTATATATAAGTTGAATACATTGTTTAATATTTGTTGTCATATTTTATTTACAGTATTACATAATTTATATAAGGTCAGTATAATCGGGAATTTTTCGCGCTGATATACCCATATCATTAAAATTACACACAGCGAAAATTTTACCTACTATTTTGTCTCACAGATAGCGAAAAATGTCTACGAAAAAATCCCCGATATACGGCATTTAACGTGCTTTGTAGTACATTCAATATTTCTTAGATATATGTAAACAATGTGTGTTTCTTGATGATGGCGACTAAGTAAACACACGTGTTGCCTATACATAAATGAACTGATATAGGTAAACAACATTGACCTGTCCGCTTGACCTTTGATTTAAATATTCATCATGGACGAGTAGATTGAAGTAACAGAGATCATGCGTGTATATTTCGTCTACCTGATGTGAACACTAATCATGGAAAATGTGAAAATGTGTTAATTGCGAATCCTAAAACTACCTATGTATTGGGTGGAACCTCCTAAATGAATATTCCTAATAAAAGGTCAAACAGACAGGTCAATGTTGTTTGCCTATACATGATAGATATATTTTTAAGGTCAAACAGACAGGTCAATGATGTTTGCTTATTTATTACTTTGTCGTGGACAGTATACTTTTGACTTGCAAACATTGGTTCATAATGTTTATTAAAAATACTTACTCAAGTTACTTTTTTTAACTTCTGTTCAGAGAAAGGTAGAACGCAAATACGTTATATATTTTAAAAATATGTAATGTCATAAATACACTGTATATACATACATACATACATAAATACATACATACATACATACATATATATATATATATATATATATATATATATATATATATATATATATATATATATATATCATAAGTATGTATTATAATCATTAAGTCAAATTTCATTCATAGAAATATTGAAGTTTTTGCAGTATTTGAAGGAACATTTTTTGGATTTTTTTAAATATTAGGTAAAATATAAAAATTTGGAGAAATTATATTTTTAATATAAATACCACTATTTTAGCCAATAAACACCATTCAGGTTTAGCTTGATGTTCTCAACAATTTAATTTAATGAAATATTTCAGTTTGTAATGATAAGCCAGTTTAACACCTATGTCATATACCATTTTTTTAAAATTTAATCATAAAATACATTCAAAAAATGGTATATGACACATATATGAACATTAAAGGATGACAGTACACTATCATGTGGTCGGTTAATTTATGTATTTCTGTAATTGTAATTGTTTTATGCCTGTTATGTTAGTAATTGTCTATACAGTTCGAGTTTGCTGATATCCAACATGCCTCTCCTTAATGTCATTGACATTACCTTTGTCAATTTTGCAATACACACACACACACACACACACACACACACATATATATATATATATATATACATATCAACTTATCTGTAATATATATATATATATATATATATATATATATATATATATATATATATATATATTACAGATAAGTTGAACGTTTAACAACTTGTCAAATCCTTACAAGAATTTGCCTAACTTCAATCCGGGAAATTTGAAATATATAATGATTTTCAAATTAAGATATTTAGGAATTCAGGGTGTCATTTTGAAGATCAATTCAAGCGTATGACATCTGCATTTAGTTCCGTCCAAGATATTCATTTGTAGTTCCAATAGAGATTGTTAAAATTTAAGTGAAGGAAAGTCCTAGTTAAGGAGTGATTGTAAAACTGGAGCCTTGAGCTGAAGCTGAGTTGTCGAGGTATGAATAGTCAAATGCCAAAACGATGCAGGTATATAAACTATAACTGTCGAAATGTTGTCTACATATACAGTAGCTGACTAGAAGCCTAGTCTGGTTCGGTAATAATTTGTTATCCTTGCCTATGGAGGAAAGAGGGGGATATTAAATTCTAGTTTCCGTCCCTCCGTCTGTCCATTTGTCCGAAATTAATTTGTTATCCCTGCCTATCGAGAAAAGACGATATTAAATTCTAGTTTCCGTCCCTCCGTCCGAAATTCTACCTGTGATAATTTTTCAAAACTATAAAGCAATATTTTACGAAACTTGGTGCAAAGCATCAACATTGATAGGAGATGTGCATATCATTAACCTGAGTTGCTTTGCTAATTTTGAAAATCACAAAAACCCCTGTTGGCGGGGGTTCGTAATTTACTAAATTTGCTTGAACTTAACTTTCGACAGGTCTGCTCTGTACTTATTATGTGATATGCAAACACATTGTGATATTTTCATCGTTATTTTTTATTACATTTGTAAATGTTTAAGGTTTTATAAATATATTTTATATAATTTGTTTTGTTAAAAATTTGCTCTGCTTTTCGTGGTCATATGTATTTTCAAATGATGATATTTTGAATAAAAATTATATTTTTTATAGAAATTTTTCAATTTTCTTTGAATTCACTACTAAAAATAAAGAATGAATTAGATTTCGAACGATAAAAATATAATAGGAAACGAAATGAATTTTAGTAACTATTTTTCAACCTTGTCAAGATACATTCACATTCCCTGTACATTCTCTAGCATCAAAGGAGCAGTTTATGGACTGTAAAGGGAACTGGAGTTTCCACCGAAAGAAAAACTACTTTCGGCAAGCAAACTTACAAGGATCTCTTGTACTTGGTTTAAACCAAGATTGCCCTTTTAAGAAAGTGCTTCGAACAACTCGTATATAAACTTCAGTAATGATGTTAACGCCCCAGTCAAGTTTCTGCCACTTATATCGAAACGATGAATTTTCAGATGGTAGAGAGACCGGAGTGTCCAGATGAAAATCAATTACCTTCCGGAAAGCGAATCCAAACGGGATCTGTCAGGAATTGATTCGACCCTAGGGTGAGAGAAACGCATATGCTTTAGACCATTCGGCCACGGAACAGGGGAATCTATCGGTTATAACTCATTTCAAAACTAGTTGTGTTCATTAGGTATTGATTTATATTACATAGTTAGTTTAGTTTAAACAATATTTTATTCACAAAAAATGCAATGGTACAATAACATACATATACAGAATGAAAAGAATTTGAGAACAAGACAAATGTCTTATAGTAACACGTCTCCACAATCTTTGCTTAAAATACATAAAGTTATAAGATCAGGAAAGCAACTATTACATAATTGCTTTGCTTTTTTGTGGACAGTTTTATCCGGAGTCTGGCCAATTGAAAGTCGGTGGTTGTAATGTGTTGTATCTTTCCATATCCTGTTTTATGTGACTTTCTTTCTTTATTATTAAACCACATCAGTAGATCAGTTGGTTTAGTGCTTACTTCTCCGTATGTGGGAGATCTGTCCATTACCACGGCAGGGGTGTAGAGTTAAAGAATCCTCTCTGCACATTGTCCTGAGCGCACTGCGAAGGTTAAAATGTCTGTCACATCATCTATAGCTGGAAAAGTCATAAGTGAAATATTATTGACTTGGTTAGCCTTAAAACCTAACTAACCAACTAACCTTAACTCATGACCATTGCTTGTCAAAATATTGTTAAACTTCCTTATACGAGGGGAAGTCAGAAAGTTCATAGAACAGAGTATTCAACCAAGCGTAACACACATTTTATTTACTTATTTAGACGACACAACATCCCGCCATTTTAAACATATCAAGTTTATTTGTCACAATATATTTGTGTAATTCTCAAAAGCATTCAAAGTTGGTGACCATTAAGCAATGATGGAAAATCAAAATGTTGAGTTTAGGGCAGTAGTAAAGTTGCTCATTGTAGAGGGATCAAATGCCAAAGAAATTCACAGGCGAATGACCGAGGTGTACGGTGACAGTGGTCCTGCCTATTCCACAATGGCAAAATGGTCAGCGGAATTTAAACGTGGGCGCACCTCACTGAAGGATGACCCACGGTCAGGTCGGCAAGCTGATGCCATCACAAAAGAAATTGTCACGTCTGTGGAGACCCTCATCATGAATGATCGTCGAATTAGGATTGATGACATAGCTAGGGAGTGTGACATTTCACATGGAAATGTATACACGGTTATCCACGAGCATCTTGGGATGTCAAAAGTATCCGCAAGATGGGTCCCCAGAAATCTTAATTTGCAGGATCGCTTCCAAAGACTCCAGTCAAGTCGGGAGCTTCTTGGCATTTATAATGATAACTCGGAGAGCTTCCATTTACGTTTAGTAACTGGTGATGAAACAAGGATTTATCATTGGGACCCAGAAACCGAAAAAGTCCTTCCAATGGAAGCATCCTGGCTCACCCCAACCAAAGAAATTCAAAACCCAACCATCAGCTGGCAAAGTCATAGCCACTGTGTTTTGGATTCTAAGGATGTTCTGTTAATCAATTATAAACCTGCTGGAATCTCTATCACTGGGGCTTACTATGCTGATCTAATGACGCAGCTGAAGGCTGCTATTAAATTAAAAAGGGGGGAGTTGAGCCGTGGGGTATAGTTTCTTTACGACAATGCTCCTGTGCACAAGTCAAGGACTGCACAAGCAGCGATTCGTGAATGCAAGTTCGAACATTTTGATCACCCACCCTACAGTCCCGATTTGGCACCCAGTGATTATTTCCTACTTAGAAATTTGAAATCCCATTTACGGGGAATGGGATTTCCTGATGATGATGGACTTAAGGCTGCCACAGAGGCATGGTTTCAGGACCAAACCGAAGATTTCTATTTCAAAGGTACAGACAGTCTTAAAGAAAAGTGGGCTAAGTGCATTAGGGTAAATGGGGACTATATTGAAATAATAATAAAATGTATGGTTTGTTGCGGCAATATATACCCCGTTCTATGAACTTTTTGACCTCCCCTCGTATGTTTATGTGGCGACCTCTTAAACTGAAGACCACTGCGATAGCTCAGTTGGTAGAGTGCTTGCTCCGTAAGTAGTGGTTCGATCCCCGGCCGGGTTTGACCCAAGACTTTAAAGTGGGTAGTGACTGTTCTTTCTTACAAATGAGAGTCACGGTTCTTTAGAATGGGAACTTAAAATAAACATGTCCCGTGTCACGTTGGGCTTGGCACGCTAAAAATCCCTGTTGTATGATGCCATCAGCGCAACGCACAGGTAAAATTTCTGCACCTTTGCCTATAGCTGGTGATGTATCGATAAGTGAAATATTCTTGACTGGGACGTTAAACGCTAATTAATATACAACTCAACTCTTAAACTGGAGCAATTGACCTTTAAGGTAGTAAACCAAATTTGTTTAAGTCTGTCGTGAGCGAATGTCAGCAGTATAGACGGTGTTTTTTTTTGGTCTCTGTAAAAAGTCAAATTTTGGGCGAAAAAAGGCGAAACTGAAGTCAATTTTGGCATCAGGATTTAACATATTACTTCAGGAATCTGCTACTTTGGATTTTTAGTGAGATTTTTCACAAAATATGAACTTTGAAGGACATAAACAAACTACAAAACCAAATCGTGAAAAGTACTCATCACCAGTACAAGGTAATATGTTACCGGTAGAAGTAAGTAACGCTTTAAGTACTTTACCTGGTATACAGGACAGTTTACGCGAAATTAACACACGATTAGTCCAATATGACCAGCTTAAATATACTGTGGATGAATTAAAGGCAGATGTTTGGGCAAAGGATGGCCTTGATTGTAAAGTACATTATATTGCACAACAGTCTGAAGATAATGCTTCAGAAATTGTCTCTCTACAACGTACAAATTCTGAACTTGTAAGAGAAATAGAACTCCTAAAATCAGTTGTTATCAATTTGGATCGCAAGGTAACGGAACAAGCTTCCGAAATACTTGACTTGAAAGGCCGTTCAATGCGAGACAACATTTTAATACACAACCTGGCGGAAAATCGGGGGGAAAACCTGAAAGTTGACATCCCAAAACTCCTGAAAGAACTTTTTGATATAAATGTAGATTTTGTCAATATACACCGTAACGGTCCTTACAATAAAACTGGAGGAAAACCACGTTCCATCACTGGTCGACTTGTTAATCGTATGCAGAAAGACGATATTCTGGCAGCGCAAAAGCAAAAGAAAGAACAGAAAGTTGAACTGCCCTTCTATATTACACCACAATCCCCAGTCCCAGTTGTTGAGCAAAGGAAAAAACTGGTCAAAGTTCGCGAAAACTACACACAGCAAAATGTGCAAACACGAATTGTCAAAGACAAAATTATCTTCAATAACGGAAGTGTTTACCGGGAAAAAATACCAATGATCCGAGCCGAAGATATTTTGTCAGTCGGACAAGAAGAACAAACGGTGTTAGATAACATTACAGTTGAAACGGCTAGCACTACGGAAGCTGGAAACCAATTTACAGGTTTACAGGTTATGCAACGCGATGTAATACAGTCAACAGTGTCCGCAATATGTATAAAAAAATCGCATGTGATCCAGAGGCGGCCCGCGCGCATCACCGCATACTCGTCTATAGATTCAGAGACAGAGATGGTAAACTGCACGAGGGATATCACGATGACGGGGAACACGGCGCCGGAAGAAAACTTCTACAATGTATGACACAAAAGTTACGCGCAAGTTCACCAAACACATCGGCCCGAAACGTTTTAACATTATGGAGGATCTAGTGCGCGATTTAGCAACGAAACTGTAATATTTCCGATCATGAAGTATTTTTTCCCACGAACTTAGTAACAAATTTACTGTTAAACATTTTCCGATTATTTATGTATTGAATGTGACACGATACTAAGATACTGATATTATGTAGTCGACCTCTATACATTGCAGGCCTGTCGAAAGGTTAATACAAATTAGTACCGAAACGGTTAGTTAAGCTAATCCCCCTATCAGCTTATTCCGAAAGCTTTTAAACTTTTTTTTCTACCTCTCAAAAGCTTTTCTAAAACTAGCTATCCATGTTTCACCTACTGACAGCCAGTTTGGATATTCTTTTCGTTACCTCAATTTTAGACTTTTCGACAGATCTGTAATGTAAAATGATGTAAATAGATGTATATAGATAAAACTTTGATATTTTAAGAATACTATCATCCGTATACCCAACTTTATAGTTAAGTATTTGTGGTATAAAATGTTGTATTTCCCATTGTATATATTTCGACAAATTCTGATCATGTACACTAATTGTACATTCACGTTTTTTCGAACGGAATACCGTGCTGTCACCATGTTCTTTTTAAAAAAATTATTTGTTATACAGTCATACTGCAGTTCCCAAACATATCGTGTTATTTTTGTACTCTGATGTGTACATGATGTGTTTGGCGGAGTGTTTATAAGCACGGTCGAGTCTATTTTTATACTATTTACAGGTCTAATACAGAAAGCCGGGTAGATGGTATTAGTAATACTTTGTTGTGGTATGCGTGTGTTCGCGCCTACGCGTTCATTTGTTAAAATAGCCTTTATATACGGTCCCTTTTTAATATTATATAGACTCTTCCGTGTTGGTATGCACTCTGTCGGAATATTTTAGCCATACTTTTCAAAATACTGCAACCAAACCTTGGAGAGAAATTTCCGGTCCTATTCCAGTCCATATCTTTTTCTTGTAAAGTATTATATAATTAACGTGTCTTCCGTTTGACTTTTTCGCCAGATCACATTGAATATGAACCTATATTTTAGATGCCCTTGACTTTCCAGAGACCATAACCCAACAATACCTATCATACGTAAGTTTCATTCGCCATGTCCGTTTTATGTTTGTCCTGTCCTTTTTGTATTTGTCCTTTTCCCTTGTCCGTGTGTTCTATATACAAAATTGACACAAACATGTTATATCATCAACTTTTTTACTTGCATTTCTGTATATTGGTAAACAGAATATGTGTGATATAAAAATTGTTACAATAAACTGTCAGGGTCTGGGTGATAACAAGAAAAGAAGAGACGTTTTTAGTTTTTTACATAGCAAACAATATAACATATGCTGTCTACAGGATACACATTTTGTTCCAGAAATAGAAAACTATGTAAGGACTCAATGGGGCTCTGATTGCTACTTTAGCTCTTACAAATCAAACTCTAGAGGTGTAGCCATTCTCTTCAGGAACAACTTTGATTATAAAGTTCATGACATTAAGAAATGCCCAAGAGGTAATTATTTGGGTTTAAACCTCTCATTTAACGATAAAAATGTAACTTTATTAACACTTTATGGTCCAAACGAAGATAATCCCTGCTTCTATGATGAAATATTTCATATATTAGAAACTTTTAATAATGAAACCCTATTGTTTGTGGTGATTTTAACTTAGTACTAGATCAAAAACTAGACACTTACAACTATAAACATCATAACAACCCAAATGCCACCAAAAAAATAAAAGAAATTATAGAAGAGCTCTCATTAATAGATCCCTTTAGACAATTCCATCCCTATTTAAAACGTTATACTTGGAGAAAGAAAACTCCTGTCAAACAAGCTCGTCTTGATTTTTTCTTAGTATCTTCCAATTTTATGCCAAGTCTCGAACAATGCAATGTCGAATCTGGTTACAGAACTGATCATTCTGCTGTTGTTATCTGTTAAATTAAATGAATTCAAACGTGGAAAGGGTCTTTGGAAATTTAATAATTCATTATTGAAAGATAAGTTGTATGTAAATAACATAAAAACCTTATTAACGAAGTTAAAAAACAGTACTCCCTTCCTATTTACAATCTAGAAAATATTGACAAAATTCCTAACTCAGAAATAAAATTTACAATTAATGATCAACTTTTCTTTGAAACCTTGCTCATGGAGATAAGAGGTAAAACATCTCATATTCGTCTTTTATTAAGAAAAGTAGAAATAAAACTATTGATAAGCTAGTGAAAGAAATAGACTCCTTAGAAAATAATAATGCCCTACCAAATCAAGACATACTACAATCTAAAAAAACTGAACTTATAAAAATTAGAGAAGAAAAAATGAGAGGAAATGTCCTACGTTCAAAAGCTAAATGGATTGACGAAGGAGAGAAACCATCTCAATATTTTTGTAACCTTGAAAATAGAAATTTTATAAATAAAATAATACCCAAAATTGACAGAGGAGATGGAAAGTTTATTACTAATCAAGCTGAAATATTATCAGAAGTAGAAAAATTCTATAGTAACTTGTACTCTAGCCATTCAGAAAATATCAGTGAAAATTGGTCTGAAGACTTAAAAAACTACAATATTCCAAAATTAAGTGAAGAACAGTCAAATAGTCTAAATGGAGAACTAACATATCAAGAAACAGTCATACCTTAAAAAATGAAAAATAACAAAAGTCCTGGCACAGATGGCTACACCACTGAATTTTATAAGTTTTTTTGGATAGATTTGGGGCACTTTGTAATACGTTCTTTAAATTATGGCTATGCATGTGGGGAACTCTCAATTACACAAAAGAGAGGGGTGATAAGTTGTATACCTAAGGGAGACAAGCCCAAGCAATATTTAAAAAACTGGCGCCCTATTAGTCTTTTGAACACTTCTATAAAATTGCATCTGGTTGTATCGCAGAAAGAATAAAACAGTGTTAGACAAATTGATCCACCAGATCAAACAGGTTTTATAAAAGGTAGATACATGGAGAAAATGTACGTTTAATATACGATATCATGAAATATGTTGAAGATAAAAATATACCTGGTATGTTACTTCTAATAGATTTTGAGAAAGCTTTTGATTCTATATCATGGAATTTTATTTCACAAGTATTAGATTTTTTAATTTTGGTCACTCTATAAAACACTGGGTAAATACTTTCTACAATAATATATCATCATCAGTAACCCAAAGTGGTTTTTTATCCAACTTCTTTGCAATAGGCAGGGGGTGTAGACAAGGTGACCCATTGAGTCCATACATTTTTCTTCTATGTGCAGAAATATTAGGTATCTATATTAGAAATAACAAAGATATAAAAGGTATTTGTATTGACAAAGAAATTTACAAAATATCGCAATATGCTGACGATACTTCTCTTCTTTTAGATGGTTCTGCAAATCTCTTTACTCTTCACTAAATGTTCTTGATTATTATGCCAAAATTTCAGGCTTGAAAATTAACTTTTCAAAAACACAAGTTATCTGGATAGGTAGCAAAAAATTTTCAAAGGAAGTTTTCCACCATTCAAAATGGAAATTAAATTGGGGTTCACAAGAATTCACATTGCTTGGAATTAATTTTTCTGTAACCATAAGTGAAATTGAATCACTGAATTATGATAATAAGCTTTTAGAAATAAACAAACTGATCAAATCTTGGAATAGAAGAAATCTCACAGTTCTAGGAAGAATCACAATCCTTAAATCCCTCATTTTATCTAAATTAACATTCTTACTTTTATGTCTGCCAAACCCTTCCTCTAAATTTGTAGATGATTTAAACTCAACACTGTTTCAGTTTATATGGCAGTCAAAGGTGGATAGAATAAAGAGAAATGTAATGATACAAAACTATGAAGAAGGGGGTGTAAAAATGATTAACTTAGATTTATTTTTGAAATCTCTAAAAGTGTCATGGATCAGAAGATTTTTATATACAAATACAAAATGGTACAGATTATTAGAAACTATTTGTAATGGTAAACTAGATAACATCTTCAAATTAGGTCCAGAATATATCTCAGAACTTACAGATAATCTGAATAATAAATTTTGGTTAGATGTGTTCAATAGCTGGAACTTTTTTACTCATAAAACTACCCCTCTTAGTGATAGTGATATTCTAAATGCTCAAATCTGGTATAATAGAGATATTATGATTGATAAACACACTATTTTCTATAAGCATTACTTTAAAAGGCATTAGAATTATTTCAGATCTGTTTGACGAGAAAGGTATTTTATATTGTTATGATTCTTTTTAAATGTTTACAACTTAAACACAAATTTTTTGGAGTTTAACAGTTTGATTACCACTGTTAGATGTTATCTAAAGAAATGTAATTTTGACTACAATAGCTTAAATAACAGCTATTTTGATTGCCATATACCACCAAATCTTAAAATTCTAATAAAATCTCCAAAAGGATGCAGAGATATTTATCATATTCTTGCCAAAAGTAAAATAGAAACACCAACTAGTCAATCTAAATGGTCTGATCAAGGTATTTACATTGCTAACCAGAAATGGTCAAACATATATTTACTTCCATTCAAAACAACACAAAATACTACAATTCAGTGGTTTCAGTTCAAGATTTTACATAGAATAATTGAAACAAATTCCTATTTAACATATAAAACTATTTTTTCAGATAAAACCTGTAATCATGTAAGAATATAGAGGAATCTATAGAGCATATGTTCTATTATTGCCCAAAGTACATACTCTATGGAATGATTTACAAACCTGGATACTAAATATATTACAAATTGACCTAAACCTTGATCTACTATCAATCCTGTTTGGAAAAACCATGTCATTAAAAGCAAATAAAGTTGTTAACTTCATAATTTTACACACTAAGTACTATATTTTTAAAATGAAATTGAAAAAATCAGAGGTTCACATACTTAGTTTACAAAACTACTTGCAAGAATATTTTTTCATTGAAAAATATATTATGTTAAGAACTGTAAATGGCAAGAATACGATAAATATTGGAAGCACTGGATGAATTTGTTTTAAGATATAACTGTTCTCCTCCCTCCCCAAATGACCTTTAAAATTCTTTAGATTTCCTTAAAAGGAAATAAGCAATTAACCATTTGTGTATCCAATTTTATTTTACATAATAAATATTAAAGACTACCATTAGATATTTCTACCATATACATATGTGGAATTAATTAAATAACCTGATAAGCACCCAAAATATGTGAATTATCTCCCTTTATATATAAAACATGTAACTGTGTTAAGAAATGTCTTTATTTGTCTTTCTGTTAGTATTTATACTATGCTCTTTTTGTTGTATGATTATAGCATGTAATGTGTCATTAAAAATAATAAAAAAAAAAAAAAAAAAAAATTTGTTTAAATATTTATGAACACGTTTAACGTGAATAATGCGCGTTTTATTCTTGAAAATTTGTTAAAAATGTCAGAATTATTTGGCGACAATATTTTGATAATACTGTTACATACCAAATTTTAATATTGTCATATACAATTTTTGAGTGCATTTTATGATTAAATTAAAGAATGGTATATGACAATACAAATGTGTTTTGGTCAAACGATTATATAGACAACAATTAAGTTTAATGATTGGGTAATTGAATGGAGTTTTACTATATACGTCTCAGTGAAGGAATTTGTCACTTATATCAAGATGTAAACATAGACAGGTGAAGTGCTTTGCCATGCGCATGCATTCAGGGCAATGTGTAGGGAGGATACTGCACAGGAAATAAAGTATTTTCTTTTATGTTTATAAGTTCTGTCTAAATTATTTTAGCTGGTCTTGCTGTTATATCACCAGATCTGTTGCGTACACGGACTCTTAGGTCAGGTGGTGTTTATTTAACAGTTTAACATGGGCAATTAAGATTTGCGCAATAGTAGTATACACCCTTTGCCCAAATGGCATATAGGGATTATGAAAACTTTGCGCAAATGTAATGCGCCCACCAATCATACCTTATAAGGATTAAAATGCAGAGTTGTTAAAATTGTTTAAGGTTGAAGTAAAATTGAAAAGTGTGCAGACTTCTTGAAATAAGATTTTAAGCAGAGTCTGGCATTGTACATGAAGTCATTTCTTAATTAAATAATGCAACCTAGAAGAACTGTAGAATTTTGTTGAATGTGGCGGCTACAATGTGTGTTTTAGGAATAATGAATATAGTTTCTAAAGTCGGTCAATCATGTCATACAGATATATAACGTAAATCGGATACTGTAATCCTTTTTTATTGTTTTCCTGTCATTTGTACTTTTGGTAATGGATAAACTTCTTTTGATTTTTTTTCCATTTCCTTTATTTGTTTTCGGCTCTAAAAGTTTAATTAATGTTACATCGGTATCTTTTGTTATTTGTTAAGGCTAATGGATTCCCGATTGAAGATCAAACACATTACAATGTATAATACGTGTTTGGAAAGTAATAGAACAATGCAGCTAATATTATCCGTATTTATCCAGTTAAATTGACGTTTTAATTGGTCACATAATATCAAACGTTCTGCTAGGAAAAGTACATATATAATCTACAAGTGACCATATAGATTTAGGGGATAACTGTCTTGTAATTTTCGATTTGCAGACGTATATCGGTGGTTATACTGTAGCAAATTAGTTTTATTGGCGACGCGTCAGCGGAGACAATAAAACGTTATTTGCGATAGTATAACCACCGATATACGTCTGCAAATCGAAAATTACAAGACAGTTATCCCTATTCTAATTCAAAACTATACTTTAAAGGATATTGTAAGCATTTTCTGAAAACGTACTATAAATAACTCGGGGATTTTCCAAATCCATTTGAACTGGTTGAGACAGATCACACGAACCATTTCCCGCATTAATTGGATTTCTCTGACTTTTAAATCTGATTCTATGAAAAAGTAAAGTGCCTTCCGGATGAGACACGATCACTTATAGACACTATATTGATGACGTCATAATCATTTTACGCAAGAACGTCAACAAACTTTGATGACGTCATTTTCCAAAGACACGGATGGTGGCATGATCTGATGCAAATATTGGTTTACAAATCGAGTTTTGGCGTGTGAGTAAAAGAATCCTACACCACTAAGAGTGTAATATTTTCAATGACAGGAAAATATTCATCCTCGATTGATATATCTCTATCATAACCTGTGTAAGTTTCCATTAATCCATCAAGATGGTTCGGTACCGAATGTGCACGTGCAAGTACCCGAAAAATTTGAAGCAGTATATTTAGGGGATAACTGTCTTGTAATTTTCGATTTGCAGACGTATATCGGTGGTTATACTGTCGCAAATTAGTTTTATTGGCGACGCGTCAGCGGAGCCAATAAAACGTTATTTGCGACAGTATAACCACCGATATACGTCTGCAAATCGAAAATTACAAGACAGTTATCCCTATTCTAATTCAAAAGATATGGTAAGCATTTTCTGAAAACGATACTATAAATAACTCGGGGATTTTCCAAATCCATTTGAACTGGTTGAGACAGATCACACGAACCATTTCCCGCATTAATTTGATTTCTCTGACTTTTAAATCTGATTCTATGAAACAGTAAAGTACCTTCCGGATGACACACGATCACTTATAGACACTATATTGATGACGTCATAATCATTTTACGCAAAGACGTCAACAAAATTTGATGACGTCATTTAACGAAGACACGGATGGTGGCATGATCTGATGTAAATATTTGTTTACAAATCGAGTTTTGGCATGTGAGTAAAAGAATCCTACACCACTAACAGTGTAATATTTTCAATGACAGGAAAATATTCATCCTCGATTGATATATCTCTGTCATAACCTGTGTAAGTTTCCATTAATCCATCAAGATCGTTCGGTACCGAACGCGCACGTGCGAGTACCCGGAAAATTTGCAGCAGTATATTGTGATTATACTGTCGGAATTTGCGACAGTATATCGGTGGTTATACTGTCGCAAATTTTTGACGTCAGCCAATGAAAACTGTTGTTACATACAGATTGAATTAGAATGTTGTTTTACTGTCGGAATTTGCGACAGTATATCGGTGGTTATACTGTCGGAAATTTTTGACGTCAGCCAATGAAAACGAGCGTTACATACAGAATGAATTAGAATATTGGCTATTACAATATTAGATATTCCGGAAGCACAATGCATTAAAACCAAGCATCTACACTTAGTGTTAATGAACCAGTACGATACATCCAAATAGTGACAATCACGGATATTTTCCTATATACACTTTATGGGGAATAATAGTGTTCTAGCATGACATGTCAACATGTGGTCAAGTCTGATCACTATAGTGGCTCAATTGGTAGAATGCTCGCTACGTATGTGGGAGGGCATGGGTTCGGTTGTTCATTGTGAGGTCCATGAAAGCGGAGCTAAATGTGTCGAAGGGTAAGTCCGACTAATCAACCCACCAAGCCCCCATTTTAATTTTTAAATTGTTGGGGGTTTGTGGTGTGACAGCTTCCATTACTGAATTGAAAACATCATCAATGACGAGAATTGATAATGAAAATAAACATCGCCAGCCATGTGCTTTCTAAAGATTAAAACTGTGAGTTTCACTATACAAATGCAACACGCGATCTGATTGGTCAATGTAGATCAGTAATGTCTCCACAAGGCGAAAGTGTCAGAGAAGAAAACCTTGTAATTCTACCGATATCGATGGGTTTTAATTAAAAATTAAGTATGGGGCGATAGTGTAATGTTGAGGAAGTGTTCCATTTTGCAAACAAGATCAAAGTAAGGGAATACTTGAAGCTATCGACGCGTGTTTTCGTTTCTATTGTTTTCGCCAGAAATTTCAGGAATTCAATAATTAAACCTGTCAGACCACAAACCCTCAACAAGTCAAAATTAAAATGGGGGTTTAGTGGGCTGATAAGTGGAACTATTTGAGGTGATGGAATGATGTTAAAAGGCTCTGCTAAATGTTTTGAAAGAATGAATGGGGCTGCTCCACTAACTGACAAAACCAGGGGATAAGACATGAAAACCAGTATTTAGCAATATAAATTGATTGGCCTTTTGCAAATTCTTAGCAGACATTTTAAGGATTAATATTGTAAATATAAGAAATAATTTTCAATTTATAAACTGGCAATTCACATAAAACAGATTGAATGTTACTTCTACAGAATTTACAATGCCGACTGATCACCTACAATGAACTCTGTTCAGAAATCAATTCTGAATTGAGCCAGTTGGACACACCATGTAGTAATGAACCCGTGTAATATGTCCAAGCTGTATAAAACCATTTCGAAACAAAGAAGTACAGTGCTTACGGCAGTAGCGGATCTCAGTCAGTAGCGGATCATTTTTTAGAATAAAGTTAATTTTTTCCATATCATTACGAGAGACCAATAAAACTCGGATATATTTCTGTAAAGCTGGTATTTTTACTTAATTCTACGTTTCATTTGTGTTGATAAAGGTCCTATTTGTTAAATTCTCGGCTTTTTAATGCGAATATCACAAGCGTCTCAGCGACATGGATGTGATTTCCAAAACCTAACTTTCGATTTGACCAACGTGTTCAATACTTTCAAAGGTAATTTGAAATGATTACAATGGCTCTTTACACTCGTTAACATGTCTTCTTTCACGACATAAACCTTTATTGAGCTTTACAGTTCATGACAATAAAAAATAAACCAGTTTATGCAGGGTGCAATTACGGCAATAACGGATCAGCTGCTGTCTACAGGTGACCTCTCGAAAGGCTAAGAAAAATATGGCATGTACCCATGGGGCTGTCTGGAGCTTTCAGAAAAATAATTGATTCTGGTGAGTTCAGTTATGCAGAGGCTATTGGAGAACCAGTGCCTAGCTTCCCTCCATGGCCAGTCTCCCATGAGAAGGATGGAGGCACTGTCATGCCATGCCACTATCTTATTTATCATATGATAAGGCCAGATCAATGGACATTTTAAAGAAGCCATAATTGTCATGCTTGAACGAAAATCTGTATGAGATTAGAATTTATTGAATAAATACATTAATATCCAACCCTATATTTTGTGTTTAAGACAATTAAAGTTTTATTCCGTTCTATATTTTTGTCTGGTAACAATTTTGGACCTATGATGTACAGTGTACAATACCAATGAGTATCATTGGTATGCACATATTATACTGTTTTTGCCAAAATAAAATCTTCATGGACAAGAGTATGTCATAATATTTATAACTAATAAGGTACAATAAGGTACAATTATTTTATTTTATTTCCTTTGCCATTTACTGCTTTTATAATACAGTATTCAAGACAATGTTGATTGACTTAATTTATCAGGGACATTGCGATGATTTGTTTTTACGTTATTTTTTTTAATCATGAAATTTGTGGATATTACGATTAAAATTCTTTAATATTGTTTCATGATTAGTGTTTTTTGCAATTGAATGATGGAAACTCAAACTTATCATGTTTTGAGTTAATCCCCTATCGTTTTCTTGACACTAGGTGGCGTGATCCGCTACTCACAAATTGATTCGTTACTGACGTAAATACATGGGATACAAAACGCGTGGATTGCTCATACATATAGTCGGACGATTTTTATCATCTAATGATAAATTGAAAGAGTGGAGAAATGTCAATTGATAGTACCAAAAAATTACAATCGGCAGCGATGTTTTTCTCGGAGAGCAGTGAATATTGCACTAATGATCCGCTACTGCCGTAAGCACTGTAGCTGTTTTTCAATGAGATGTTTATTCTCTCTCTCTCTGTATACTTAAGTATTTTTCAAATCTTCAAAATAGTTAACCTTATGTAACACGCACCTGTGAAGAAATATAAAATCTTCGCTATTGCTTATGGGACACGACCGTATGTGATGGCAGCGTGTTTGTTCCTTATGAGAGATGCCGGGTATGACCAAGATTTAAATATAGATAGTGTTTGTTCTCCCGCTAAGCACTAGAAATGAAAGTCACGGGCCTTCAAAACGTATGTCTTGTCATAATAGGCGGAGCACACTAAAGACCATTTCCTGGATACTGCCCTGAGCGCACTACTAAGGTTACATTTTCTGTCACCTCACCTAAAGATGATGAAGCTCAAACCCCTCTAAGGTTCAGATTCCAACTTCTCACATACGGATGGAACAATCTACCAACTGATCTACCATATAAGTGGGTTAATAAATGAAAAAAGATTGACTCTCTTTAATCGGGATATATGTTTTTTGATTAAAAGATAAATCGATGACCAAGTATGTAGTATTCAACATCCATCAACGAACAGACAATGGTATTGGCAAACAATAGTGACCTGTCCGCTTGACCTGTCATTAGGAATATCTATATACAATACTCCATCCAAAACACGGGTTGTGCTAATAATAAACAATTCGTTCTCTATGATGTAAACGAAATATACAGCTGTATTTTCCTAGTATACATAAATAAACTGGTTCACGATAAATGTTTAAATTAAAGGTCAAGCGGACAGGTCAATGTTGTTTACCTTAACAGTCACTATATTAATTACAGTATTAACATAAAAGGGATTATATGGCGATAAAATGCAAAGATCTCAGATTAGCAGAGAAATCGACAATAAAGTCGGGTTATTAAATAAGCCAATGTTTCCTGTTTTTAAAAGTTGTATTAGGCTGATCGGACATTTACCTTAAGGAACAATTAATGGAGTTTAATTTTGTTATCCGAATTTATGTATTGCGTGACTTAAGTCATATGGTCTTATATCAGGAATGTCATGTTATCTGTGTCATGTGCTAAGGGTGTATAGCAACATGTGACAAAAAGGGCTGACATTTATTATATGACTGTAAAACAAGATTATGAAACATCAATGTCATATTCTAATTCATTTTGTATGTAACGCCCGTTTTCATTGGCTGACGTCAAAAATTTGCGGCAGTAAAATCGTCGCTACACTGTCAGTATATCACTTTTCCTGGTACTTGCACGTGCACATTCGGTACTGAACCATCTTGGATTGATGGAATACTACACAGGGTAAGACAGAGATATCTTACATGAGGATGAATATTTCCCTGTCATTGCAAATATTACACTGTTTTTACTCACGATTTGTAAACAAATATTTGCATCAAATGTTTAGTTTGTGTCTTCGGAAAATGACGTCATCAATTTTTGTTGACGTCTTTGCGCATAATTATTATGACGTCGTCAAATAAGTGTCCATAAATGAATGTTTTTTATTCGGAATGCACTGTATTTTTTCCATAGAATCAGATTTAAAAGTCAGAGAAATCCAATTAATTCAGGAAATGGTTCATGTGATCTGTCACAACCGTTTCGAACCAAGAGTTATTTTTAGTATCATTTTCAGAAAATGCTTGCCTTGTCCTTTCAAGTATGTTTTGAATTAGATAACTGACGCGTCGCCAATAAAACTAATTTGCGACAGTATAACCACCGATATACGTCTGCAATTCGAAATTCGTCATGTACTACGGTTGTCTGTTTGCTGTGAGGAAGAGCTGATCATTTCGATTTGATCATTTTTAAAAATGTCATATTTTTGTAAAAAGAAAAGAAGTTATGTAAGTGGGACTATTAACATTAATGAGTTAATGTTTAATTGTGATTTATTTGTAGGTATATATGTCCTCCGTAATACGACCTCGATATTTCATATAATTTATTGTAAATGTCCATACAATGCCTCCATAGCAACAATGATTTGTGAGTCGTTCACTCCTTAAACAGAAAGGCAAGATGATTCCTTAATACTCCAGCCTTAGTAGGTGATTTAAACTGCGTGAAATTTTTAGGGTACAAACAGAACTTTTCACAACCCTGCACTTTGACATCATGCCATTATCCACAATTCCTCCACTATTTTCAGTTGTACTTTTCATTGCTTTGCCGTGAAGAGTTACAGTCTTGCCTATAGATTTATTTTACACACATTTGCAATTTTTTTGCATTATTATATTGAGCAGCAGATTAATCTGGAAGGCAATACATTGTATTGTCAGATAAATATTAATAATTAAAATTATCTGCTTCGTATATTTAAAATAAGGCGCACGAACAAATATATACAGATAAATATGCGAATTAACTGAACAAACATGATTAAATAGACAGAATGAATTTATAAAAATTATAGTATAACGAATGTTTATTCAAAAATGATTATCTATGATTTAAGGGTAGAAAACTTGCTATTCCTGAGCTTAATTGAAAGAGTGAAATCGGCTTCCTGGTTCTGTCGCGCACTAGCTGTTACATGAAATGTACAGTGCTCACAAGGAAGACTACTTGCGCACGAGCCAGTACATATATGTACAGTGCGCGAGGAATTACCTGGTAATACAGCTATATCAACAAAAGCTCGCCGAATCAGCAGTATAAACCAACGTAACTATACAGCATCTGATTCTAAACTAATTACCATATTTATGTACACAGTCTTCTTTCAAAACTGACCTCGCTGACAAGTTTTCATTCCCTTTTATACCCAGCCACTGTTGCATTTCGGGTAAAAATCAGTGACGTCATCAATTTGATCTTTGAAATGACTGATAGCTATTCAGAATCAATAACACAATTGAAAGGTTTAAATTCATTTATTACATTACCCACGCCTGCCGAGTTACAAAAGCAAATCACAAAATTTACAAAATATCTTCAGTGTTATGAACATATTTCCGAGGACAAAGCATACAAAAACATTAAAACTCATTATTTTCTTCTTCCTTAATGATTTTAATAGTCTTGCCTCCCTCTTTGTATTTTGTTATAATTGTCCTCTTTCGTTTTCTGACGTTGTCTGTCTGTACGGCAGTGGTTGTATAAGTTTTAACTTGAGTCTAAGTACTTGATGTAGTAGTGATTATGGAAGTATCTGGACCGCAATTGATGTTTGGAACCGCTGGCTTTGATAGAACAAAGGGTTTGGTACGATTGAGACTGATAGGGTTTCTCCTTCAAGGGGTATAAGCTGGGTTTGGACTTGTCATTTAACGCTTTGAATGCTTAGAACTCTTCCGTTGATGCCTGCTAAGCTGATGGTCCAACTGCAGTAGTATTGTTCATAATGTTAACACTTTCATCCTCTATTTTCTTATCTACGTCAGGCACATTATCCTTTTCACAAACACTCTCTTTCTGAGCATCATGTTTATCAACTCTGGAAATTTCACTATCAGAATCTTCTGAAACTTCGCCTATCAGTCTTTGTGAACTGTAGCCTGATGACGCTCAAAATTAAACTTCTTATGAGTATCATATTCACAGCCTTCAAATTTCTTCTGACGCTTATCTTTCCGACATATAATTATATGCTCCTGCCACGCTTTCTCATCTTCAAACCTCTTTTACACAATGGACACTTCAACCCTGACGTTCTCGGTGTAATCTTTGTGTTAACCATGTTCTACAAAATACATCAGAGCAAAATATGCTATTGAGACACTGATTACAGATATAAATCATTGATAAATAATTTCTATTTTTACAAATAATAGTCTTTATGCTAAAAGGGTCGACGCGTCACCTAGGCCTACCAGACCTAGTAGACTTCAGAATTGTGTCTTCCAATTGCTCAGTTTCAGGAGTGTCAATGTCTTCTTCATCATCATTATGATCTGTGAAAACTAACTCTTTATTTGTGCTCAACCCGTCTTCAATCTTAATATTTCTTCACACATTTGTTGCTGTCTATGAGCACGCATTCGATCACAGTGTATAACTGGACATTTTCCTTTGTACAAAACTGAAGTTTATTGTTCACCGAAAATGGACCTCGCCAAAAACATGTTAACTTCTTTGAGCATCCGTTTTTGCTTACTGGAAAATAAACACACACCATCTCTCCTGGTCTGAACGTTTCCCATGTAGCCTTTCGGCCATGATATCGCTTCTGTCTAATTATTACATTGTTTACAGTGTTTCGTACATGTGCTTGAGCGTCCTCTATCGTCTCTTGAATTTCCCAAACCCACTGATTTGAGGGTATGTACTTTGCTTCTCTCGGCATTTCATACAGAGTATCGAGCGATGTCGATTTTTCTCACGAGCATTAGCATATTTGGAGTACATGCGATTGTTTCATGCACGGTAGACCTATACGCTATTGTCACAAACGGTAAATTGCAATCCCAGTCTTGGTGGTGCTCTTCTACATATGCACTGAGCATAGTGACAAGGGGTTTGTTAAACCCATCTACCATACCATCTGATTTCGGGTGATATGGTGTCGTGCGGGTTTTTTACATTTGCAAAAGGGTACACATTTCAGCAAAAAAATGCTTCCAATCTGACTGACTTGGTCAGAGTGAATGAAATTCGGCACACCAAATCTGGGGATAACCTCAGTAACTATAATTTCAGCAACAGTTTCTGCTTTCAATTCTGCCATAAGGAAGGCTTCTGTCCATTTCGTATAATAATCAGAAATTACCAGAATGTGTTTTTGACCATTATATGTCTTTGGGAAATTTGTCATGATGTCAACCGCAATGCGCTCTATTAGCATACCGCTGTTAGCAATTTGCATGGGTGTTCTTTTCTTCTGTTTTGGATGTTTGCGCTTTAAACAAAACTCGCAACTATGAACATAAATTCTGACGTCCCTTTGTTGTCCAGGTCAATAGTATCTTTGACGAACTTTACCTAATGTTTTCTTAACTCCTAAATGTGAACCAGAGCGATTGTCGTGCAAAACCTTCAAAATCCGCCTTCTTTCCTTTAATAGTACTATCACTTATAAAATCTCCTACTGTGAACTCGGTGATTCCAACGTCTGCATAAAAGACCATCGTTTACCTTGAGCAACTCCCACTGATTCCATAATGCTTTAACAAAGAATCCATGACTAGCTATCTCTGTGAAATGGGGTTTGGAACCTTTATTATTGTGATTAATAAGAAATGAGATGTTTTCGTCTTTCTGCTGCACTTCTGAAATCGTATCAATACCAATCTCATCGTCAGAATTGTCTTTGTTTTCAAACAATTGAGCAACACGCGGAGTCTGGCTTTCCCACAATGGACCGTATCGACAATGTGTACAAGTCACTCGACTCAACGCATCCGCGTTACCGTGCTTGGTGCCTGGTCTGTGTTCGATTTTTATTTCGTATTTATAAATCACTTCTAGCCAACGAGCAAGTTGTCCCTCCGGGTTTTTAAAGTTCATCAACCATCTGAGTGACCTATGGTCTGCCCTAACAGTGAATTGTCTACCATATAGATAATGGCGAAAGTGTTTAATAAAATGTACCACTGCTAACAATTCTTTCTTTGTCACGCAATATTTCCTCTCACTTTTCGACAATGTACGACTTGCGTAGGCTATGACACTCTCTTTTCCTTTCAGTCGTTGTGAAGAAAGTGCTCCCATGGCATTAGCACTGACATCTTTATGCAGGATAAAAGGCTCATTGAAGTTAGGGCAGATGAGTATGGGTGACTTGACTAGCCGTTCCTGGCATTCCGTCGACCATACAAATTTGTTGCCCTTTTTAGTTAACCAGTGTAAAGGTTCGCTATTGCTGAGAAATTTTCAATAAACCGACGGTAGTAAAAGCATAGCCCGATAATTGATCACACATCACTGACATCGCATGGTTTGGGCCAACTTTCCACCGATTTAATTTTCTCAGGGTCTGTTACAAGGCCCTCGCTTGTAATACGTGTCCCAGATACGTTACGCTTAGCAAACGGAGTGCATTTTTTAGCTTTTAACTTAAGTCCAGCGCTTTCTAACCTATCAAACACGGTATTGATATTTTTCAACAGTCCTTTCCCTCAACAGTTATATCATCAAGATATACAAAGAAGATCTCCCAATGCAATCCCGCGAGGACTTTGTTCATTAAACTTTATATATAAACAGTTGTTTTTACAATGGGGCAAATGTACTGGAATTTAATAGTTTATTTTCTAGTAGACTTATATAGACACTCAAAAGATTATGTAATTTTCTTCGTATTGTTAATAAGTTTATTGTCAGTCCTCCTGGTTAACTTATTAATTTGTATTTCACGCATGCACTGTATATGTTTATATGAAAATGTTATATATATTCTCTATACTATAAACATAAGCCAAAAGGCATTACTTTAAAATGGAAAACCATTTCCTCGTTGAAAACGCAGTCTTTATTTTGTCACTCTCTTCAAATTCTACTTGCCAATATCCAGATGACAGATCAAGAGTAGACAACCAGGTGTTACCAGACAAGTGATCAAGAGAATCATCTACCCGAGGCAAAGGGTATGCATCCTTGATTGTGGCAGCATTGAGCCTTCTATAACCTACGCAGAAACGTCTTATTTCTTTTTTACCAATACTACTGTAGATGACTATGGAAGGCTCAATGACATCTTTCTTTAACAAATCTACAACGTGCTTGTTGACTTCCGCATACATATGTACTGGTACCCGTCTCCAAGGTTGTTTAATCGGCAGTTTCTCTACTGTGTCTATTTTAAGTTTCAACACAGACGTTCTTCCTAGGTCCAAGTCTGATGAGGCAAAAAGGTTTTGACGGCGCATGAGGAACTCTTTGAACTTTGCTGATCGTCCAAATGATCGCAGCTCCTTTCAAGCAAACTCCGTAATGTTTCGTTCAGTTGATCATGATTGCAACTTATAGAGTTCATTTCAACGAGATCAACTGGACTTTCCTATGAGCGTGACTGAGTAACTAGTTTGCGTTTCCGAACCTGCATTTAACATTCTGACCGACACAATTTCATTTATCTTCATCACTGATCTGGCGACTAATGCCTTGCCGGATTCTAAAAACTTCTCTGCAGGCTACATGATACAGGTCTCAATGGGTATTGCCTTGCCCCATTATTTCCAAGTTGGTTCTATAAGCAGTTACAGTTACAATATTTTGTTGCACTGAGTCCTCTTAGGTTTCTTATTATCGGGTATAAAAGCCGAACGGCCGTTTGCAAACTAGGCTTACAGTTGCGCCTGTGTCAATAAGTAGTTTCGCCTCAGCACCATTTATCTTGGCAGTCACATACATTCCTGCTTCTTCTGTAGCAATGCTTGCTCCAATTGTTGGTGACCCGGACTTCCGCTCCTTGGTGCGTGATCTAAGTTTGCGAGCTGCAGCATGTTCTCCACTACTTTTATCATTCTGGTTACGGATCTCTAAAAGCGGATAATTCTTTCTAATATGGCCTTTGCATTTGTAGCATTTTGTCTTCGTCCCGTATTATTTCCAGTGCTTTGTGTTTTCCTCACGAGGAAATTCTTTTTCTCCATGGCGATTAGTTTTTGCTCTATTTTCGCCAAAATTTGCAAAATAGGTCCGCTGCCGTTTGCACTGTTTTCCCTTGCCGTGCGTCTTCTGGTATCAATTGTCTGGAGTAACTTCTACTTTCCGCTTTGTTTTAAGCTCCTAACTCAACTGCTAAGCTCACTGCTTCATTTATTGACTTTGGCCTTGGCTGTTAAATGCGAATACGTATGTCCGAATCAGCTAATGCGTCTATAAACTGATCTTTGATCTTTGGGTATTCTGACATCAGCAGGAGCTGTTAGATATGTCTGGCCTAATTCTGGAAATGTCTCAGCTGCTCTCTGTCTCCTCTCACGTAACTGTATCCGGTACAAATCTGTTTGGTTTGCAAGAGCAAATCTGTCTTCTAGCGCCTGAACAAGTGTTTGGTATCGGGCTTGCACATTCTCAGGTCGATTTTCTAGAACGCCTTGCGCCTGCCCCCTAAATAACACTGCGAGAAAAAGCCCTTTTGTTTCCTCGTCCCAATCATTTATCTTGGCGCATGCTTCAAAGTGAGTGAGGTAGTCTCGCAGTGAGCCGCTTCCGTCATATGTTGCTGGTTTCAAATACTTCGAACTTGACTTGCGAACGTCGGTTTCCTCATTAGCTCATTAGCTGTGTTTGAATTTGCTGCTGTGTTCGTTGATGTAGTTTGCCATAGCGAAACAGGAACTCTTCTTCTGTGCGAGTTAACATTTCACTGTTGCGCTTTGGTAAACACATGTCGGGCTTCTGAAGTCGTAAATTTATCTTCATATTCGGCTTCACTATCACTTTCGCCATACAATCTGTAACTAGCTGGACCTTCAAATACCATCTTTGGACGTGAAATATTTAACGCATTCACATCTTGCTTTGGTGTACCCAGAAATGGACGAACTGTAGACACTCCCGAATCTGAGTTTCTAGTTGCAATTGGAGTTGACTGAAGTCTACTTCCACTAATGCGCAAACTCTCATTTCTCAACATTTCTAATTCTTTATTTAGTTGTGCAATCTCTGCATTAACATTACCAAGAGAGGCTATTTTGTGAATTATACCAACAAAATGTTTTAAAATAATGATAATGTTAATCGAAAGAAAATAATTTAACCAAAAAATGCATCAACAAGGAAACAAACGTATTACTATAAATCGATTCCCACCGCTGCCCACCAGAAATATTGTAACGTGTAAGGGTGTCGTATCCAGGTTATTTCCTGGGATTCGATAAGATAATATACAATAAAGGGTTTCTTTTAAAATGAAATTAACCACGGGCTATAATTAATGTTAATCAACCCGCTGTTTGCGAATAGCTCACGAGTAATCTAAGCTTTAATTTAAAATAAGGCGAACGAACATATATAAAGATAAATGTGCGAATTAACTGAGCGAACATTAAATGGACAGAATGAATTTATAAAATATATAGTATAACGAATGTTTATTTAAAAATGATTACCTATGGTTTAAGGGTAGAAAGCTTGCTCTTCCCGAGCTTAATTGAAAGCGTGAAATCAACTTTCTGGGTCTGCCGCGCACTAGCTGCTAAGAAATATACAGTGCGCACAAGGAAGACTAACTGTTGCACACGAGCCATTACACACACACACACACACACACACACACACACACATATATATATATATATAATGCGCGAGGAATTACCTGGTAATACAGCTATATCAACAACGTAACTATACAGCATCGGATTCTAAAATAACTACCATATATCTGTACACAGTCTTATTCTCTGTTACCAGATACAAAACTGACCCCGCTGACAAGTTTTCATTACTTTATATACCCAGCCACTGTTGCATCTCGGGTAATAATCAGTGACGCCATCAACTTGCTCATTGAAATGATTGACAGCTATTCAGAATCAATAACACAATTAAAAGGATTAAATTCATTTATTACAGTATTTAGTAAAATTCATTTTGCTTGTTCTGTTTTTCACATTTCGTTATCTGAAAATGTTTGGATTTCCACTAGTTTGGTCCGGTCACTTCTGATGAGGAACTATATTCAGAAACGCAAAATTTAAATGTGTTTGGTAATAATAATAATAATCTTCTAAAGAAAACGTGTCGCTTATTATACTGTTAAAAGCGGCATTTCTCTTAGGTCAATAGCTTTCCATATCTCCGTTATCAGGCGGCCGAACTTTGATTCGTTAGCTCGGTGTTTAATTTCTTTTCTTTTTTTTTTTTTTTTTTTTTTTTTGGGGGGGGGGGTTTAAATAAAGCAAAATATTTTCCCGTTTGATTCCAAGTCCTCGGGATCCTGTCTTACTAGACAATATTAATACGTTAACCAGTGTGACTGTTATCTTGAACTTAAGGGTAATGTAAATAGGAAAATTCAAGTGAAAACCGTTTGGTTGAAATGCGTGAAAGAGGGATATAATTAAGAAATTACCTACACAAGAGTGAAGATTTATAAATAAAAATAAGTTGATAGTTTAAGAGTTTATAAAATATTTGTTGCATTTTTCAAGAAAATTGTGCAAAATACACATGTTGGGGAAAAAAGCTTACACCTTGTATAACGAATTAATTTTAAAAAATGAAAAGATATTAAGATAGTCAACATCATTGAACAGAGCAAAGAGAGCAGAGTTTGTTAAAAAATACGAGGGTTTTGAAAACTCGACAATTTATGGTGGAGGTTTTCTATGATTTGTTTTCTTTTTAAAAATGCGTGTACCAGGCGTGATAGTTCATATTCTAAGGCTACCAACGATCTGAAGAAGGATTATAAAAGCTAAGTTTGTATATTACTTGATTATTGTTGAGGCATATTCGGCTTTATATAGTTCAACATTGTTCAAACCAAACAATATTCACCTCAATTCAAATAGAACAGTATTGTGTGACCGTGCACTTTATGTGACCTGTTGTATTTTGGATTATAAGTGGCCTTAGAATATAAATATCACGCCTGGTACACGCATTTTTAAAAGGAAAATAAATCGTAGATAACCTCAACCGTAAATTGTCAAATTTTCAAAAAACCTCGTATTTCTTCAACAAAATCTGGCCCCTCGGACAAATCGATTACAATGGTCATCTATAATTACGGGTGAGTATGTACAGTTTATTTTTATTGTTCGACAGGATCCCGAGGTATTTGAAACAAACTACATTGCAATAGTATATACACATTACATATATAAACATACATAACTGTCTCAGTGAATGTTATTTTTTAAAGTATATGAGAAAATAAAAGATGAAAGACAGAGATAAAGAAATAAGTTGCCGGGATGACACGTGTCCTGTGAATATTGTGTATTAGTGTTATTAATAAAAAAAATGCGACCATCTAGACCAGAGAGTGTTATATTCCTCGTATCTACAATGTTTAAATAAAATATACTTTTCAATTTGAAATTTCATTTCTATAAATGACTTGAGAGCTAACAAATTGGGTTTTTTATTTTGCATTTTCATCTTATATATGTAATATTTTGTATTAACAATAAACCAATTTTCAAAGTTATTCGTTCGTTGGTGGAAAACTTTCTTTACCAAAAATGGTTCTTTGTAACATTTATATCACATTGAGTTTTGTCTAGTATCCATTGTTTTGTTTCAAACCATAATCTATGTGTCGTGTCAATTCACACTCATAAAAGAGGTGATCAATGGTTTCTGGGTATAATTTACAAAACGAACATGAATAAGGATTTTTATCATTCATCTTATTTAGCAGAGAATTTGTGCCAAGGATTCTATGGAAACCATTGTAACTGAGTTTCTTGGCAACAATTAAAAGGAGTCTTATAATAGTGTGTCTATTGTTCCGGTGTAAATATATATCGTAAATTTGACCATTTCTTTTGAAATGTGGGCTTGCTTGTTTACTATTAAAAAAATTAGAAATATGTTTACAACCCTATTTCTACTTATTTATAAGCTGTACATCTACAGGGATAATGGGTTGTTGCCTTTTTGTGCAAAGTTGTATTGGGGTGGTTTTTTTTACCTAAAATCTCTAATTGAAAGTTTTAATGCGTATTCTAAGAAATTGGTTTTTAGTTTGTAAGTTCTTTTTAATGTTTCAAAATCCAGTAAATTACTATTTTCATCCAAAATATCATTAACATACACTATTCCTACGTTCCAATATGTTTCATAGAAAAATGATTTCCTGCCCTTTGTTATATCTTGATTATACCAGATAGGTTGATTTTCAAAGTTATTGTTTAAAAGTATTTGTTTACTTCGTATTGTTTCCCAGCTATTAAGAACATCTTTCCAGAACTTATTCATTGTTTTCATTTTAGTTTCTTTCAGGTAATCATTTCCGAAAAGTATCGGCGAAGAAGTGTTTGTTTTTATTTCTGTCTCAAATAATTTTATCCATTTTGAATCATTTGTTATCGCTCTCGTTATCCATGTAGATTTTAAGGCAGTTGAAAAATTTATTATATTTATCATTTTAACCCCCTTCTGAATATTCTTTCACAGCTATATCCCTTTTTATTTTCTGGTTTATTTTGCCAGATAAAATAAAAAAAAACTTATTTAGCGCAGCCATCAATGTATCTGTGGGGTTTGGAAGGGAAAGTAGAAGGTGATTAATTTGAGAGATTATTAGAGGTTTTAGGATAATTATTCTTCCTATAATTGTTAGATTTAGTCTTGACCATTGCTTCAAGAGTGTTTGCATTTTTTCAAGTTTTGGATAATAGATTAATAAAGACATTTTCTTTATATCAAGTGAAAAAATACTCCAAACATTGAAAACTCTGTAGAGCCCCAATCAAGTTTCCATCTGTCATGATGGTACACCTCTTTTGAGAACTTATTACTACCAATCCATATCACCTTTGTTTTTGTTATATTTGTATTAAGTCTAGAGATTTTATCGAAAATGTCAAGTATTTGTAGCGCCGCTGTCAGAGAATCTGGGGACCCATCTTAGATTAGACTTGTATCGTCAGCATATTGCGAGATTTTATATTCTTCACCGCCTAATTCGATACCGTTAACCTCTTTGGAATTTTTTATAAGAACGGACATAATTTCTGCACAAAGTATAAAATGTAAGGGGAAAGAGGATCCCCTTGTCTACAACCCCTCTCTAGCAAGATTTTTTCAGAGTTCCATTTCGTAACACTGCAGAGCTTGCTTTATTAAAGAAGGTTTTTACCCAGTGTATAATTGAGTTTTTAAAATTAAAAAAGCGAAGAACTTCTACAACGAATTGCCAAGATACCGAGCCGAAAGCTTTTTCGAAATCAATTAACAGTAGCATACCGGGTATATTATGTTCTTCGGTATAATTCATTATATCATAAATTAACCTGATATTTTTGCCTATATATCTGCCTTTTAAGAAACCTGTTTGGTCTTTATTTATTAGTTTGTTTAAAACTGTTTTAGTTCTGTTTGCAATACATCCACTGGCTATTTTATACGTAGAGTTTAATGAACTTATAGGCCTCCAATTTTTAAGATATTGTTTTGGTTTGTTTGGTTTTGGTAAACATGTTAATTATTCCATATTTTTGAGTTTTAGATAATTATCCTTTAGTATAGCCTTCATTTATTGATCTAACGACGAAATTTCCGATGTTTTTCCAAAAAATTAAAAAAAATCAGCCGTAAATCCGTCTGATCCAGGACTTTTATTGTTTTTCATATTTTTTTTTAAAAACATTAGAGCTTCATTAGATGTAATTTCACCTTCCAAATTGTTAGCTTAAAATGTTTAGATCATGATTTTGTAAAATTGTAGAGAGATTGATTTCTGAATTTTTATCCTTTGCAGAATATAAAGATTTATAAAAACTTCTAGTTTCTTGTAATATCTCAGTTTGATCTGTTATTATTTTTCCTGTTTCAGTTTCTAAACTAGTTATTAACTTTTTGTATAATATTTTCAGTGTGAAATTCTAACTGACTTATTGCTTTTATCAATTTTGTTTCATTTTGTATATTTTTTTCTGTATGTCGAATAATGTCACCAACAATCGACTAACATTTTTATCATCTTGAATTGAAAGACACAATTATTCTTTCAGATAACAATAAACCTTTTAAGCTGTAATTATAATTACACAAGTCCATTTTTAGAACTTAAATATTCTAAAAATTATTCTATCTCGTCTAATCCTCACAGTATTGGTGATCAAAGCACCCATTATACAATTATCTAAGTAATATTGTTAATTATAAACCAATTATCACTATGACATTGATCCATTATGTCCAATCCTATAATTGTAACGATATATTGATTGAATGAATGAATGGGGTTTTAGTTTCAGTCAAGAATATTTTAGTCGAATAGAGACATCACCAGCTATAGGTGAAGTGGCAGATTTTTTATTTTTTTTTTTTATTTTTTTTTTTTATTATTATTATTATTATTTTTGCAGTGCGCGGGGAAATGTGCAGTGATTGTTCTTTAACGTGCCTTAACGTACGCTTAACTGTTGTGTAAAGTTCATATTCTACTGATTGACATTAGTTTTGTCAAATTAAGGGTTTACTTTAAACTAATTAAAACAGAATTTAACTAATATACAGCAAACCTTATTTCATTGGTGTCAAATGTTTGGTTTATTCGAGAGTCTTGTATACATTGTATATAACGAACAAATAGACTTTAAGCGGTATGGGAAGCTCAGATGGTAGAGCACTTGTCACAACGATTCCGGGTCCAAGCATGCATTTTGTCCTTCCTGTAACAGTTTGGTGACAAGTATTGTCCTCGAAAATATTGGACTGGCGATTTAGAGCCATTTGAATTCCATTAAAGCAAAGGATGTGTACGGTGTTTGCGATCGACCCACAAGCATTTTCCTGGTAAGATTTTACCTGAATAAGGGCACTGTTAGATAAGTGTTTTTTGTCACTTAATCGGTGATAATATTATAGTTTTATATATCTATATATTATATATTTATATTCTAAGGCCAATAATAATAAAAAATACAACAAGTCATAAAATGTGCACGGTTATACGATACTGTTCTATTTGAATTGAGGTGGATATTGTTTGGTTTGAACAATGCTGAACTATATACTGTCAAATATGCCACAACAATAATCAAGTAATAAAGAAACTTAGCTTTCATAATCTTACCTTAGATCGTTTGTAGCCTTAGAATATGAACTATCACGCCTGGTACATACATTTTTAAAAGGAAAACAAATCATAGAAAAACTCAACCGGTCGAGTTTTCAAAAACCTCGTATTTCTTTAACAAACTCTGGCCCCTTTGCACTGCCCTATGACGTTGACAATGTTAATATCTTTTCATTATTTAAATTAATTTGTTATAAAAGGTGAAAACTATTTTCCCCAACACGTGTATTTTGCACAATTTTCATAAAAACATGCAACAAATATTTTAAAAATTCTTAAATTATCAATTCCTGCTTTATTTTTATTTATAAAATTTCACACTTGTGTAGGTAATTTCATAGTTATACCCCTCTTTCACGCTTTTCAACCAAATTGTTTTCGCTTGAATTTTCCTACTTAGATGACCCTTAATGAGGCATCTGTCCTCAAAATAAATACCTTTTATAAACCTGATAGTCTCAATATTGGGCCTTTAACCATGTACCCTTTTAATGACTGAAGTGTCTCCTCTGACACAGAATCTCGTGGAATATTCTTGGGAACCCCTTTCCTTGTAAGATCCGTTAGATGGGCAGCCTTACTGGAGAAATTCGGAATGATTTTGCGGTAAAAAGTTACCATTCCTAAGAATGACCGCAGCTGTTTCTTTGTGTTCTTTGCATCTAATATTGCGCTTACCTTACAAGGTATTGGTTTCAACAAACCATTCACAACATCATGGCCCAAAAATTCAACAGACTTAAAACCTACCTGACACTTGCTAGGCATCACTGTTAAATTTGCCGACCTTAACCTATCAAAATCTTCCCTCAGTGCTTGTAAATATTCCTGCTATGTTTCTGTATGAATCAGTATATCGTCTACAAAGTTGTCTACCGATGCAAGTCCAGCCAATAACAACCTCATCATTCTGGAGAATGACGCATGAGCAGTTACAAGACCAAATTGTAATTCACGTCATTGAAACAATCCATCTGGCGTTGAAAATGCCGTAATTGGTTTACTAGTTTCTGATAATGTTATTTGCCAGTAACCTTTGCTTAAGTCCAGTTTCGTGAAATATACACTGTTTGACAGTTTGGCAAATATTTCCTCCGGAAATAGGTTCTACCTAAAACAGCCTTTTAACACATGACCAGGTCTTTGACAAAAATAACATTTCTTACCTTGGTCTGTAGTATTTACTCAAATATCAGGTGTTTTCCATCTGTTCTGACTATTTTGTTCTGGGGATTTACCTGGTAACTTTCTTGTTTTTCATCTTTCCTCTCATTAATATACTCGCCATACCTTTTCTTTTTGAATGGAAATGTACCCTGATTGTCCATTCTAACAAATGATTGACCATGTGCCTCATTATATTATTGGAACTATTGAGTATTGTTATTACGCAGTCCGATCCTGTATTTTTCTCTTCCCTGTCAGTGTTACAGACGAAACGTGTTTATGGCTTCGAAACGGTGTTATCGAAAAAGCAAAGCTTGTAAGTGTTATAATAACGAGGTTTTATACCCAATGCATTGGTTCCTGATTATCTAATCATTAAATCTAAAATCCTAATTCCACAATGTTCCTATCGTCTTTGTTCGGTATAGCTTTACAACAAAGCGTGGTACATTAAAACTGACAAAAACAGAATTATTAATAGCAAATATGTCTTTTTGATACTATGTTACATTTCATTTTTATAGCGCGTCAAGTTTGACCTGGCCGTTTGACCTTTAATTTGAATACTAGTTTAAGTATTAGATTGGGAAAATAAACTGTGTGATTTAGGTAAGCAGGTATTATTATCGTAAACACCAGGTACCTAGTATTACTATCATCTCTTCTTATATATCAGCTTTATATATTTACTTAACTACACAATGGATAAGTCGGTTTGAACATTCAAAATTAAACTTCAAATGGCCAGATCAAACTTAACACATTATACATATCATTGTGTCATTTATGGTCATGATTTTACAATTTTTAAAAGTAATTTTTAAAGATATTAACTTTTTTCTTTTATTATTTCTATATCGTTTTGGGTGACTACCATTAAGCCATAACTTCCTCTATGCCTTTTTGAATACAATAAAACCTCGATTCATCGACAGCATTTGTTCCTCCAGCGTTTTAAAGGGGTTTGGCGATAAATTGGGCGAGGATTTATAACGAAAAACATACAAGAAATGGTATCACGATACCGAGTTTAACCATCCCCAACTTAAAATCATTCTCTAACTTTTTCTATATTGATAAATCAATATTAAACTAGGATCGGGAATTAAGAAATTAAGAATATATTATGGCTAATAAGATAGAAGAAATTCAATCACTGGTTCAACAGCCAATGTATGGATCCACGTTTACATTCAATATGAAAACCAAGTTTGTAGCCTCGATTGATGCGTTTCCAAACTCCACCATTGTTCCTAGAAAAAAAACACCGCCGTTTTTCCCTTTTCATTTAACTACATTTGTCCACCTTAGTTATTTGTTAACAGAGAACAAAATTGCATTTTTTTACATCTCAACGGTTTTATGTGTTCTTTTCAATAAATAAAACACCGAATATGTATAAAAAATAAAAAGATTAAAAATATTAACAATAAATAAAACAAATAATAAATCAAACGCGTAACAACAAAATAGTGTAAGTATTCACTAATCATAAAACAAACATAAATTGTTAAAAAAAACTGAATCTACGTGGATAAAATGTCAATTATTTTGCAAAAGTTAACTATTTAGAAATCAGAATTACATGTATGTCGTATGATTGTCTATATATCACAAAAAGAATGTTCCAAATGTCGATTAAAACAAAATTATTATATTCTAAATTCAACTACAAAAAACATCATTAATATCGTATCTGCTTGTATAGGCAAACACAATTTACCTGTCAGTTTGACCTTTAATTTCGATTCAATATTTATTATATTCCGAAACGGCCGTCTAGTGCTGTAAATATATAAACTGGTATAATATGTAATTATTATGGACCAGTCTATCTGCGTTTATTATATAGCAATACATTCTTCGCATAGCAATTAAGCGATAAATCCCGAGGTGTTAGCGTGCAATATATAGCGATATTTGCACGTTAACTTTGTTCCAGCCCGAGGTTTCCCGAATCATTTTTTTATATTGCACGCTTTGTTACATGACGCTGTTGTTTATGACGTCATACGATTATCGTTACTTGGATGAAGACGTCATCGCTGTGTTGTTGTCATATTGCAATAGTTCTCATATCCATTTACAAGAACTAGTGTAATATTTATGTATTGTACGACAAAATTGTATTTTAGATGAAATATTTGACGGAAGTAAACGGAATTTGTTTACTATATAACAAAAGGGTTATTGAACTGATATTGTGAAATATTGTCCCTCGTTGACTCGAAATTTGCACCCGTATTATTTCATAAAAAAATCAAAAGTAACACATGACAATGCTGACAAATGGCAGAGATATATAAAGGTAGTGTCCGATCACAGAGAGCAGATAGCTGCCGTAAAGCTTTCGAGATATAGCTAACAGGAGACTCAGATGAGCTGTCGATTTGACACTTATACGTAAACTTCCGACAGGTCTACGCTGCAGGTCTACGCTGCAGGCAACCAGTGCATCCGCATATAGGGGAGACAAGTCAGTGTTTATTTCCTCTACATCATAGGTAACTAATATAATTTCATGAATGATCTAGAATTATTGGCCAAAGATTTTTCAGTCAGTAAGGACAATATTAACCTAACTAAGTATTGCGCATGAATTTCATTCCAATTTATGAGAACACACGTGGCGGGTGCAGCTAGCTCAACAGGGGGTGTTTACTCTTCCGGAGCACCCAGCCTCACTTCTGTGGTGGAAGGTCACGTGTTTAATATTTTAGATTCGCAAATAGCTGGAAATAATGCGATGTGACATTCAATCAACCAATTATTAACAGAAAACTCGATGAACCTATTATTGCGTTTGAATCTACATTTGAAGTACATTTAACATCAATGGGTCGGATTTTAAAAAATCGGAAATAGGAAAAAATATTACATTAAACATTTTATTGTAGAAAGTGAAGCTTCCTTCATATAATTTGCCATTAGCTTTAATCTTGATTTAACATCAGTGAGTTGCTAATAAGAACGATACATTAGGATGTCGAGATCTAAACCATCCTGGCTTACCACTACTATCTCCGTGTGAGAAATTGTAGCCACATTTTACAAAAAATTACATTTTCATACGCCTATTATGGTATGAATTTGTCCGTCTGTCCGTCCATACGTTAAAATTTTCTTGTCAGGGCCATAGATTTTGATCGATGGGGATATCAAGATGAAAATTGTACCAAACATGTATTATAAGTCTAGTCAATCTAGATATTTTTTATTTATTTATTTATTTATTTATTTATTTATTTATTTATTTATTTATTTTTTTTTTTTGCTAGTTGAACAAAACGCATAGCAAAGACCCTAGAATTAAGCAATCATAATTGTTTTCATATATATACATTTAACAATTCTGAGTTCACTTGAAGTTAAATCATCAACATATTTTATTCGGTTGTATTTTATTTTTAGTCTGTCACAATCTAATGTTTCTAGTAATGATGAACTAATGACAGAATACTCAGAGTAATGAAGTAGAAGTATTGAAAAGTTGTGTTTTTTTAACCTGAGAAATACTTATTTTAACATGTTTGTGCATAATAAAATATATCTGAGGTTAATGATTTTTTTTCCATCTCTTCAACATGCCCTTATTCAGCCTTTTGCACAAAGTCTTTCAACAATTTTTTTTTAAATTCGATTTACATATTACATTCTAAATTGTCTTAAATGATTTATTTTAAGTCTATGTATAAATTTTTTATCTGATTTCTAGGCTGTTCTTCATATAGTAGCATAGAATACTTGGAAGTTTTTGGAAATTTCTCTGTCCAACGACTCCAACTTTTCATTCTTATAAGACATGATAAATAACTGGTAATGTAGATAATACCACTGAATAAAATCAATGAAAAGGAGGTTTTACTAATACATTTTTGTAATGAGATTGGTTTGAATATCCTGAAAACAACGATATTTGAAGCAAATCGGTGTTAGTAGGAGTGTTAAGCATCACCGATCAAAGATCGATTTATAATCATCAGCACACAATGAGGTTTGTGAAACACCAAAGTTGCATTACATATTTTTAGATAAAGAAAAGCGTATCGTCAAATGGATGTTGGAGTCACAGAATGAAAGTAATTTAAAAAATGTTTCAAGGGAACTGTGAACATTTATACGGCACAGACCTGTCGGAAATTTAACAATAGCAAAAGAAATGTCGAATCGTCAGCTCCTATTATGCTCTATTGCGACAGCTGTTATCTACATTTGTATCATTCTGGTCACTAGCTACCCATATCTCGACACTCCATGACCTAGATTCCACTCTTTTTGTTAGCATTGTTATACTGTTTTCGAAGTCGGATAAAGATACACCCGTTAGAGTTTCTCTATAGTTCTACATGTGTTTCATAGACCTTATATATTAACCATTGGATACTAAATAAGTTTAAACAGAAAAAACTAACCACGAAACTCTCTATCTTGTGTTATTCAGTTTGCTTTGCATGACAGTGGAAATTATATTACAGTTTCCGCTTTTCCAGAGAGTTCAATGCACGTTTATGTCTTTGATGACAACATTTTAAGTGTCATCAGTCATTTATAATTATACAACAGTTTTATATTACAAACATGTTGGTATTATAGGGCTTATCCTGTAAGTAAGAGTGACAGTTCGCTTACCGAATGTCAGTAGTTTTTCTCCTAGTTATCCGGTTACCTCCACCATCCCAGAATTGACCTTGTATGTACCTCCTATTGTCATAGCACTAGATTATATACATAATGCAATTTATTTGTAACGCGAGTAGATTTAAAACCTTGTACCGACGAATAAGAATATTTTGCTTCACGACTACAAGGTACCACTGTAACTTGGTAAAATAGTATTGGTCATGATACATAGACAACAAACGGGAATCTATTTGAGCCATGATCTTAACAGCATTTTTACATCTTTAAGTCATTCTCAATTTTGATTAACACGTGACTGGTGTAGCTAGCTAAGCACATTACCCTTCCGGATCACCCGGCATCGCTTCCCTAGTGGAAGGTCACGTGTTTACCTAAATGTGTCTGTTTTTAGTTCATTTTAATTGAGATTTAAACATGGAATTTAAAAAAAAATCTTAGTCACCTTGTCAAAACCGACCATTTACTCTTGTATACCCCTTACGCTAGTGGTATGGTCAACACTATGAATAAAGAGATAATCCAATTGAATTGATTGATTGAATAGGGTAAACGTCCTAGTCAATATATTTCACTTATATAGAGGCGTCACCAGTTATATGTGAAGTTGTAGAAATATTTACCTTTGTGGCGTGCTTATAAATACGGCAATATGCATGCTATTTTATTGATATTATATTATAATTGCATAATCTCCCTTAGGAGAGCACGTGTGGTGGCATATAAAATTAGACATTCATAGAATATAGTCTTGTGTTTAATCACGATATAAAAGAAGAACTATACCATTTTTAAATGCAGAGTTTTTATCGAAAGAACATTTATCTTTTTCAAGTCTTGTCATACCCCGACCGGGATTCGAACCACGACCTCCACGAACACATTACCAGCTGGGATACCGCAGAAGTGATCAACCTATTTGAGAAACAAGGGTTAAATTCAATGATATGTTTTACAATTCGATGTTTGATTTCAAGTAAATCCGTATGCACCAACCTTCTAACCACCGACCTGAAGAACATTAGATTTTAGTTAAAGAATGATTGTGTTGGATAGGTGAGATATCATTTTGATTAAAACAATTCTATTGTTCATCTTATTAGAGCCAAGCGTGCTAATTCTGTAATTACAAGCTGACTGAACAGTGAACACAGCTCTGAATAACCATAGACTTTATCTCCCAAACACAGATGACTTTATGTACATTGTGATTAAACATGTCTGAAAAAACACCAAAATTTTGTTATGAGAAATTGGTATCCGAGTATTGTTTTAGTCAATCAACATTGATCTGTCCGCTTGACCTTTCATTAGGAATATTCAAATAGATTGACCCATCCAATACGTGGGTACTTTGAGAATTGTCAGTTATTAATAGTATAAACTCAAGACATATGCTGACAATTCGGTCTTCATACACCCTGTTTATGCTGACCTTTTGCTCTTCATACACCCTGTTTATGCTGACCTTTTGGTCTTCATACACCCTGTTTATGCTGAGCTTTTGGTCTTCATACACCCTGTTTATGCTGACATTTTGGTCTTCATACACCCTATTTATGCTGACCTTTTGGTCTTCATACACCCTGTTTATGCTGACCTTTTGGTCTCCATACACCCTGTTTATGCTGACCTGTCTTCATACACCCTGTTTATGCTGACCTTTTGGTCTTCATACACCCTGTTTATGCTGACCTTTGGTCTTCATACACCCTGTTTATGCTGACCTTTGGTCTTCATACACCCTGTTTTTGCTGACCTTTTGGTCTTCATACACCATATCTATGCTGACCTTTTGGTCTTCATACACCCTGTTTTTGCTGACATTTCGGTCTTCATACACCCTGTTTATGCTGACCTCTTGGTCTTCACACACCCTGTTTATGTTGACCTTTTGGTCTTCATACACCCTGTTTATACTGACCTTTTGGTCTTCATACACCCTGTTTATGCTGACCTTTTCGGTCTTCATACACCCTGTTTATGCTGACCTTTTGGTCTTCAAACACCCTGTATATGCTGACCTTTTGGTCTTCATACACCCTGTTTATGCTGACCTTTTGGTCTTCACACACCCTGTTTATGCTGACCTTTTGGTCTTCATACACCCTGTTTATGCTGACCTTTTGGTCTTCATACACCCTGTTTATACTGGCCTTTTGGTCTTCATACACCCTGTTTATACTGACCTTTTGGTCTTCATACACCCTGTTTATGCTGACCTTTTGGTCTTCATACACCCTGTTTATGCTGACCATTTGGTCTTCATACACCCTGTTTATGCTGACCTTTTGGTCTTCATACACCCTGTTTATGCTGACCATTTGGTCTTCATACACCCTGTTTTTGCTGACCTTTTGGTCTTCATACACCATATCTATGCTGACCTTTTGGTCTTCATACACCCTGTTTATGCTGACCTTTTGGTCTTTATACACCCTGTTTATGCTGACCATTTGGTCTTCATACACCCTGTTTATACTGACCTTTTGGTCCCCATACACCCTGTTTATGCTGACCTTTTGGTCTTCATACATCCTGTTTATGCTGACCATTTGGTCTTCATACACCCTGTTTATGCTGACCTTTTGGTCTTCATACACCCTGTTTTTGGTGACCTTTTGGTCTTCATACACCATATCTATGCTGACCTTTTGGTCTTTATACACCCTGTTTATGCTGACCATTTGGTCTTCATACACCCTGTTTATACTGACCTTTTGGTCCTCATACACCCTGTTTATGCTGACCTTTTGGTCTTTATACACCCTGTTTATGCTGACCTTTTGGTCTTCATACACCCTGTTTATACTGCCCTTTTGGTCCTCATACACCCTGTTTATGCTGACCTTTTGGTCTTTATACACCCTGTTTATGCTGACCATTTGGTCTTCATACACCCTGTTTATGCTGACCTTTTGGTCTTCATACACACTGTTTTTGCTGACCTTTTGGTCTTCATACACCCTGTTTTTGCTGACCTTTTGGTCTTTATACACCCTGTTTTTGCTGACCTTTTGGTCTTCATACACCATATCTATGCTGACCTTTTGGTCTTCATACACCCTGTTTATGCTGACCTTTTGGTCTTCATACACCATATCTATGCTGACCTTTTGGTCTTTATACACCCTGTTTATGCTGACCATTTGGTCTTCATACACCCTGTTTATGCTGACCTTTTGGTCTTCATACACCCTGTTTTTGCTGACCTTTTGGTCTTCATACACCATATCTATGCTGACCTTTTGGTCTTAATACACCCTGTTTTTGCTGACCTTTTGGTCTTCATACACCCTGTTTTTGCTGACCTTTTGGTCTTCATACACCATATCTATACTGACCTTTTGGTCTTCATACACCCTGTTTATGCTGACCTTTTGGTCTTCATACACCCTGTTTATGCTGACCATTTGGTCTTCATATACCCTGTTTTTGCTGACCTTTTGGTCTTCATACACCATATCTATGCTGACCTTTTGGTCTTCATACACCCTGTTTATGCTGACAGTTTCGTCTTATACATCCGTCTTTATTTTTTTCTGTCGTATTCCTATGCTACTTGTTGCTGATGTCACAATTCTGCACGTTCTGTCCTGACGTTATTGGCAAATAATCGACGAAATTTCTACAATGATTACATAGAACAAAGCAGTCTCATTTGTTAATATATCTTAATGTTTGTTAATATATCTTAATGTTTGTTAATATATCTTAATGTTTGTTAATATATCCTAATGTTTGTTAATATATCTTAATGTTTGTTCAAATAAATATAAATTGTGACAAGTAGCTATAGACGGACTTCTGGTAGCGTAAACATGTATCTAAAATTATGTTGTATTACCCAAAAAACAAAAACTGCTTTTATTAAGAGCACAAACCTAAAATTACGGGTGCAGAAAACTGTTCTTACAATATAATTATCAAAAGTCAAGGGCCGTGATTTCTGTAAAAATTGAGAGCGGCGGAACAACACGTAAACTTTATCTGTAACTCATTGTGATAGACAAACTTAGTAATAATCATTGTAATATCTGCAAGTGTTAAGCAAAAAAGTGCGAAAAGTTTTTGTTTCAACGAATTAATCAAAGACTAATGACTGTATTTTTGTTTAAAAAAAGTCCAAATTATACTTCGCAATCTTGAATGCAATATGTATATGGAATGTATTGTGGAAAGACTATACAAAAAGGTAATAATATAAGGGAATGTTAAAAAGTTGAAAAGAATATTTAACCTCAGATATATTTTAAGGTAGATTCATACCTTAAAAATCGCTTGAAAACATATATTGAAATATTGATATGTTTTACATGGTCATAAACAAAAGTTAGCCCTTCGGTTGATTGCAACAGCAACAAAGATTAAAAAAGCAACAAGGATTTTTCGTCAGGTGAGCGCAGTAAAGTACGTTGAGGGCGCTCTTCACGAAATACTCGTGTAATACGAACCGGAAATACTTATACAGGTTCTGCTTGGCAGTGGTATGCATATTAAGCAACCGATAAAATTACTTTTGGATTATTGCGGTATGTAAGACTCTGTCACAAGGCCTGCCGATCTCGCTTTATCCTAGCAAATATAGACCGGAGACCATGGCACATTGAAAACTATAATCTATAATGTACAAAATTATGTATATATGTTATGTACGTTAATATTGCTTTGTTTAGTTAGTTTTATGTAATATATGTTTTTGATTAATCATATAATCACTATTTTAGTGGAATTAAATAAATGATGATGATAATTATGATGAGTTTTATCGTTTTATTTTCCCCACTTTCTTCCATTTTAGTTATGATTTGAGTATTAATGGGCATGTTTGTTTGTTTGTTTGTTTTTTTTTTTTTTTTGATAATATATTTTCATTATCTAAACAGTTCAGAATAAAACATTCCGTTTTCTTCAATAATTATACAATCGCAGAAAAAAATGATTGGTTGGTTTTTGACGAATAAATATTAATGATATCCCTAAATAGACAGTCGGTATAGGCTAACAACTTTGACCTGTCTGTTTGACCTTTAACTTGAATAATTATCGACAAGCACATCTATGTATATAGGGACGTTTATTTTGTCCATATTATAGGATATATTCATTGTTAATGTATTAACTGTTAACCTTAACACTACCTATGTATTTGAATGGACCTTCCTATATGGATATTCTTAATGAAAGGTCAAGCTGACAGGTCAATATTGTTTGCCTATAATAATATATGAGTCTATTGCACATCTTACGGTATTTAGACGTAACAAGATCGTTGTAACCATGATAGCCAGATCAATAATCACACATATATTTAGTAAGTGAAAGGAAAATTTTAACAAAACTCAAAAGACAGTTGCAGCAGGTGTATTTAGAAAATAGAAAGCCAAATCAGCTTTTCATTTGCAGCAGAAATAAGTCAAACGAATCATATTTGAATCAGAAAGGTTACATTTGGACATTTTTATTGTTTTACGTAAATGTTTGTCACTTAAAGTATAAACAATTGGATTTTTTAATTATTTTGCGGCGTTCAGGTAAATATTTCTTAGAAAAGAAACATTAATTTTAAGACTGCAAGTGTAATTTGGATAACTTTTCGTTTCAAATATGGAGAATATAACAGGAACTTTTGAGAATACCACATTAACTTCATCACCGGAAAATAATTTCAATGTTATTCCACCTGAAACATTTGATTTTCTTGTGAAGTTTATCTACGCTGGTTTGCTACCACTAACAATAATTATTGGTTTATTTGGAAACTTGTTGACATTTGTCGTGTTTTGCCGGATCAATAAAAAATGGAACTCGGCTACGATTAATCTTTTTTCACTTGCTTTAGCAGATTTCTTCAATCTTCTAACAAACAGTTTGGTGGTAGTTAAAGAAAATCTGAGAATTTACGTACCGGCATCAGGGAATTACCTTCATAAACTTTTTGTTCCGTATTTCCAAACATGGCTGCCGTTCATATTCTCGAGGTTCTCAATGGTCTTTACGATTTTCATCGCGGCTGAACGAGTTCTGGCCATATTGGTTCCGCTGAAGTCAAGATATATCTGTTCTAAGAAGATATCTATAGTAAGCTCAATCTTGTTGATGGCATTTCTTACCGCATGGTTTTTGCCATACGCCTTTTATTTTGAACTTGTTTATACGCTAAATAATAAGACAGGCGAATACGTACCTCAGCTACAGAAAACTGATTTCAGTAAGCATCCGTATTTTTGGAATTTATATGGAAATCTTCAAATCACGTGTTTCCAGATTATACCAGTTCTGATAACGATTATACTCAATGTAATGATTACCATTGGACTTTTTCTTAGCGTACGACGTCGGAAAAAGTTAACTGCAGGAAGTTCAAATTCCCATCGTAATGAATTCAACACAAAAGAAGTTCGTATTACCAAAACTATTTTGACGGTGACGGTTGTGTTTACTATATGTATGATTCCAGGCGCCGTTATACATCTACTAATTTTGGCCGACCCGGAAAGTAAATACTACGATTTTAGAACGAACTTGCATCGGTTCTTTGCGTTGTTAGAGTATGAATTGTACATGGTTAATTCTGCAGTCAATTTCATTATATACATTACTACCAGTAGAACATACAGAATAGAATATAGAAGGATTCTTAACACTTGTTTCAAGAAGACTTGTATCCTCAGAACATCATCCTCGTATATCAACGATACTTCAACGTCATTTGAAGCTAGATCCTCGACGGCAGTTGCTGTCAGCATAATATCCGACGACAGAGACCTTTATCCAAACGAAATTGATTTCTCTAATAGAAAGATAGAAAAACTTTAATTATCAAAATGTTTTACCAGATCATTAAATTCCTGGAATTAGAATCGGAGCCTAATACGAGACAGTGTACTGTTATGAACATGTTGGTAACTTCTATAGGAAAATAATCATTATGATATTGTTGATAAGTACAATGTTTGAATGACTGTATCCAAAATATAATGGATATATTTGATGTCTGACAGTTCCATGTTCTTTCATTACATGTGAAGAGTGTTTCTAGCTAAACAGGAGGTTATTACATTTCCAGATCACCTTGGCCTTACTTTCCTGGTGGAAATTCATGTGATTAAATAAATCTGTCAGATTTCGATATGTCTACTTTGCTTTTCGGATTATGATTTTAAAAACTATCGGTATGTAATTTCTTGAGTATCCATTTTAATCCTCGATGAATTGTACATTTATGTATATATGTATTTTGTATTTCGTATTTGTTTATGTGTTCAATTTAGTGTTTGATGTTGAAGAATAAATTAGGAAATAAGATTTATCATTGATATTGTGTTACTTAGGCCGTACCAGTTTTACGGCGTCCGTCGTATCTTGAAAAAACTTATCCACTTACCAGGTAAAAAACGAACCTCTTATATTAAAAAATATGGAATTTTGCCCTTAATAACAGTCCAAAATGAGCATATAATTTAGTACAAAGTATTAAAAATGGTAAAAAGCAAACTGTAATTTAAAATAAAACGAAAATGTAAAATCAATTAAAAATTAAAATGATAGTTGTATTTCCCGAAAAGAAACAAAAACGGAATAAATTCAATAAAAAATGTGTTTGTTTAGAAGTCCAAAAACCTACCCGCCAGTGGACTCTTAATAAAGAAATAACTGTTATGGCCTTGCATACAACTGTGGTATTGGCAGCTCATCGCTATATTGCGATAGCTTATCGGCAGCTCGACAACATTTTTTGTCTGTAGCTTTTGGTCGCTCAGTCACACAATAGTTGAGTTTCGAGTCCTTCTTTCGTGTTAAACTTTCGATGTTAAATATGTACTTATAATGTATTATTTTACACCGTGTATAAAATTTCGTGGAAAATTACGTTCATCTCTAATAAAACTGCACTTACAGTAATTTTAACGATAAACTGTCTCACATCAGACACCGTCCCGAGAGGGATTTGAACCTACGCGGTGATAGGCGCTGTGATCCGTAAGTGTGTGATTTAATACAGTTCAGCCACCGAGGACCATTTACTTAGACGCAGAAATTAGAATGATAAACTCTCTCACGTCAGGAACTGTCTGAAGAGGAATTTGAACCTACGCGGTAAAATGGCGCTGTGATCTATAAGTGTGCGATTTACGACAGCTCGGCCACCGGGGACTATTTACTTAGACGCAGAAATTAGAATGATAAACTCTCTCACACAAGGAACTGTCTGGAGAGGAATTTGAACCTAGCCGGTGATATAGGCGCTGTGAGTTATAAGTGTGTGATTTACGATAGCTTGGCAACCGAGAACCATTTACTTACATGCAGAATGATAAACTCACACATCAGGAACTGACCAGATAGGGGTTTGAACCTACGCGGTAAAATGGCGCTGTGCTCCGTAAGTGCGTGATTTAATACAGCTCGGCCACCATTTACTTACATGCGGTTTCTAGTATTAGAGTTGAGTAATGGTGTTTAATGTTTCAATCAAGAATATTTCATTTATATTGAGACGTCGCCAGCTTTAGGCGAAGGTGCAGAAATTTTGCCTGTTCGTTGCGCTGATGGCATTATACAACAGGGTTCTTTAGCGTGCCAAGCCCCAAGGACCTCATTTATTTTAAGTGCCCATCCGAAAGAACCATGACTTTAATTTCGTAATGCCGAGTGCCTGGCGAAAAATCTGTCAATACTTCTAGTATTAGATTGACTGAATTAAATTCGATTGCAGTAATGGTGTTAACAGTTTAAGGTCAGCTTTCTCACACTAAAACCTTCCAGAGTTGGTTACGAGCCTAGATTGTGATAGGCGCTGTGGTACGTAGGCGCCCGATTTACGACAGCTCGCCACCGAAGACCATTTATGTAATTATATTGATCAAATTAGATTCGGTTGGAGTAATGATGTTTTATACTAGCCTTCTCACGCTGGTATTTTCCAGATTTGGTTTCGAGACTAGCTAGGTTTGTGGCCTTCCACTTATCAACAGAGGTTGTCCGCTGTAATCTCCGTATACGGTACAGAAGGAAGCCTGAATGTTTCCTATAAGTGTTTTTCTTCAGTAGTTTATCACTCTTACGTAAAGTTTTATTACTCCAACGTAAAGATTTCTGTCATGATAAAATGATGAATTAGTCGTAATATCCTAGTACTGGGGAAGAAACCCGACAAAGAAACCCGCCAAATAATAACAACGAGCAATATTTAATGATTGGTATACTGTCAAGCCTGTCTATAAAGGTCACCTAGGGGAACCAGGCCCTGGTTTCACAATCGTTTCGTAGCTAATATTTTTAGCAAATTTTGGTAATCTCTTTTTGGAACTACTAGTGAATATTTTTTGTCAAAACTAACGCAAATGTTTTATTCTGGAGTGATCTTTAAAATGACACCTTAAATTCCTGAATATCTTGAAAATTAACAAAATTATAAAGATTTGTAATCTTGCAGAATTTAAGTTAAGGAAAATCTTAGCTAAGGAATGATTGTGAAACCGGGGCCAGTAAAAGTCGTTTTTCTGGACAGGTGGTCCTTATATACATGTTCAAGTTACATGAAAAAAGAATAATTGCGATCAAATATTACTGGCCCTGAAGAAAGATTGTCCATTTATAGAGGTGATCTTTAAGGCAAGTTTGACTTACTACACTTGAATAAACCAGGATTGCATGTACAATCTCATATACGACAACCTTACAGAGCAAGAAAACACCTAAAATGTAAGTGATTGCATTATACAAAATTATTTGTATCTCTTTATTTGGATCCAAATTAGAAGTTACTGTATCATGGTCACTTGAAATCTTTCGCTTCAATGACTCAAATTATTTCCAGCTGACCATCGCCTCAAATCCAGTAAGATTACGAATCAAAAACAAGCATACTAACCCATGTCTAAATCACAATCCCAAAGCAAAACAAAAACTTGAAAGTAACAAATTAAGTTCAACATGTCACTACCAATAAGGAAGTGAGACCGGGTGTTCCGGAAGGGTAAACATCTCCTGTGTAGCCATAATGGCTGAATAATTAAGTATGGATATCAAATGTTTAACGATTTTGGAATAGATCTCGGCGGAGTACAGCGACATGTTTTGTTCAAAGATATTTAGTATTGCAGCAAAATAGAATTAATCCCCAATATTCAGGAAGTATCTTAGAATGGAAATGTCGATAATCTATGAATCAAGATATATAGGTATTCAAAGCTTAGTTTTTTATATATAAGGGATTTAAGTAATACCCGGAAATACAAGGTTTTAGACATAATCCTATAAAGAATTAACATAGAAAAAAAATAATTAAAACATCATAAAAGTCATAAAATCAATTCGCAGAATGTGTGTGTGTGTGTGTGTGTGTGTGTGTGTGTGTTACTTTTGATTTTTTTTTTTTATAAAATACTCATTCAAAAGAAGCATATCACAACTTTTGAATGTATTTGAATGTAGGCACTCGGCATTACAAAATGAAAGTCACGGTTCTTTCGGATTGGAACTTAAAATAAATGAGACCCCGGCTTGGCACGCTAAAGAACCCTGCTGTATTTGAATGTACAAAAATTCAAAAGTAGCACATGACATATACAGTATTATATGGTTTAAAAGTCTCGAGTCTGTAATTAAATCTGGTACTAAAATACAATTTGCATGCTTATTCTTTATATCTTTATATATATATATACCTGATATCGGAACTTTCCGGACCTGTCGGAATAAGAGACGTGTTGAAACGGATTTTCATCGTTCAACTTTAAAATTGATGGTCTACATGGTGGCTTTATGTTGGCTTATTTCTGACATCGACATAATTTCAGTCGACATAAAATTATCTCAACTTGTCGACTTAATATCTGGACAAGTCGAGATAATATCATGAACAGTTGTGATACCGTAATCAACAGTTGAGATAATTATAACGACATGCCGCGATATTTATATCGAGTAGTCGTGATAGTTATCTTGATATCGCGACTTTTTTGTAACTGCCAAAAACTGTCATCAAGCTTATTTAGTCGACACAAAATTATCTCGTCAATTGCAAGTCGACAAAATATCATGATGACATCGGTTGCGATAATGTCATGGAAAGTCGAGATAAGACAGCACGTCAGTCATTGTTTTTCTTCAGTGGATTTCCAGCCCCGTTGGGCTCACCCCGATTAAGTAGGGAATACTTGTACAGAGAGTGAAGTCTTGGAGTGAGTTGAGTAATGATGTTTAACGTCACAGTCAAGAATATTTCACTTAACCTTTTAAGTTGCTGCATTGTAAATCATTGTAAATCAAATACATCAAAGAATGTCATTATCTTATGACATAAAACTAATGTTTTGTATTTAATATATATGCACTTAGTTAGGCTAAGTATGTTTCCACCTTGACTTTTTCCGTTGAATGAAAATATGACTGCCAAATCCAAGATGGCCACCAAAAAGATAATTTTAAAATTAAAATTCAATAACAAATCAACCGCTTATACTTTTGAGTTGAAATTTGGTATTTGATCAATTAAATATTTATACTAATTTTTCATGAAAAAGTGTGGTTGTAAAATTCAATATGGCCGCATTTTCAAGATGGCCGACTTATAATCATTGGGTTGCATTTTAAATCAAATACAACGAAGGATATCATTATTTTATGACATAAAACCATTCATTCATTTCTTTATTTCCTCCTTGATGGAGATAAATGACATGCTTTTTTAGATTATAACATCAAATAGTAAATGACAATACAAACAATAATAGCAGCAACATTAGCAGAAAAGAATACAATAACAAATACAAACATATTTACATAATAATATGTATACACTAGATAAATAAGTTATATAGTTATAATACAGCGGTTACACACTCACTGTACATGTGTTGATTCACTCAGAAGTCTGTAAAAATAAGCGGATGCCTTTTGTATGAAACGGAATGATAAGTCATAGTAAGCGGTGTTTGTTTCACTGACACTGTTAGAAAGTACATCTGGTAAAACGCCGATGAATCTGTAATAAAGTTGTTCATCACTGTAATCCTGAAGTTCAATATATAAAGGTATAGTCCCAGAGCTCATACAGGTTTATTTGACTTTTATTTGCCAAAAGGTCTGAAACTTGTTTCTGAAAGGCAATATCAGTATATATGAAAATGCATTTCTTACAAAATTCGGTCTGGACATTTTTTGTAAATCCGGATTTTTAAGAGCACCTGAACGTATTTGTCAAAAACACTTTTGGGGTAGGGGAAGGGAATCGTGATTATTTAAAGCCTAAATACGATAGATACCCATTAAATTAGGTATCATTCTAAAGGTTATTGATAATTCTTTATTATATGATAAAATATTTTTCAATATGATGTCACTAGGTACAGATATGATGTCATAAACTATTTTTTAAAATTAAAAATAGTGAAAAAGACTCTTTCGATCGGATACACATTTCTCAGGTTTACATTTTGTGTGTGTTGTCATTAATTTTTGTTTTAAAATAATAATATACCCTCAGCCATTAATATTCTATAACTTTGATGTGTAATTATCTGAGCATTATAATATTTTCTATAAGAGAAAATATGTACCCACTTCTACTGAAGAGTTCATTTTTGGGGGTAGGGGAACACTATCATAATTTAACATCATAACTATATATACTATCCCATCATGTTTGGTATCAAATTGAAGGTATTTTAATAAACTGTAATATTATGCATCAACATAAAACAAATTACCTTTCATTGCGTCATAGTGACGTCATAATTGTAATTATTTGGTAAAATGCATTAAAATGTGATGAGATATATTTTCTTATTTATGTCGTTCAACTGACAGAATATAAATATCATCTATAATAACTACAAAAACAGTAATGAAAAACAGTTAAAAAACTGCAATATTTAAAATATATTACAGAAATATACTGCAAAACTCGAAGTTTCAACAACAATGACAAGAAAAAGAAAAAAAACATGTTTTATATGTTGATCCAAATCTTAATGTCAAATATTACAACTTTTGCTACATCACGTTTTGGCTGTAAACTATAAACCTTTTGTTATAGTATTCCTTATTCAATTCTACGTATTTTCACTATTTATCACTCCAAGTATCAGGGAAGAGGGAGTCTGGATATTGTGCCAAGCATCATACGGATTCCAAAAAAAATATACTGAAGATACCATCAACAAAATGTTGGAGTTTTTGATAGATAACATATCTTTTGTGTTTGATTACATAATTTTCCAGCAAACAATCGGTATACCAATGGGTACAAACTGTAGACCATTGCTTGTTGATTTGCTTCTTTATTCGTATGAAGCAGAATTTATGCAGAAATTTGTTAAATCTGGAGAGAAGACTGTCGCCAAATCATTCAACTCCACATACATATTTATAGATGACGTCCTGTCTCTTAACAATTCCAAATTTGGAGACTATGTGAATGTCATCTATCCTAGTGAGCTTGAAATAAAGATACGACTGATTCCTCAAGTTCTGTTTCATATTTAGACTTTAACCTGAATATGACGCCCACGAAAGGCTACATTTGAAACTTTATGACAAACTGATGATTCAATTTTTCTATTGTCAATTTTCCTTGTCTATGCAGCAATATACCTGCTTGTATATGTTTTGCTAATAAATACGCTATGGTAGAGCCTGCTCCCACTACAAGAATTTTGTACAAAGCAGACTGCTTGCAAATAAATTGTTGACTCAGGGGTATTGCAAACCTAGGTTTATCAAGGCCCTCAAAAAGTGTTATGGTCGTCATCAATTTATTGTTGATAAGTTGATGTCTTTGTGTCCAGGATTGCCCTGGATATAATTTACGTCCCATAGTTCCATGTTTCTTTAACACAATTTTGATTACACACGTGGCGGATGTAGCTAGCTAAACAGGAGATGCTTTCCCTTATGGAGCAACCCAGCCTCACTTCCCTGGTGGAAGTTAACGTGTCTAACTTAACTTGTCAGTTCCAAAGTTTTCACTTTGCTTCTGGATTGTGATTCGGACATGGATTTGTTTTTGCTCAATAATGATTTTATACCTAATAAAATTGGAAAGGATTGTTTCAGTGTCATCGTTTTTATTAGTCATCATCATTTTCATAATCTGACTCATCAGATCCGAATTAATCCCCGCCACTTCCTCAACTTTACCCTCCACTGACTGTGGAACACTGCTTTCCAATACACATATGATTTTGTGGCACCTGTGGTCCATCAAACAATTAATTAATCAGGTTGAATTGTATACGGGTTTGGAATGAAAGTATTTTCCCAAAGAAATGTGATGTAGTTGACCGGCAATATTTGGTGTTATATAACTCTCTTGCATGATGGCATGCTACTGGGATTGGCACCTTTTATTTTATTTAATGGCTCCTCTTTACTATTTGATTCCCAATATTGTTGAAAGTGAAGAAACTCACACTGTTAACATTGGATATATAGGGTTTTTCATACGGAGTACAGACAAATTCCTCCAACTGATTAATTAAGTCCTCGGTAATGTTTCTACTGTTACAATAATGCATTTTAAGTGATCACTATCTTTTGAGAGGTCTAGCTATCCCTTCATTAAAAATGCTGAACTGAAGTAAAGTCCGAGCCAGTAAAAACATGTAATCCAGGCAGAGCATCAATTAAAAAAGTTCTGGTTTGTGTGACAAACTTGATGGATATGACGCTGTGTATTGCTGCTGCTAAGACCAACATCCATCCAACCTCCATGAAAACTTGGTGACCTCCAATAATCTTTGCATATGATGCATTTATACTCCAGACGCGGTGCAGAAGACTCGACTATTGCTATCGCTAGATCTGACCATAAACGGCGAAGAGATTGACAGCAAGCTCTACGGTCTTCTTCTTTTAAATTAAAACTTTTCAAGTTCTTTGCTAGAGAATAAAGTGATGCATCATATGCAAAGATTATTAGAGGTGATCAAGTTTGCATGGGGTTGAAGAAACCTGTCACTAATTTTATGCAGTTGATGACGGTGTAGTACGTGAAGAGGTGTAAGCATGAGGAAGTAGATACACGGATGGTGTTGCACTTGACGGAAATTGTTAAAAGTATATTTAATGTAAGAATAGTCATCAGAGGTAATGATACAGATGTTTTGGTTACACTTGCACATCATGTTCAACGACTTATGGAAAAGTAACCTCATGTTTGGATCGATGTTAGTCTTAGCAGTAGCAATACACAATGTCATATCAACATAAACATGTTTTTCACACCAGACCTTTTTATTGACGCATTTACTGGCTCAGACTTTACTTCAGCATTTGCTAATAAAGGGATAGCAAGACCTCTCAAAATGTGTGACTTCAAGAATTCTGTACTTTGGGTAACAGTAGAAACATTACTGAGGACTGAATGAGAAATTTGTCTGTGTTCTGTATAGAAAACCCTATATGTCCAATGGCAACAGTGTGAGGAACCATTAGATAAAATAAAAGGTGCCAACCCCAGTAGCATGTCACCATGCAAGAGAGCTCTACAACACAAAATATTGAAGGCCAACTGCGTCACATTTCTTTGGAAAATACTTTTCTTCCTAACTCCTATACAATTCAACCTGATTGAAATGGATGGACTATCTTCGAAGGTAAATACCTAATCATTTAATTTGATGGACCACAGGTGCCACGAAACATCATATGTGTATTGAAAAAGCCGTGATCTACAGCCAGTGGAGGGTAAAAATGAGGAAGTTGCATATGGAGAGGATTTATTCGGACCTGATGAGTCACATGATGAAAATAATAATGACTAAGACAAAAACATGACACTGAAACAATGATTTTCAATTTTATTATGTATAAATGAAAATAGTGAAAATACGTAGAATTGAGGAAGCAATACGGTAACAAAAGTCTTATAGTTTATAACCAAAACGTGATGTAGCAATAATTGTAATATTATGTATTTTAAACTAGGATTAACATATAATACTTGTTCTTGTTTCTTTTTCTGCTCATTGTTAAATTTGGAGTTTAGCAGCCTGTTTCCGTAATATAGTACAATCTTTAACTGTTTTTCATTATCGTTTATTTGTACATATTACAGATATTAATTATAATCTGTCAGTTGAATGACATAAAAAAAATATATCTTCATATTTTATGTATTTTACCAAATAATTACAATTATGACGTCACTATGACGCAATGAAAGGTAATTTGTTTTATGTTGATGCATAATATTACAGTTTATTAAAATACCTTCAATTTGATACCAAACATGATGGGATAGTATATATAGTTATGATGTTAAATCATGATAGTGTTCCCCTACCCCCAAAAATGAACTCTTCAGTAGAAGTGGGTACATATTTTCTTGATAGAAAATATTATAATGCTCAGATAATTACACATCAAAGTTATAGAATATCAATGGCTGAGGGTATATTATTATTTTAAAACAAAAATTAATGACAACACACACAAAATGTAAACCTGAGAAATTTGTATCCGATCGAAATAGCCTTTTTCACTATTTTTAATTTTAAAAAATAGTTTATGACATCATATCTGTACCTAGTGACATCATATTGAAAAATATTTTATATATAATAAAGAATTATCAATAACCTTTAGAATGATACCAAATTTAATGGGTATCTATCGTATTTAGGCGTTATATAATCACGATTCCCTTCCCCTACCCCAAAAAAGTGTTTTTGACAAATACGTTCAGGTGCTCTTAAAAATCCGGGATTTACAAAAAATGTCCAGACCGAATTTTGTAAGAAATGCATTTTATTAATACTGATAATTGCCTTTCAGAAACAAGTTTCAGACCTTTTGGCAAATAAAAGTCAAATAAACCTGTATGAGCTCTGGGACTAGTAGATCAAATTTGTCTATAATAGCTTCCCAAAACATTTCTCTGATGTGGTTTAATGCTGGACAAACACAACATAGATGAATATAGAAATCACGGTAGTTTCTTTCACAAATTTCACAAGTATTTATCGTTTTTCCAGGTGGTATAATCCATAATTTTGCAATAAATTTGGCAAGGTTCAGTTGAGAAGTAATAACTGGGTATTTCCAAATCGAAGCTACGTTAATGGATGAATGTAAAGTTCTAAAAGTTTGAAAGTCACTGTTTTGTATTCTAAGATTAAACTGATGATCTTCATATGTCGCAATAGCACCGTCAATCACTGTTTTCCATTCTTGCCTGTCCGGCAGTGAATGATCTGTAACGTACTGACACAATAAGTATGACAAGCCATACTTATGTAACACTTTCCATATATCTGGTATAAAACCTAATTGATTCCTGGGTGGATCAACACAGTAACTGTATAACCGCTGTAAGAAAACCTGTTTTGTTTTGGTTACATTTTCCAAAGAGCATAATTTATACAAGAATAACAACTTTTTCCTGTCTATTTCAGTGTGTATACGATACAACCCCACCATGCTTTCGCACATATCAGAACGTGTTCTTTGTGGTAGGTTCTGCATGTGCTTGGCAATAAAATGCTGAAAAGTATTAAGTATAGTAAGGTCCGTTTGTTTTAAATTAGTCCACAATTCACATCCATATGTAACAGATGGAAGAACGACCTTTTATATAAGTTAACTAGCACTACTGGATTTAATTTGTTAGCACTAATACCAGCTATACTAAAATACCCATTGCGACCTTTTTCGCATCTTTGCGAGTCCTTTGATTATTTTGGAAAAATACATTTAAATCTATACCTAAATGTGTACACGTTTTGGAAATTGGGACAACATCTGAGCCAAGTAACCAATTATAACAAATATTATCGTACGATTTGACTGAGTTATAGCCATAAACAAGAACACATGACTTAGATACGTTATAGTGGTACTGCCACTTACGTGAATAGTTATAAGCAACATTTAACATGGCTTGCAACCCAACAGGAGTGGTATTTATACATGATAAGTCATCTGCAAAGCAGGGATTAGAACACATAATATTACCTATTTTGCCTGCGTAGTGACACATTTGGAGCTCACGAAGGAGGCCATCTATAAAGACTAGATATAAAAAGGTTGACAAAACCCTCCCTGCCTAACACCTGGGTACTTAAAACACATTCAGACTGTCTGAATTAACAACAACCGCACTCATGGTGTCTGTATGAAGGTCGTCAATAAGACGCCAGAGTTTTCCTTTGACGCCTATACGAGAAAGTTTAACCATGAGACCTTTACGCCAGACCGTATCGAAGGCCTTTTTTGTATCCAAGAACGCTACATACACCTTGGATCCTAGTTCCAGATTACTATATATGGTTTCTTGTAAACAAAAAGAAGCAGTTAGGCAACTCAATCCGCGTTGAAATGCATGCTGATGGCTACTAGGAAAGGCACTGATGAATTGAGTTTGTTCAATACGTCCAATCAAAATTTTTTCAAAAACTTTTTCTAAGGTAGAGAGTAATGCCACGGGTCTATAATTGTCAGGAGATGATTTTGATTTTCCTCCTTCTTTGTAAATGGGCACTATAAGACCGTTTTTCCATCCAGATGGAACTCTGCCTTGTTGCACGATAATATTGAAGAACTATGTAATAATTAGCGTCAGAACATTACCACCGAATTTTAAGTGTTCCGCTTGTACTCTATCGTATCCAGGGGCTTTTCTTACTTTGAGACCTTTAATAATTTTATGCACCTCGAGTGTTGTAATCTCGCCGCCTGGTAATGTCTCATTTGAAGTTAATACCTCGCTTGAAACGTCTTTATATTCGCTGATTATTGAAGCGTTAGATTCCTGTTGAGATTCGTTTGTCTCATTTGATGGAGTGTATATCTCACTGTAATAGTCAGCGAAAGCATTGGCAATGCTGTTTGGATCAGAGCACAGTTTACCGTTATGTATTATTTCTGGGTAAATCTTGGATTTACGTGTCTTCAAACGTTTAACCATACGCCAAAATAGACTAATATCACATTCTGCAGCATGCTGTATATCATGGTATGTACTCTCAAAATATTGAGCTGCTGCGTTGTCCAATGTTTTGCGAAAATGGCGCTTAGCTCGCTTATACTCCGCAAATGATTCATGGGTCATTCCCCTTGGTCTACCCTCAGCCATCCACAATGCTCGTTTCTGTCGCTCCTCTTTATGTGCGAGTTTGACATCTGATGTCCAAAACGGTTTGGTATGAGGATTATATTTTGAGTATGGAACAGTCTTTTTAGCTGATAGAAGTATAACCTCTACACAATTTATCATTAAACACATCTATGTTAGTCATATCACATTCATCAGAAAGTTCATATAACGCAGAACTAAGAACCGTTCTATAGTTATCTTTTATTTGATCTGTAGCGCGGTGCCATGCTGGATGCTTACATGGTGAATTATTCAGTCTGTTCATCCTGGATATTTTAAAACTTGTAAGTATCGGTAAATGATCCGAAGTACTACTGATAGAACCCTCAGCAAGGATTTCACACACAGATTGAGCCACCACTGCTTCGTTACATAACACATAATCAAGCATAGTTTGACATGTACAGTAGGAAAAATGTTCACCTTTACACGAAGGGAGTGTGTTAAGGGGTACTATATTGTTTGACTGAAGAAAATTTTTAAAAATATTTGATTTAGAAGCATTGCTTCTACCTATATCAACACTTCTGCAACTTGCATTAAAGTCACCAGCGAGAACCACTCTACCATATTGAGAGTAATAATTATATAAATCATTAACTACGGTTAATTCGTGTCTGTAATGATCTATAGATTGATCAGATGGCATATATATTGAAAATTAAAAGAATGAAGGGAGATTAGATTAAGTTCTATACCTATAACCCTATTGGACTGTGTTTCAGTAATTTCTCTGATATGAAACTGTAATGACTTTTTGTAAACTATAGCAACACCACCCTTACCACAATGGTAATTGCTATCACCATCAGTTTCTATATGTACCACAGATTTATATTGATAATCAATACTGTCTAAAAACATTTTAGTCTCTGTTTTGAGTTTATGCTCACTAATCAATGCAATGTCACAATTATATTGTTTTAGTAGTTTTGCTAGGCACAATGATGAAGACATTGCACCTCTAACATTCCAGGTCAGAAAATTAACCACTGTCATTAATACTATTAATTGAGACACTAACATTGTGAGTTTAATTTGAATATTCATTAAGGCCATTACGCTCTTCAAGTTCCTGTTGCCACTTAGAATTCGGAAGCCAAGGTCGGCAGATGACTTCTTCCGGCCAGAATTCTGGTGATTCTAGTTTATAAGCCTGACTAGCTACAATATTAAGTTTAGCGCTAACACGTCCTCTTCTTGTTCTAAAAAATTGGAAATGAGTAACTGTTACACCGTTTTCTTCGATATAGTTTATTATGCCAGATCTTGTTGATCTACGATCAATATTGGCCAAGTAATAGCGTGAAATTTTCTTTCGTTTGACACCAAGGAAAATGTCTTCTTTGGAAACAGTCGGTTTAGGGGTGCAACCTCTCTATTAAGGCATGTCATTATTTTATGACATAAAACCAATGTATTGTATGATTTGTAAATAAATTGTTGTGTTTGTTTTTTCTTTTTTTTCTTTATAGAATGCTCAAAATATCAATCAAACAAATCATCTACTCTATCTATCACTATTCCTGAAATGACATCAAATTGTGCTATTTGCAAATCTACAAAGTTGTCAAAGGTTTGTGCATTGGTGCTTTCCGAATAATGTTTACCATTGTCATACTCTCTATTATGGTACAGATCTTTATACCTTTTTATGAACATTTCTGGATGACATCATCAATCTGTGGCTACATCAGATGTTTGTTGAGTGGTCGTAAACTACCTGATGATGTTACTTAGAATACAGTTACTTCTTTGTGTCCAGTATATCACTATCACCATTTCCTCTTCCTGCTTTCACTGGCACAATGATATTATTTAGCTATTAATGTTTTGATTTTTGAAACTCCATATTGCTACCGAAAAATATAAAGACCTGTACGATAATATATGGTACGGCATTGGTTAACATCATTTAAAACCACAAAATGCACTTTGAAGATTGTCTCGCAGCAACCACAAAGTATCGTTTTAGAAAATAGTGTTAGAGTAGATTGTTTGCTTTTATAAAGGTTTGAACCAGACAAAAAGAATAAATTTAAAACAAACATACCAATCCATGTCAAAATCATAATTATAAAGCAAATTAAAAATCTTGAAACTTTCAAATGAAGTTTAACAAACTAACATCCACTATGGAAGTAAGAACAAATGACCTGGAAGGGTAATTGAGCACCCCACACTTTTTAGAAGGAAAGGTACATGGAACTTTGGGACGCCACATACTAGTATCTTTGGTATTTTCGGATACAAAGTCACCATACTATATTGTGATGACAGCCATAAAACTTTTTGAGGGCCTTCATAAGCCAAGGCTTGCACTATTCCTACATCAACAATTCATTTGTTAGTAGTTTCCATCGTTGTATAAACAGATTTAAAGAATGCAGAAGAGAGATGGAATTCCATGTTGCCTTAGAATTTGAACAATTTTATCAATACGAGAGAGAATAAGGCTTAACTGACTAGTTTTATATCAAATGAGTTGAGCAAGAAAGTACTAGGCAAGGAGTCAGTGGTTAGTGGGGGGGTTGCGAATCCAATTACTAGTACTACATTCTTGAGTACAGGGCGAGATACATCAGGTCTTTGTGCAAACCATAAATAGACAGACTCAAGACTTGTTACTTATGCCGAGTGAGATGGATAGAATAACGGATAATGATCAGATGTTTGTATTCTCTTGGTTTTGTTTCACAACTAATCAGTAAGATTTAAGTGAGTACTAGAACAAATAAGAAATCGAAATTTCCAGGAGTCAATAAGAAATATCAGAAGAAAAACATTTAGATCTGTTGGTATTTGATCAACAGACAGTGACTGAGCTTCCAGCATGGGGAGTGTTCCAACAAATTACAGAGCTTGAAAACTCTGGACTGAAAGCTTATGAATATACGATAAAGTCGGTAATGCTGTTATCAAGTGTAGATTCCTTTGTATGTAATCTATTTCAAACTACCAACCCTCAACAAAAACCTTCATGAACTTCACTGTCATATGTTCCGTCATTGCCGCGTTACAAGATAAGTTCCGGTCATGCACAGTAAATACAATAATTATCAGAAAATGATATGATTTGTAATCTGTGTTTATTTCCTCAGTAAAAACTACCATTAACTCTTGTTAGTGGTTGGGAAATTGACCTCCAATATTTATGAATGTGGAATTGTTGAATCTTTGTGATGTGTGTGCAATTTAATTATTGTGAAAAACACATTCTACTGCACAGTTGTTTGTGGATGTGAATCATGCTGGTGTAAAAAGCTTTTGAAGGAGCCAATTAACTAATATATATATTAACAAATTCAATATATTGGTTTATTGTATTAAAACAATGCAGCGCGGTGATTATAAGTCGGCCATCTTGAAAATGGCGGCCATATTGAATTTTACAACCACAGTTTGTTCATAAAATTTGTATTAATATTTAACTGATCAAATACTAGTACCAAATTTCAACTAAAAAGGTTAATTTGTTATTGGATTTTACTTTTAAAATTATCTTTTTTGGTGGCCATCTTGGATTTGGCAGCCATATTTTCATTTAACAGAAAAAGTAAAGGTGAAAACATACTTAGCCTAACTAAGTATATATATATTAAATACAATACGTTGGTTTTATGTCATAAAATAATGACATCCTTTGTTGTATTTGATTTAAAATGCAGCGCGTTAATTGTACGTCGGCCATCTTGAAAATGGCAGCCATATTGAATTTTACAACCAATGTTTATTCATGGAAAATAATTGATCAAATACAAAATTTCAACCTAAAATGTTAAGTGTTTGATTTCATTTTGATTTTTTATACTTAAATTATCTTTTTTGGTGGCCATCTTGGATTGACATCCATATTTTCATTAAACGGAAAAAGACAAGGTGGAAACATAACTAGCCTAACTAAGTACATAAAGGGCAATAAGATCCACCATGTTTCCCGCTTTTAACAAAAAAGTTTAGGGGACCAATAAAGAGGCTACTTTTTTAGATCTGCCCCCCCCCCCTGACTATTATGTGACACCATACCTAAAAGTAGATGTCAGATACACACTATATCTCCACTGTACTGTAGTGTGTGTGGCGCTATACCTTAAGGTCACTATGTTACCACTGTACTGTAGTATGTGGCACCATACCTAAAACTAGATGAAGGATACACACTATGTGATCATTGTACTGCATTATAATATGTGGTAACATACCTAAAGGTAGATGACAGATACACACAATCGAAGAAAATTTGTGAATCTAAATGCAAACATACCATTCTATGTTCTATTGTCATAAACATTGTCAAAAAGACAAAGCAAAACTTTGTCGAAACCGAAAACATACTACAGTTTTACTGGAGATTTTCATTTAGTCGTCGATAGAGAGCAATTTATCAATAGTGACTATAACTATATTTGTTCATTATTTAATTATTTTTATCCTTTTCCATTGTATTCTTGTTTCTGTAAAATAAATATAACATATATATAAAAAAAAATAGTCCGGTTTTAGCGAGCCAGTTACCTCAGTAGTAAGATACGCCCCTTCCACTGAAGAGCAATCCGGATTACTCGACGTGTCCATTTCTTAGATTAGATTTTACATCCGGGGATTTGCAATGGCCGCCTCCATGAAATAGAAGATAAAATTAAGACATGATCTAATTTTTGGAATAGACAGGCAATTAGCGATTTTTGAAATGGTATCTATGCTACAAATACCAATATTTTTATATATTTAAGGTTCTTAATTTCGCAGTTAATTTTACAGGAAGTATCACAGAAACTTGTTTCTTATAGGATACATCAGTACATGTATTTAAAAAATAACACTATGCTTAAACATAACACATAACCGAATTTCGGTAAACGTTCTGAAATTCGGTACGGGATCAGCATTCACGGTTGACTGTGACCATGTCAGAAAATGCAATGGTCAAATAAAGTTTAGGTCCTGTTACACGGTTTAGAGATGACAATGACTGACATTGTATACATCATTCTTTACTTCTACTTCTACATCTATGCTGGACAGGACCTACATACGGTATCACGTCCAATACCGGAATACATGTAGAAAAGAATGGTATAATTACTACTACTATATGTTGTGTTTTTGAAATTATTATTTCCCAGGATTACATCAAAAACAAATAAAAACCAAGGCAGTCAATGTTTTGGATAGCGTGAAGATGAATACCTTGTGTTATGTTTAAGCATAGAGTGTTATTTTTTAAATATCAGAAACAAGTGCCTGTAGGAGGTATGGAACAACTGACGAATCGAATACTAGTCAACTCGTTCCAATTCCAACTTGTTCCAACTGATTTTTGCCAACTCGTTCCACTTTTGACTACCAACTCGTTCCAACTGAATTACCAACTCGTTCCAACTTTTTTGCCAACTCGTTCCAACTACCAACTCGTACCAAATGTCTCAATAAATCTGATTTGACCTACATGCGTTTTTATTTTATTTTATTTTATTTTATTTTATTTTTTTTTTATTTTATTTTATTTTATTTTATTTTATTTTATTTTATTTTCAATAGATAAATATTCCCTTTATTTCAAGTGATAAACACACATTAAACCTGACGTACTAAGAATAGCATAATATAGATAAACAATTAAATTAACAAATAAATACAAATAAATAAATAAAACAGATAAATAATAAATAATATTATGTATTGTGATCACAATTTATTGCTATGTCTTTTTTATCAAGACTGTCGGAACTATTAGATAGATTGGCAACAGATAAACGGATAGTTTGCCCGGTTAACAAGCGCATTAGCAGTGTATCCTTTATTTTTTAAAGGAATTTTAATTTAGTTTCGCAAATAAACCCTTTACTTGTTTTGTAAACATTAGTGTGCGATTGAAAAATGAGGTTGTTTTTCATCTTTTTACCGACAAGTGTGCGTGAAAAATACATGAAAATGGTTTAAAAACAAAGTATTCTGAAACAAGATCAAAAGAATTGATCAACGAAAACTACTCACGATAACAGTAAAAAATAATAACAAACCAATCAGAATGAATGAAATAATAAACACAATAAGAAAAGAAATGAAGAAAGATACAAAAACGAAAAAATGTAACATTAAAAAAAAAAAAAAAGAAATCTCTGCAATATATATCTTTTGGAACTTTGGACTATTATGTCTCTTGAAGAGGATACAGCTGGGCAACGTTGTGATTAATCAAAAATTAGGGGATCCTTGATTTTTAAATCATCTTATATTAAATTAATTATTTAATTATATTAAAAGTTGGAAAAAGTTGTTAAAGGCTAAAATTATTAGAAATTCTTAAATTTGGAATGAGTTGGTAAAAAAATTGGAACGAGTTGGTAAAAAAGTTGGAACGAGTTGGCAATTTAGTTGGAACGAGTTGGTAATTAAAACACAGGTGTAAAAACTCTGCATAAAAAAGTGGAACGAGTTGGTAAAAAAGTTGGAACGAGTTGGCGAAAATCAGTTGGAACGAGTTGGAATTGGAATGAGTTGACCAGATACCGACAAATCCACATCCTTGCTGAGTGTCCCAATTCAGCTGTTGAGGATCGAACCCTTCCCTCCCGGATGAAAAGCGGGCATTATTTCTACCACAAAGCTGAAAGATCCAGACCCGAAAGTCTGGCAGTAAATCACTATAATATATACTATACACAACACAGAGCTGCCAACCAAATTTTGTGTAATTGTGGGCAGACCACAATCCGAACATGTCTAGGTGCATCTCTCCCAAAAGAATTGAAAATTAGATTTTAAAAATATTGTTAGTTGTCATGGATATAGTATTTAATGCGCATAGTTGATTTTTCACCTGCACCCGGTCACAAAATTAATTCATTACACCCTTAGTCCACCCATGTAAATCACTTAATTCGCAGCGATTACAGATGGATTTGAGTGGTAATGAATGAACATTGCCAATCCTCAAACTCTATAGACATTTGCGGGTTGGTCCCTTTTTTGGCGGGTCAGCGGGAATTCATGTCCAAATGAGGGTTGGACCCGCGGGTTGCGGGTCAGTTGGCAGCTCTGACAACACTACAACAGCAGAATAAGCTAAGTTGTACCAGAGAATGACAAGACAATCACACTAAAGATGAATCATCAAACTTAGCTCAAGTGGTGAGCAGTACAAAAAACACTTTCCTTCCAAGTACCATCAGATCTTGCATCTGACATCACCACTATTATTTAGACGTCTGCGAGTACTTATTGTCCTGAACATATTCACCCCTACTTTCCACAATATTGCCCCAATTCAAATACACCCCCATTTCATTCATTATTGCCTCAAATTTTTTTTTTTAAAAATTGCCCCTTTTTTCAGGATGATAAAGTTATCCTGAATATTGAGATTTCAAAAGTACCCAGTTGATGTTTTATGGCAACCAAAGATACATGTATACCTTTAACTGTAAACATATTACTGTTGGAGCCAACAGCAACTGGGCCTATCTCTCTTTTTCTTTTTTTCTGTCTTTGCTTACTTCTTCTCTTTTTTTCTTACCTTGGTAAACTTCATGCACATCCGTCAAAGAATTGACAGTTTGACATACTGATGTAGACGTTTGTAAATATGTATATTGTTTGTATTGCAATGTATTTTGTCATGCATTAATAAAATGTATGACTGTCACAATTGGGAGAAAAATCAATATCCATCGATTGGTGGATAAACCGCCTAGGCAGTTTTGCTACTATATCACTACACATGTGCACTTTAATTGTTTGCCTAAAAATGGGCTTGAAATCGAGTTAAAACAATGACTTTGTTCAAAAAAGTTCATTTCTTTATAGGAAGGCTTGAATTTTCAAGCAGTTACAGCAAACATATACATCTAAAGTTCTGTCTTGTGGAAAAAAATTGTTGTGCATAAAAATTAATATTTACAAGCTCTTAAAGTTGCACTTCCAGTTATAAATCACTCCCTGGTTATGGATATAGAAGTACTGAACAGACTATCTTCAGCTTTCAGTTCCATCATTATTTTTACAAATAAAATTAAGACATTTTGTATCATATGACCTCGAAATGATAGCAAAAGGGGTTAATGTCGGGTTATATCTTTCTTAGTTGTTCACCACAGTGTGGTGATACAAGATTCTGTATCATGAGTGTTTCATAAAACTTGTATTCCGTCAAGTCAAATGGAAAAAACTAGTCTAATGTTAAATAAAACAAATAATCAAAGCAAGTTGTATGATCTACCAGATGTTTAGAAACGAAAGTATTACTAGTGAGATTTGGAATTCTTTGAGTATGTAGTCACATGTGTCACTTACAAGGATAGCATTCCTTTCATTGTCCCCTAATCAAGTGCACAGCCCCCATTTGAGGGAGATCCCAGACCTTATACTGATAGGTTGAATTGTGAGGGAAACAGTAATGTTAAGGAGTTGAAAAAAGGTCCTACACACTCATTATAAAACCATTTCTCTGTTCAGCTGTTCCTGTTAACATCAATGTTAAAGTTGAAAAAAGGTCCTACACACTCATTATAAAACCATTTCTCTGTTCAGCTGTTCCTGTTAACATCAATGTTAAAGAGTTGAAAAAAGGTCCTACACACTCATTATAAAACCATTTCTCTGTTCAGCTGTTCCTGTTAACATCAAATGCATTATTCACTTGAACACTTCTGCTACATCAGTATTTTTAAATTTTTAAATAAAAATGATTTTGTCAAAAGTAGTATCGGCTGGTGTTTTAAAAATTATCCATTGCAAAATAACATAAAAATGAAATCACGTGGGTTAAAAATATATGAAAAGCTCTGTTATTGACACTGATTTTTTATTTTCAGGGAACCCCTATTAAAAATATTAACACCGATTTTATATTTTCAGGAAACCCCTATTAGGGATATTAACACTAATTTTGTATTTTCAGGGAACCCCTATTAAGGATATTGACACTGATTTTGTATTTTCAGGGAACCCCTATTAAGGATATTGTTATTCCAGATAACGCACCAAAAACACTGCTGTTACAAAAACATGTAGATTATATAGCAGCTTATGGAGGGAAGAAGGATGAATATGTAAGTCGGTCTAATGATGATACTTATACAGTATAGACCTGTCCAAAGTTTAACACTGAACTATGTAAAATAGCTCAAGCTCTACTGCCAAGTTACTGAGATATGAATAGCTAGTGGATGAGAGAAAGATAGAAACTGCTGAATATCTGTTGAGGTAACAAGATGCCGAGATGGACTCCAGATACGTCATAAATTTGTCGGGTGTTAAACTTTCAACAGGTCTGTACTATGTAATGAATTCATTGATTTTAGCTCAACTGGCAATAGACAGCTGAGCTTATGGCATGGCAAAGCATGCCTCTGTGCGTCTGTGCGTAAACTTTAATTTTCTCCTCTGGAAACAATTGGGCAATTGAAACCCAAAGTCAATATATCTAAAACAAAAGTTCTTATGTTTAGTAAGAGAAAAATAATCCTTTACCTGTGCTAAAGTTTGGTGGGGACATTTTGGATTGTGTGGACAGCTATTGTTACTTGGGTATATTTTTCAATAGAAATGGAAACTTTTTTACAGCTAGGAAAAGCCTTCATGACCAAGCATGTAAAGCTCTATTCGGTGTGTATAGAAAGTTAGAAAATACCCAATTGTCAATCGAATGTCAACTGGATCTATTTGATAAATTGGTTTTACCAATATTAGTTTACACTTGTGAAATTTGGGGTTTTGAAAAATTATAATTGGTAGAAAAAATACATATACAATACTGTTAAAAAATCCTTAAACTTAAAACAAATACACCAACATATATGGTATATGGTGAACTCGGGAGGTATCCATTACATGTACAAATATATAAAAGGGTGGTTTCATTTTGGTATAACATAGTATTTTCAGAAAATGAATTAACTAATTATTGTTATAGATTATTACTTTGTCGACATAATGAGGGGAAAAAATAAAAGCATTGTTGAATTCGGTTGGTTTTAGCAATATGTGGGAGTCTCAAGGGTTTTTTGTCAACAAAAAATGGTTAATTAATTCTTTTGAACAAAAACTGAGAGACCAGTTTTGCCAAAGCTGGTATTCTCAAATTGAACAGTCAAACAAAGCTATAATATATAGAATCTATAAGGATAAATTTGGTTTTGAAAATTACCTTACCGGTAATTTTTTACCTGTTAATTTTAGATTAATCTTTGTAAGGTTCAGAACTACAAAATGGTACCGTAACTGGTATAAGATATCTGGTGTCCTAGGCCCAAGTTTCATAATAATTTCTTAACTAACAATAATCTTAACTTCAATCTAGCAAATTTGAAATCCTAATACTTTTGTTAATTTAAAATTATTTAAGATGTTGTTTCAAAGATCACTTCAAGCTTATAACATTTGCATTTCCTTTTGTCAAAAATTGTTATTTTTAGTTTTAAGAAACATTACCAAAATTTGCCAAATTTAAGTTAAGGAAAATCTAAGTTAAGAAATAATTGTGAAATTGGAACGTAGTCTTACAGGGATGAAGGTTAGCAGGGGCCTGGTAACCAATGACTACTAAAATTCAGTCTGGGCCTCCCTAATATTTACATGTTTTAGCTATTTATTAATATTGAAAAATCTTGAATGAAGTGAGCTTGGCCTCTAACTCAAAATAGTTAGGCCTCATCCCTTGTCTTAGATTTTCTTTTTTTCTGCAGGGATCAAAGTTGCACCTAAAATAGTAGCCATGGCAACTAAAATTTTGATTTTGCTACCATTACTGTGCTATAAGTCACCAATTTGGCTAGTGGCTACCAAATTGTCCATCATTAAAATCTGACTGACCATTTCTGGTTTAAAAAATGGTCGTCCACAAACAAAACTATGAGGGATTACCAAAAGAATGGTTAGACACAATAAACTAGTTTGCAGTAAAAACAACAAACAACTGTAATTTTACTTTCTAGAAAAAGAAACAACAACCAATTTGTTTTTTTTTAATTTTCTTTACAATTTTATTATTATTATTATTATTTTCTTTTTTGGCAACTTAAATCTTATATTGGCACATGAGAATTGTTAACAAGGAGTCACTGTGGCACCTAGATTAAAAACGTCACTTTGAGCCCTGTTCTGTGTGTATTATAGGAATACAGTATAACAGAATACCTTCGTATGAGTGGCATATACTGGGGACTGACCGTGATGGACTTGATGGGACATTTGGACAAAATGAACAAAACTGAAGTCTTACAATTTGTACAACAGTGTCAACACGAGTGTGGCGGTATCGGGGCCAGTATTGGACATGATCCTCACTTACTTTATACACTTAGCGCTGTACAGGTACATATAGAAGTTTATATTATTATACCAAATAATAAATTCTATACTTATGATTGGTTAAATTTAATCACATGATCAAAAGGATAAATCTTCATGTCCCCCTTCTGTACCCCTCTTTAAAATCCAAAGAAACTTTCTGGGAAGAAGATTTTAAGATCCACAAAAATGACTGCATGCAGTCAGTCAGGTTTTCAATACTTTCTGAGGCCAACATCTCTGAATAAGTGTTGGAAAATGATACAAAAAAACCCTCTCAGAACCCCATAAATATACTTTCTGTAAACGAGTTATCGCTCTTTGAAAACTACAGACAATCATGGTCGCCTCCACAAGTGAGAACATGGATGAAGCAGGCATAAGTGGGAGCTACATCATTATTTTTAAAGCATCAGCCATGCTGAATGCTTTATAGCGATCGTTGGATTTTTTCGTATTTAGCGCCGCTCTCATTTCACCTTGACAGCCAATCAAATCCTTCGTTTCGACTGAAATTACGGGAATTTCCATATACGGTATCCCAGGTATGTATAAACTCTAATCTGAGTGATTGGGTCTCCCGGAAAGTTACGAAAGCAATGTTTTCATATGTACACATGTGCCGATCTGAAATGTATTCATACACGTATTAGTCCGTAATTGTTTTTGCTTGATATATATTTTAATTCTTCACTTTTGTATAAAAACCATAAAAATCCATGAAGTATACGCCCCTCGGAAAGCCCAACAAAAATGACGATCTTGTCAGTTCGCGCCGACGTTCTTCTTTTTCACCTACAGTGCTGTACATGTGGTTGTTTTACAGTCGCCGCCATATTGGATTTTTTTAATTTACGCAAAGTGACATCGATAAATAAACACAAAGTATGCTCATTAAACAGTTTTAAGTTAAATAACTCCAAACATGGATCACATTTGATGATAAATTATATATATTTTTTTAAAAATTGATTGTCAATAATATTTCGTGTTTGGGATATCCCGACCTGGTTCATTAATATTCATCATAACGTCACGAGGATTTTCCCGCTTTCATTGGGTATTAAAATTCATTCCTGTCAGTTTGCCGGTAGCGAAATTATGCATAACAAAAAAGTAGAAATCAAAGATTAATCCCAAAAATGTGATACGAAACTGAAAGAAGAAGTTTATTTACAAGTTATTGGCTATGTTGATAAATCGTTTGTGACTCGTGAAGTTGTGTAGGATATCGATACCGTAGTTCGTATGCAAATTAGCCATGTGTTTGGGGGCATGGCATTTGACACCCGATGCCCCTGCTTAAATGTATTCACATAGCGTAGTGACTGACCTTTTTAGTCCAGTACACCCTTGCCCCTTTTAAAATGATCATGACACCCTGTCCTTTTCAGTTATCAGTTTAATATAAAAACGACATGCTTTATTCTCGAATCTCTGCTACATACTTCCGATCTTCCGCACACTCCACTTCTCACCATATGTCTCCGAAGACAGACAATTTCATCATCAATGTTCATTTAAATACCCTTTCCAGTTGTTTATTTTGAAACAACAAAATAAATCGCAAGAAGGAACAACTTGAAATCAAAATCTAAACAAAACTGAAAAAAACGATGTTTTAAAATTTTCAGATAAAATTTATTTACCTTGTTACAAGTCCTTATTAGATCGTTTTACAGTGGATATCCGATTAAAGTTGTTGTCAGTAGTTTAATCCATGGTTTTTACAACCTTTGATTTCCTTTAATGAAGCCATATTACTTTATTTCACATAAAATGTGGCCACTGGACATGGAGGAAAACTGAAACAAAACAGTTATTGTGCTTTTATAAGTTCTTCCGATTTCTAGAGCACCGTTGGTGAAGTAGAACAGAAACTAAGGGCGGGGAAAATATGGTACCAATCTTGTGAACTCAACTCCTCTTACAGTTTTCAACCAAAAACCTTGAAACTTCACAGAATGTTTATATATATATTGAGGATGTGCACCTGACTTTATGGAAATATTTCAAGATTTTTTCCCCATTTTTCAAGACTTTGAAACTTAGTCACTTTTAGCAAGTATTTGAATGGGGGTACCTACTTTGTGAACTCAACTCCTCTTACAGATTTCAACCAAAAACCTTGAAACTTCACAGAATGTTAATATATATTGAGGATGTGACCTGACTTTATGGAAATATTTCAAGATTTTTTCCCCCATTTTTCCAGACTTTAAAACTTAGTCACTTTTTAGCAAGTATTTGAATGGGGGTACCTACTTTGTGAACTCAACTCCTCTTGCAGTTTTCAACCAAAAGCCTTGAAACTTCACAGAATGTTTATATATATATTGAAGATGTGCACCTGACTTTATGGAAATATTTCAAGATTTTTCTCCATTTTTCCAGACTTTGAAACTTAGTCACTTTTTAGCAAGTATTAGAATGGGGGTACCTACTTTGTGAACTCAACTCCTCTTATAGTTTCTCTTAAATTCAAAGTAATTTTATTGTAACATTTTAGTTGTCTAAATAATAATCAATTAATTTTCAATTAATCCTATTCAGAAATATTTCCCCCTTTTGTACTCAATTCTTGTCAACGAACTTTTTTTGAAAGAGACAGTTGCCTGGACAACTTCTGTAATTGGGAGGTACAGATTATTAGCTTATTGTGTCAGGATGGTTTATACCAATTCAGGCTTTTGAAGCTCACTTGGACAATTTATATATATTCAACAATAATTTTAAATACATTTAAATTATTTCTAAAACAAAGGTTTTATTTTTTTTTATTTTTTTTCAAATTAATTGTGAATTCAATGAATAAAATTAATGACTTCAACAATGGTTAATCTGTCAGTTGCAAGTCAAGGGAAATAGCTGGTCATGGTGAAACTTTTTTTTTGTGATGATGACACTATGGCGATGATGATGTGGCATGATGATCTGGTGAAGATGATGACAATAATAATGATGATGATGACATTCAGTTCTGCTGCTGCCGATGATGATGATGATGTCACCATGATGATGATGATATGACATGAGGAGATATAATGATGATGATAATGATGATGATGATGATGATGATGTCACCATGATGATGATGTGACACGAGGAGATATGATAATGATGTTGATGATGGTGATGACATGAGTTCTGTTGATGCCGATGATGATAATGATTATCGTGATGAAGAAGATGATAGTGATGGTGGTGATGAAAATAAGCTCTGCTGCTATGAATGATGATGGTGATGATAACGATGTGACTTGACGAACTATGATGATGATTATGATGGTGACATGAGTTCTGTTGCTACCGATGATGATGATGGTGGCAATGATGACATTCAGTACTGCTGAGCACTGCCCATAGTATGATGATGATGATGATGATGATGATGATGATGATGATGATGATGATGAAGATGGTGATGATGATGATGATGATGGTGGCAATGATGACATTCAGTACTGCTGAGCACTGCCCATAGTATGATGATGATGATGATGAAGATGGTGGTGATGATGATGATGGTGGTGGTGATGACATTCAGTTCTGCTGCTGTCGATGATAATTATTCACGATGATGATGATGATAACAAAGCCAATGTGTTCATGCTGATGATGTGACATGATGATGATGATGATGATGACATTCAGTACTGCTGCTGCTGATAATGATGATGATTATGTGACACAAAGAGCAATGATGATGATGTGACCATATTAATGATGTAACATGAGGATTTCTGAAAATGATTAATATAATGGTGGTGGTGATTGTCATGGCATGGGTTCTACTGCTGCTGCTAATGACGACGATGATGATGATGATGATGATATCTTCATGTTGATGATCAAAATGTGATATGAGGAGTGATAATGATGATGATGGTGGTGATTATAGATCCAGTTTGGGTTTTCTTCCAGTCAACTGCGTTTTAGTGGAGCTATGCCCCTTTCACTTTGTGAATTTTATCAAAATGATGGTTTCTCTGGACTTTTTTCCGTTACGCTTGAGATATTTCACTCAGATTTGGGGGCGGGTCTTTAGTAGCCTCTCTTGGTTTTTGAAAAATTGAAAATTTATATTTATGCGAATTACTTAGTTTACTCAATTGATAAACATTGCGTGTCATGTCCATTTTGACCATTGTAACATATTTATACGTTAGAACCTAACAACTTGCATAAAAAGCAGACTTGTTGTTAGAAGCTTCCCGATCACAGTATCTATTATTTGCATGATTTTCATTTGTTACTGATTCATTAGACAAATCTCAGTTTCAAGTGCACATTTTTTTTATCAAATTGCTCAGTTTAGCTGATGCTTCAGTACCTTCAGTACTTTGATTATTTTTATAGAATTTCACTTTATAGAAAATTTTATTTTTGAAATATTTCACTTTATAGAAAATGTTATTTTTATAACATTTCACTTTTCTATAAAATGCCAGATCATGTCGGTATAATATATTTATTGCCCACTTAACATATTTATTGCCCACTTATGAGAGAGACATGAAGATTTGTTTAGCCTCAGAAAGTCACGTATATAGTCATTAGCCTTTTTTTACAGCATGGGCTTTGAATGATTTGTCACTTAACAAATTAAGGTGTGTATTTTGATACTCTATAGCTAAGATAATGAGATTCAATCTTAGATTTGATCCGTTTTACCATTGAGGTAGCTCAGTTGGTAGAGTGCTTACTCCATAAGTGGGAGGTCAAGGGTTTGAACCCCGACCCCGTCTGACCCACGACTTGAAAGTGGGTAGTGACTGTTCTTTCGCCAAGTACTCGGCATTACGCAATGAAAGTCACCGTTCTTTAGGATGGGAACTTAAATAAACGAGGCCCCGTGTCATGGTAGGCTTGGCACGATAAAGAACACTGCTGTATAATGCCATAAGCGCAATGCAACGCACAGGCAATTAAGTGAAATATTCTTGACTAGGACATCAACATTACTCAACTCAACTCAACTCAACTCTATATTAGGAATGATGGGGGGTAATATCTTTTTCAAGAGACTGCTGTAGTTGAGTTACATTACATTCACACCAGAAGCATGAGAAGTAATGTTTAGTTTTTAGTGTTTTTTGGTTGGATGCACTCTGCACTGGCCTTTAAATCTGAGTTTCTAAATCATCTGGGAGCTGTGCTATTTTTTTCTATAATTATTATAGCAATGTAATATATTACATTTGTTGCAGGTGATTATATTTATATTAATAAATAAAATGCATGATACATTCCTAAAACATTGTGGAGATTGTGTGGACCAATGCCAATACCAACGTCCCATTATATTCAAGTTTTTATAAATTTTTACACAAAAAATGACAAGTCACTAAATTTTTTAACTGGGGTCGCAAATTTTAAAATATAGATTGAATTTTTCACATATTGTGTGCTTAAATTCCAACCATGAAAGTTTGTTTTGATGCAGGTACTGCAGTTTGCCCAGCAAATCCAGTACAACATCTCAATGTAGCAAAAAAACCACCATGACACAAACACCAATCTAATTTAATTTTTACTTACAGATTTTGACTTTGTATGATGCGTTAGACACCCTTAATACTGACAAGGTTGTAGAATATATACAAAACTTACAGCAAGAAGATGGCAGTTTCTATGGTGACAAATGGGGTATAACTTAAGGCCAGTTTACACTGAATGCAAGACATATATGACTTGCTGTATGTGATCTTTCCTTTTACCTATGTTTGACATACCAATTGGAACAAGTTTCATCTGACAAGTCATATGTGTCTTAAATTTTAATGACACATGTCTCAAATTTATACTTAATGTTTTGTCATATATATCTTTACAAATAGTATAAACTTGGCTTGAATTGGAGACATACAGTACAGGCCTGTTGAAAGTTAAAACTTTAGTGCCGAATTGTCACTATTTTTTTATATTATACAATCCATTTCTGTCAGATGTTCAGTCCCTCGACCACTAGGGAACATGGGATCAGCTGCTCTACCACTCATTAGCTAGTGGCTGAGACTCTGCTGGTGAAGGGCCAGATTAGTTGGCAAGCTGTGGACAACTCAAAGTGCCGAGGGGCAGAATGAGTTGCTAAACTATGGACAGCTCCAATTACTGATGGGGCCGAGAGATGGCTAACTTTTTGGCCACTAGTTAAAAAGTCACTTTGAGTCCTGCAAAAGCTAGTTCATGTTATAAAACAATCACATATGACAAGTCATATACAGTCAAACCTGCCTTAAATGTCACCTGTTTATGATAAGGGCCACCTGATTTTAAAGTCCAATAATTTTATCCTAACTGCTTTTTATTCATGTTATTTGAACTTGTATATCACGTATGTAAGGACCAACTATCCATGTAGGTCACTATAATGGTTCCTTTACATACAGGTTTGACTGTATGATTTACCTGTATGGTAGGACCACCTGTCTATAAAGACCACTGTTATTGGGGTTTTTGATGGCTTTTATAGGCAGGTTTGACTGTATGATTTGCCTGTATGGTAGGACCACCTGTCTATAAAGACCACTGTTATTGGAGTTTTTTGATGGCTTTTATAGGCAGGTTTGACTATGATTTGCCTGTATGGTAGGACCACCTGTCTATAAAGACCACTGTTATTGGGTTTTTTTGATGGCTTTTATGGGCAGGTATGACTGTATGGTTTGCCTGTATGGTAGGACCACCTGTCTATAAAGACCACTGTTATTGGGATTTGTTGATGGCTTTTTTAGGCAGGTTTGACTATGATTTGCCTGTATGGTAGGACCACCTGTATATAAAGACCACTGTTATTGGGGTTTTTTGATGGCTTTTATAGGCAGGTTTGACTATGATTTGCATGTATGTTAGGACTACCTGTCTATAAAGACCACTGTTACTGGATTTTTTGGATGGCTTTTATAGACAGGATTGACTGTATGTCTTAAGCTACAAAGTAAACTGGACTTTATATGTATTTATTTTTCTCCTTATCATAGTTATCTTGAGTATTAATGTTGACATTTCTATGTAGTCTCAGCAATGTATAAAATGGGCTTTCTAAGTTTAGACAGTCCAATATCGTCATCAAAAGGTCAATATGTAATTATGTTATTCTATAAAAATTGTATTATACAGTAAAACCTCGTTTTAATGCCCTTCGATAACTTTGCCACCTCGCTTATCGCCACACTATTTTGAAGTCCCAAAATCCATTTTGTTGATGTTTTTCTTTACCGCCTCCCCAGATTTATCGCCAAACCCCTTTATAACGCCAAAATTTGACTGAACAAATGGTGGCAATGAATAGAGGTTTTACTGTACTACATTTGTATTGAAAAAAACGGCAGGTCCATTGGACTTTCAGAGTTTCAATATCAAGGGTCCTTAAATATAAAATCAATAGGTCCTGGACCTGGGATTTGGTGAATTTTGAACCCCTGTGTAAGCTATGTAACAAGAAAGAGTTAGAACCTGATTTATTTGATAATCAAATGAGACTTAAAAGAAAGACCTGTGTTGGCCCACAGAAAGTATGAAAATATATTAAAAAAATATTTTTCTTGTTAGGGCATATAAAACAAGGACATGTATATTGAATATAAGTTATCTGAAAGTACTTAAAGTATTTATATTGTAAGTTATGGTTTCTATTATAGGTGAAGTTGACACAAGGTTTTCATTTTGTGCTGTGGCATGTCTGTCTTTGTTGGTAAGTTACAAATATTTTAATGCTCAGATGACAAAAAGTGTGTGTGTGTGTGGGGGGGGGCAGATTTATTTCCCACTGTCCATCTATTTGACCATCTGGAGATGGGTATATGGCATGTCCAGATATCTTCTTCAGTTCTAGAGTTAAAAATATTTTTATACTCCCATTACAAAAAGTCTTTGGCAAATTTATTTACCACTACCCATCTATTTGATCGCCTGGAGAAGTATATGGCTTGTCAAGCTATCTTTCTAGTTTGAGAGATATAAAATTTATATTTGGTAGGATGTTTGAACATGTAGAGAAGACATGCAGGGCCAAAGGATTAGAATTTTTAATTCTTTTTTAGATATTCTTAAAGTTACTTAATAAGTGATCTGTTAGCCATGGTCAGTTTTCAAAAGTTTGTGAGAGGTTGTGGGTTCTGAATCCCAGCTTGGTCTGATCAAGACTTGAAAATAGGTAGTGACTGTTCTTTTGTCAAGCACTCAGGGTTTAGAAATGAAAGTCACAGGGTTCTTAAGAACAGATTTTAAAAACCTTTGCCCTGTGTCACTGCAATCCCAATTGACGTATCGCCAGCCACGCCCACAATATTCCGACAAAGGCCGCCATCATGGTAGCAAAGCGTCACTGTTCATTCTTTTTGCGTGTAATTCAAGCATGCCAGACCTTTGTCGAAACATTGTGGGACTGGTTAGCAATACATCAATTTATTCAATCAATCAATCAATCATTGAGCTGGGATGTGTTGTATTTCTTTGTCACCTAGACATTCAATTTTACATCTGGTAAATAAATGAGGAACAGCTAATATTCTGGAGGTAAACCTTGCAGTGGGGCTAAGAATTTATATCAACCCGGTATAGATTGGTGAACTATTTAGCAAACAAGCGTCTCTTTCATTATCACAAATAACAAAAATAATTACTTCACTAACTAAGAAGTGGTGTTCAATGAAAGACAGAGACATAATTGTATCTTAAGTGTGGTTAGTGATATGCATCTAGTGTAGAAGAGATCTAACATCTCTAGATCCATGTAGGTGAAAGGGAGAGTCGAGTATGTAAATCTTTCCTTGCCAGTACATAACACCTACACTACCAAGACTCTTTCAATGCCTCCACATGACAATAAACAGTAAATGAGATATACCATTCCAGGCTAAATTGAAGGGTATTTTGGAGTAGCAAGGACCTCAGAGACGCAGTGTGTAGGCCCACTGGCGTGTGGACATGCCCTTACACTCATCAACCTTGCCCCAACTATGGGTAAATAGTCGTTCAGTTAAGGAATGTTAGCCTTGGACGGCAACTCAACTAGGAGAAGACAAACTTTGATTTCAAAATCTGAGTAGATCTTGACTCATCAGCCTTGGAAGGTAGTGATCTATAGGATGGATACCTAGAAGAAATGTCCCTGGTCCTCCTGGTAGGGAGGTGAGCATGAGGCTAATAACCTCATCTCAGAGGCTAATAACTTCATCTCATAAAAAAAACTTATTACAGAAATCAACACAAGAAATCAACCAACAGCAGGAATCTTGGAGGTGATAAATTTAGAGAGGTTTATAAAGAAAAACAAAGTAAAAATAGTTTTTGGACTTAAGTGACACATTATTGTGGGGCAATATAATGAGGCTTTATTGTATATATTTTAAACTATCCTTTCTTTCTTATTCAGGGACGACTTGATGCAATAGATGTGGACAAGGCTGTAGAATTTGTACTTTCCTGTATGAACTTTGATGGTGGATTTGGTTGCCGCCCTGGTAGTGAATCACATTCTGGTCAGATCTACTGCTGTGTTGGTTTCCTTGCCATTACTGGTCATCTACATCATATAAATGCTGATTTACTTGGATGGTGGCTTTGTGAGCGTCAGCTCCCGTCTGGAGGTTTAAATGGTACATAAGTACTTAATCAGTATGAGGTTTGCCTGCATGCCTTTTGATCACTATCACAAAATGTGCAAAAACAGTATGAAAAAAACCCACTTATTTTCTCTAATTTCTATAACCTCAGTACCAGAAATAGGTGTAAAACTCCTATAATACAGTTGTGGTAAGGCAGTAGATGGTGAAGGAAACTGGAGTGACTGGAGAATTTTCTCACTTACTAGTAAGTGGATTTTGAACCTAGGTAGTGAGATGCAGTCTGATCCTGTGCTTTAGACCACATGGCCACCAAAGCCCAGTATCAGTGAGTTGTTGGTTAGTTGTAATATCTCAGCTATCCAGGGCTGGAACAAATTTTATAATCTCTATCTAAAAACAAGTTTGTTTATGTGTTAGATGAGCGAGTGTTTTATTGTCTGCTTTGTACAAGTGTGCACTAACTTTAAGGTTAAAACTAACATAATCATATGCCACAGATGCTTATTCCCAAAGTCACGTTATACTGACACGAAGTGAAATAGTGGATATTTTTGTCCTTTTCATACCAGATTTGAGGTCATGACCTCTGGCTCGTGAGACAGATGCTCTACCACTGAGCCATCAACACCTAGTATTAGTAGGGATTTCCATCATGACATCATCAATTCATCAGGTTTAAATAGTTGGAAGAATTATTAAAATCTTTATTAAATCATTATATTATGGAGAAGGATGATGCAGCTGAATTAATTTATTTCAGTAAAGCTTTTCAGTTTTTCACCAGTAGAGTAATTATTGTAGAGTAATTATCCAACCCTAACACCCCACACCACCCTGATTCCCCACCACATCCCAATCCCCCACCCTGGAAAACAAAGTTTAGGGGGTATCCTATCACTATTTGTACACAATTGTAAACCAACTTAGACGATGTGTCAATCAACTCCCAAGTTATACCCCCCACAAACCAACAAACTAGTTTGAGGGGGGTATACAGGAATCACCATGTCTGTCTGTCCATGTAAAATTGTTTCCAGGCCATATCTCATAATTGTTTTGTAGGACTGTCATAAAACTTCACATGAATAATTTTGATGGTCCAAAGGTGTGTCATGACCTTGAACCAAGGTCATATTGGAGAGGCCAAGGTCACCGAAAAACATTAAATGTTGGAGGGGGAGGTATTTGGCTCTCAACATGCTCAAGAGACAGTTCTAGTTTTAAGTTGTCTAAAGAATTTTGGAAATCAACTCTCAAGCTTTAAATTATCCAACAAAGGCCCAGCATGCTTGAATTACACACAAAAAGAATGAAAACCTGGCCTGAATTGTGCCAGTTAATGATGTCACTGACACTAGTATACCATAAGTTGCCATGGTGCTGCTTTGGTACTGTGATGGTGGCCAGTGTCAAAACATAAAAGGCATGGCTGGCGATACATTTATTATTCCCCACCTTTAGAAGCAAGACAGGAGATATTTATTTAAAATCCCTTCTGTCTTTGCTTCAATCCATCCAGACACTTCTTGTCTGGAGTAATTCTCAGAAACTATGAAACAGTATCTTATAAATTATGGTGAAAAGCATCAGCGTTAATAGGAGATGCCCATTATATTATCATTGACCCAAAATTAGTTTGCTCATTTCTTAGGAGTTATGGCCCTTTTAAAGTGAGTGCAAACCTAATAGCAGGAGATTCTAATTCACTAAATTTGCTTGTTTATTTTTATTTTTAGGTCGCCCAGAAAAGTTACCAGATGTTTGTTACTCATGGTGGGTTTTAACTTCTCTGAAAATTATAGGAAAACTACACTGGATAGATAAGGTAAAACTTATATAAAAGTTAACTAATTTTAGCTCACCTGGGCTGAAAGCCTTTTTATGATTCCCCTTGATAACATTGTAAGCCATTATTATGTCCTTCAATAACTTTATCACCACACTAAAACCTAATTGATATCAGTTGTTATAATACCACATAAAAATAAAAAAAACCAATATGATCTGTAATTTGATTGGTTCGTTGGTGCATGTGATCAGGGTGGAGAAAAGATTGTGTAGCCCTTGGAAAATATTACCTGTTGCGGGTAAACGGATGTTAATATCTCCCTCACTCAAAGGCAATATATGTATATAATATCCCTCAATAACTTTATCACCTCACATATTACTATGGTACTGTAAAAACATTTTAATATTCCCTTCAATAACTACCATCTTAGAGAGAGACAGACAGACAGACAGAGAGACACATAAAGAGAGAGACTGCATGTGTGTCATGCACATCTTGATCTTCTGTTTTATAATTAAGTTTTGTGAATATTTTATGTTTTGATTGGATAATTCTGTTTGATTCAATTCTGGATGAAGTTAATGATGTCATAATCAAGCCAGTGGGACGTAACTTTGTGATATAGCCATAGATACTGTATATCAGAAAAAATCTAAATAATGTTAGTGTTGGTTTCATTTGAATTTGAACTTAACCAAATTTAATTATAACCATTGATTCACTAAGTATGAACTTAACCATGTACACAGTCTCTGTTTGTGTCAGTTCTCTTTGAAGCAAACAAAAATTAGAAATGATGCTTTATTAATTATTATGTACCAGCTAAATTTAGAATAAACTCTTATTAATATAACCAATGATTTTGCCTTTATCTGATTGGCTGAAAATGCAGGGATATGTCCACCGAGCAAAAGGGCATGCAAATAATGTCCACCGAGCAAAAGGGCATGCAAATAATGTCCACCGAGCAAAAAGGCATGCAAATAATGTTCACCGAGCAATAGGGCATCAGATAATGTTCACCGAGCAAAAGGGCATGCAAATAATGTCCACCGAGCAAAAGGGCATGCAAATAATGTCCACCGAGCAAAAAGGCATGCAAATAATGTTCACCGAGCAATAGGGCATGCAAATAATGTTCACTGAGCAAAAAGGCATGCAAATAATGTCGACCAAGCAAAAGGGCATGCAAATAATGTTGACCGAGCAAAAGGGCACTCAAAGTTATGTAATGTAGCGTTAAAGTAATATGATCGTAAGTGACTAAATTAAAGTGAAATAACTTTAATAGAATGTGTTATTTAATTCCAATTTCATTGGTATTAAATCAATATTTTTACCTTATTTGCTGTAATCAAAATATATATGTAAAAGGAAAGAGAAAAAATGCAGGGTCGGACCAGAGATCCAACCTTAGACCTCCGACACTATAGGCGAGTGCTCTTCCACTGAGATACCCAGACTGCTACCCCTGTTATTTTTAAGTTTTTCACTGTCCCAAGTGAAACATCTCACAATTCCCTTGGATGGACTTTATTTAGCCCGTTATTGCCACCACTACCAAGAACCACATTGGCCACCATACTGTAATAGCAAGAATAAAAATGCAGGGTCAGACTGTGGATCAAACCCAGGACCTCCAACACTAAACATGAGTACTGTACCTCGTAGCTACCCAGGCTGCTAGGTATAGTTGTGTTTGAAATTTTATTTAATATCAGTAGGTTTACCAAGTATTTGAAGATAAAGATTTTGTAAATTTTTAATACTAATAAAAATCATTTGTCATATAATAAAAAATTATTGGCTTTCTATTAGGTAGACATAAAGATTTATCAACCTCAGTTGGATTACTCTTTGTGACATCATGGGGACTTTGGGATTTGTCAAATGTAAACAAAAAAATGACATCACTACACAGTACCAATGTCATGATGTAGGTTGAGTCCTATTTAAGTAGTCGCATCATTACTTGTCTCGCAAGCGTAACTTGTACTGATACATAGGTTGAGTCCTATTTAAGTAGTTGCATCATTACTTGTCCTGCAAGTGTAACTCTTACTGATACATAGGTTGAGTCCTATTGAAGTAGTTGCATCACTACTTGTCTCGCAAGTGTAACTTGTACTGATACATAGGTTGAGTCCTATTTAAGTAGTTGCATCACTACTTGTCTCGCAAGCGTAACTTGTACTGATACATAGGTTGAGTCCTATTTAAGTAGTTGCATCACTACTTGTCTCGCAAGTGTAACTCTTACTGATACATAGGTTGAGTCCTATTTAAGTAGTTGCATCACTACTTGTCTCGCAAGCGTAACTTGTACTGATACATAGGTTGAGTCCTATTTAAGTAGTTGCATCATTACTTGTCCTGCAAGTGTAACTCTTACTGATACATAGGTTGAGTCCTATTGAAGTAGTTGCATCACTACTTGTCTCGCAAGTGTAACTTGTACTGATACATAGGTTGAGTCCTATTTAAGTAGTTGCATCACTACTTGTCTCGCAAGCGTAACTTGTACTGATACATAGGTTGAGTCCTATTTAAGTAGTTGCATCACTACTTGTCTCGCAAGTGTAACTCTTACTGATACATAGGTTGAGTCCTATTTAAGTAGTTGCATCACTACTTGTCTCGCAAGCGTAACTTGTACTGATACATAGGTTGAGTCCTATTGAAGTAGTTGCATCACTACTTGTCTCGCAAGTGTAACTCTTACTGATACATAGGTTGAGTCCTATTTAAGTAGTTGCATCACTACTTGTCTCGCAAGCGTAACTTGTACTGATACATAGGTTGAGTCCTATTTAAGTAGTTGCATCGCTACTTGTCTCGCAAGCGTAACTTGTACTGATACATAGGTTGAGTCCTATTTAAGTAGTTGCATCACTACTTGTCCTGCAAGTGTAACTCTTACTGATACATAGGTTGAGTCCTATTTAAGTAGTTGCATCATTACTTGTCTCGCAAGTGTAACTCTTACTGATACATAGGTTGAGTCCTATTGAAGTAGTTGCATCATTACTTGTCTCGCAAGTGTAACTCTTACTGATACATAGGTTGAGTCCTATTTAAGTAGTTGCATCATTACTTGTCTTGCAGGCGTAACTGGTACTGATACATAGGTTGAGTCCTATTGAAGTAGTTGCATCACTACTTGACTCGCAAGTGTAACTCTTACTGATACATAGGTTGAGTCCTATTTAAGTAGTTGCATCACTACTTGTCCTGCAAGTGTAACTCTTACTGATACATAGGTTGAGTCCTATTTAAGTAGTTGCATCACTACTTGACTCGCAAGTGTAACTCTTACTGATACATAGGTTGAGTCCTATTTAAGAAGTTGCATCACTACTTGTCCTGCAAGTGTAACTCTTACTGATACATAGGTTGAGTCCTATTTAAGTAGTTGCATCACTACTTGTCTCGCAAGTGTAACTCTTACTGATACATAGGTTGAGTCCTATTTAAGTAGTTGCATCATTACTTGTCTTGCAGGCGTAACTCGTACTGATACATAGGTTGAGTCCTATTGAAGTAGTTGCATCACTACTTGTCTCGCAAGTGTAACTCTTACTGATACATAGGTTGAGTCCTATTTAAGTAGTTGCATCACTACTTGTCTCGCAAGCGTAATTTGTACTGATACATAGGTTGAGTCCTATTTAAGTAGTTGCATCACTACTTGTCTCGCAAGCGTAACTTGTACTGATACATAGGTTGAGTCCTATTTAAGTAGTTGCATCATTACTTGTCTTGCAGGCGTAACTCGTACTGATACATAGGTTGAGTCCTATTTAAGTAGTTGCATCATTACTTGTCTCGCAAGTGTAACTCTTACTGATACATAGGTTGAGTCCTATTTAAGTAGTTGCATCATTACTTGTCTCGCAAGTGTAACTCTTACTGATACATAGGTTGAGTCCTATTTAAGTAGTTGCATCACTACTTGTCTCGCAAGTGTAACTCATACTAATACATAGGTTGAGTCCTATTGAAGTAGTTGCATCACTACTTGTCTCGCAAGTGTAACTCTTACTGATACATAGGTTGAGTCCTATTGAAGTAGTTGCATCACTACTTGTCTCGCAAGTGTAACTCTTACTGATACATAGGTTGAGTCCTATTTAAGTAGTTGCATCACTACTTGTCTCGCAAGTGTAACTCTTACTGATACATAGGTTGAGTCCTATTGAAGTAGTTGCATCACTACTTGTCTCGCAAGTGTAACTCTTACTGATACATAGGTTGAGTCCTATTGAAGTAGTTGCATCACTACTTGTCTCGCAAGTGTAACTCTTACTGATACATAGGTTGAGTCCTATTGAAGTAATTGCATCACTACTTGTCTCGCAAGTGTAACTCTTACTGATACATAGGTTGAGTCCTATTGAAGTAGTTGCATCACTACTTGTCTCGCAAGTGTAACTCTTACTGATACATAGGTTGAGTCCTATTGAAGTAGTTGCATCATTACTTGTCTCGCAAGTGTAACTCTTACTGATACATAGGTTGAGTCCTATTGAAGTAGTTGCATCATTACTTGTCCCGCAAGCAACACTCATACTGATACATATTTTCTAAACAATGTGACTTGACCAGATATGAAGGGTTGTACCTACACACTGTGTATATAATATGTATATGTTTACCTCATCAAAGGTATATTGTCACATTGGGTTTATATTTCAGGATAAATTAACAAGATTTATATTAGCTTGTCAGGATGATGAGACTGGTGGGTTTGCTGACAGACCTGGAGATATGGTAATGTAGTATTGTAGAGTAGGACATTTTCACATAAATTCACGGGGAGTTTTAATTTTGATATGATTCTAAATGGACTGTAGTTGTCTCCCTTTCAACATAACATGGGGTATAGTAAAGTGGTATAATGGAGTTGTACACACACACACACACACACACACAGTGAGAGGTGCTGCCAACTATAAGTATGTGCTTTAAACCATTCAACATTCGAAGCTGCTAGAAAAAAAACAGACTTATGATGGAATAAAAATTGGTTTGCATGCATGATTGACAAAGAAAAAAGTTATGAACTAATTAGTGATAAATGTATGAAATTCAAGAAATTAATGGTACATAGTACTACTGCAAAACAAGCTGAATTTTTTTATCTCCACTTTTCAAAGAAGAAAAGGAATATTATATTGGAAGTTCTGTCCTTCTGTCTGTCTTTCTATCTATCCTTTTGTCTTTCCTTCAATCCCTCCATACAATACTTGTCTGGAATAACTCTCCTAAATTATGAAGCAATATTTCATTTCATGCAAAGCATCAACAAATGATACATTTTCAATAACATGGGTTGGTTTGTTCATTAAGATGCAGGTGGCTGGGGGTTTATTGCACTTTGAACATAATTGTAAATCACAAAAAAGAGCCTATACTGGTGGAGGATCATAATTCACTGAAATTGCTTGTTTTTATTTGAAAAGGGTGTTTTATGTGTCAATAGATATAGAAATTGGTGTTGTATTGTCATTTCTTGTTTTTATTTATGTTAACAGGTAGATCCTTTCCATACATTGTTTGGTATAGCCGGATTATCTCTGCTTGGAGATGAGTCAATAAAGGCAGTTAATCCTGTGTTTTGTTTACCAGAATCAGTGATACAAAGAACGGGTATTAGGTTAGATTTATTGTGATATTAAACGCTGTATATCAACTGTGCCATTCTATATCTCTGAAATCCGCGGAGGCATGCAGTTAGTCAGAGAAAGATTTATCGGGAACTACCACTACTTGCAAATTGTCAGGATGTCAGACTTCTTATACCAGTTGACATTCTAGTTGAAAGTTTTAATAATAAATAAAGCATGAACAAATTCCAGAAAAAGTGGCATGAAGAAAAAACAGGATCTCCAGCAGTGGCCGCAATCAAGCCAGAAAGGCGACGAAAGTTGTCTGCTCCTGGTTCTGATTTGGATTATTAAGTTTGTCACCTACTTCCACTAAGTTAACATTTTCTGAATATGTTTTGCAATTAATATTATGCTATACTTGCTGTGTACGTTAAAGGAATTCGTCTTCTACTCGGAAATTTACTGAAAGGTCTGGCTACAGTAGACAGTATTTTCACATTGTTTGATGTATGATGTTATCAATTATGTATGGATATTACATATCATCTAACATTCTACCATTAATGAGGGAACAAATACTGACATCATATTTAGATAGACGTCGTGTCATGATGCCATATGATCTGTTATTTTCTCAGGTTGGTGGGTTTGAAATTATGTGATAAAGTAGTCTGTTATGAGGATAATAATGTTGTGATGATCAGTGATTTTGTTTGTGTAAAATTACTACCGAATATAGGTAGTTACCCTTAAGTAAAATGATTAAATTTTCCCAAATTGACCAATAAAAACAAGAAAACAGTAATGATACAATAGCAAAAATGTTTAAATTTCAGATATTGCCCGAATTTTATTTTATTCACATGTTGATAAAACAGTTATGGGTTGAGTTGAGTAATGGTGTTTAACGTCCAAGTCAAGACTTTCACTTATATCAAGATGTCGCCAGCTATAGGCTAATGTGCAGAAATTTTTCCTGTGCATTGCGCTGATGGCATTATACAGCAGGGTTCTTTATTGTGCCAAGCCCACCGTGGCACGGGACCTCGTTTATTTTAAGTTCCCATCCGAAAGAACTACGACTTTCATTTCGTAATGCCGAGTGCTTGGGGAAAGAGCAGTCACTACACACTTTCAAATCTTGGGTCAGAGCCTGCTGGGGACCAAACCCACGACCTCCCACTTACGGAGCGAGCACTCTACTGAGTTACACTCGTACCGCAGCACTTGGTTAATTTATGAGAATTGTAGCTGGTGTAAACATGTCATCATATAGCTTTCTATATAAGAACTTCATTTTTAATTTTTATTTTTAAATGACAATTTTCCAAATCTTTAAGGCAGAAGGTAGTAATTAAAAATAGTAACAAAATCACTAGCCGATACAACAAAAATTGTGTGATATATTTCAGATTTACTTAACTGTTCTGCAATACATATTGGCTGCATATTGTACTGGTATAACTTTTATATTGGAATCATGTTGAAAATATTGTACTTATCACATAATTTTTTTATATAAGTAGTTTTAAGCCTTGGGTTTGTTGAGTTTCTGAATAAGTTCTAGATTGACTATGATCAACTTCACTGAACTAGTATATACAAATATGAAAATTAATAAATTCACTTGACAACATACCATGCAAGTGTTTCTAACAGTTACATTCAAATATTCCAGATACATGGATTTTGGCAGCAACTGATTTTGAAATTTGATCCTATTTGGACATTTTTACTGCATCAGAACATTACGATATTTGAAACTAATATTACAGTAATTGATCAGAAGTCCAATGGACCTGTTTTACTGGTATTGATCAGAAGTCCAATGGACCTGCTTTACTGGTATTGATCAGAAGTCCAATGGACCTGTTTTACTGGTATTGATCAGAAGTCCAATGGACCTGTTTTACTGGTATTGATCAGAAGTCCAATGGACCTGTTTTACTGGTATTGATCAGAAGTCCAATGGACCTGTTTTACTGTAATTGATCAGAAGTCCAATGGACCTGTTTTACTGTAATTGATCAGAAGTCCAATGGACCTGTTTTACTGTAATTGATCAGAAGTCCAATGGACCTGTTTTACTGGTATTGATCAGAAGTCCAATGGACCTGTTTTACTGTAATTGATCAGAAGTCCAATGGACCTGTTTTACTGGTATTGATCAGAAGTCCAATGGACCTGTTTTACTGTAATTGATCAGAAGTCCAATGGACCTGTTTTACTGGTATTGATCAGAAGTCCAATGGACCTGTTTTACTGGTATTGATCAGAAGTCCAATGGACCTGTTTTACTGTAATTGATCAGAAGTCCAATGGACCTGTTTTACTGTAATTGATCAGAAGTCCAATGGACCTGTTTTACTGGTATTGATCAGAAGTCCAATGGACCTGTTTTACTGGTATTGATCAGAAGTCCAATGGACCTGTTTTACTGTAATTGATCAGAAGTCCAATGGACCTGTTTTACTGTTATTGATCAGAAGTCCAATGGACCTGTTTTACTGTAATTGATCAGAAGTCCAATGGACCTGTTTTACTGTAATTGATCAGAAGTCCAATGGACCTGTTTTACTGTTATTGATCAGAAGTCCAATGGACCTGTTTTACTGTAATTGATCAGAAGTCCAATGGACCTGTTTTACTGTTATTGATCAGAAGTCCAATGGACCTGTTTTACTGTAATTGATCAGAAGTCCAATGGACCTGTTTTACTGTTATTGATCAGAAGTCCAATGGACCTGTTTTACTGTAATTGATCAGAAGTCCAATGGACCTGTTTTACTGTAATTGATCAGAAGTCCAATGGACCTGTTTTACTGTTATTGATCAGAAGTCCAATGGACCTGTTTTACTGTAATTGATCAGAAGTCCAATGGACCTGTTTTACTGTAATTGATCAGAAGTCCAATGGACCTGTTTTACTGTAATTGATCAGAAGTCCAATGGACCTGTTTTACTGTAATTGATCAGAAGTCCAATGGACCTGTTTTACTGTAATTGATCAGAAGTCCAATGGACCTGTTTTACTGTAATTGATCAGAAGTCCAATGGACCTGTTTTACTGTAATTGATCAGAAGTCCAATGGACCTGTTTTACTGTAATTGATCAGAAGTCCAATGGACCTGTTTTACTGGTATTGATCAGAAGTCCAATGGACCTGTTTTACTGTAATTGATCAGAAGTCCAATGGACCTGTTTTACTGGTATTTATCTTTACACCTTAAGTGTATAAACACTTGATATACTGTGTTCCAGTAGAGTACTTTACCACTTATTTAGGAGCTTTTATACATTTATTGCCTTTGAGTGAGGGAGGTATGAACATTTGTTCATCCTTAACAAGTCACATTTCCCCCGGGCTTTGCCCTCGGGAAATATGACTTGTTGCGAATGAACAAATGTTCATACCTCCCTCACTCAAAGGCAATAAATTGTTTATTATACCGAATGATAACCATGGTAAAATTTTAAAAAGACAGCCGGAAAACATCAGTCCGTCTCCAATTCATTGCTATTTCTCTTATCCGAACTCATCGGAGGCAAACGCTAGAATGTTGTGACCGATTCTGCATCAAAGACGTCATGGTGTGTTCGGAAGGGGTGGGATATGATGTTTTCAGAGGGATACACGATCACATGATCCAATCAAATTACAGATATGATCATATTTTTCTAATTAGGTATAATAAATACATTTGTACTTGTGTGATTTTTCTTTTCTTTTTTTTAATTCATCTTTTCTCAGATAATAAATGTTGTGTGTGTAATCATTTTAAAAAAAATTCAATTATGTTTTAGATATTTTGTATCATTGTTTATCAGAAAAACTATGTAATGTTTATTTAAGTTAATGCTACTTGTTATTTAAAGTAAATTTTATTTGTAAATGATGTTATTGTCAATTTTTTATGTGCCCATATTTGTAAGGAGGACATACCGGTACATGTATTATGGTATCATAGGTATGACACTGTCTGTCTTTGAGGATATATAGGAATTACCATGTCTGTCTGTGTGTCCGGGCACTATATAATCATTGCTTTGGACAACTCATGAAACTTCACATGAATAATATCCATGGTCCAAAGGTGACCTTGATCCAAAGTCATATCTGAAAGGTCAAGGTTGAAAGAAAACATTAAACCCTTGTAGATGCTTTTATTTGGCTCTCAAGAGACAGTTCTAGTTAAAATCTGTTTTAATAATGCCCGGTCAAGGTTCTTTAACAATGATTGAGACGGCTAGTTAATGGATGGTGGATGAAATTTAACCTGAGCCAGTAAAGTGATAACAAGATTTCATGGATGGTGGAGGAAGCTAGACTGCCCAGAACTACTACACTAGTATCTGCATATGTGAGATTGGATCCTAGGTGGTAAGAGACACTGTGGTCTGTTAGCCAGCTTTTTTAAATGTCATATTGGACTATAAATTAGTGACTCATTGGAAAAAGTTTATAATATATATATCATGTATAATGCAGCAATAGATAAAAATTTTCAAACTAGTACTACTGCAAAACCAACTTTTATACATAGATTCAAAATTCACGCTATTTTTTCACAATTCTCTTACCAAACCAATCTGCAACTATTAACTTTCAAGATATGACTTTAAACTGAATATTTGGTATAAATATAACCATTTTAGGTTCACGAATTTTAACTTTCGTAGGTATTTTGTCCTCACAAAACATGTGAAAGTTAATTACAAGCACATTAAAGTTGGTTCATAGTAGCTGAGTATGAATACAATTGACCTATCGCCAGACACACCCACAATATTTTGACACTGGCCACCATCACGATACTTAAGCAGCGTCAAGGCAACTAATGACGTACTAGTGTCAGTGACGTCATTAAATGGCACAATTCAGGCCGAGTTTTCATTCTTTTTGCGCCTAATTCAAGCATGTCGGACCTTTGTCGGCGTAGTCGGCGATACGTCAATTCGCTCATCACTGGACTGTTTTAACTTTGTCAAGTTGAGAGTCCAAGTACTTTTTCACTATTTATCTGGCTAGCTTTACTATTTATTAGATGATACATAGTCTTAATAAAATCTTGAATTCCTTTTTTTTAGGAGCAAGTGTTCTATTGATAAAGAATCTGATTTAAAGTGTTCCAGGTTAATCTAAAACGTTCTCTTTGGAGACGAGTTGTCCTCATCCCAAAACATCGCCGAATCTAAGATTTGACCTTAAAACTGACCTACAAATCTTAATCTTGTATGCCACACATGGTCTCATATTGATTTATATTTGTGCAAAATTTGACCAATAACCGTTTAAAGATAGATCAGACACTATATAGGGAATTACAGATGGGTTACCCCACCTCCAACATTGTTAGGGAGGATATAATTAATTAAGCCAAGAAATATATATTTGTCATTTCCAAGCAGAACATTAGTCTTCAGTATAAATTCTACTCTATTCATGAAATGGTTGATTGAATGGGGTTTCACATCCCAGTCAAGAATATTTCACTTATATCGAGATATCATCAGTTATAGAAGAAGTGCCAGGATGTTTTACCTTTCCAGTGCTAAGGACAATGTGCAGGGAGGATTCTTTCAATGTGCCCATGACCTCCCACATACGAAGCGAACATTCTACCAACTGAGCTACCGTTATAGTATATGCATAATTGATTAAATGGGGTTTTACATCCCAGTCAAAAATAATTTACATCACCAGCTATAGATGAAGTGGCAGAAATTTTTACCTTCCCAATGCTCAAGGTAATATGCAGGGAGGGTTCTTTAATGTGCTACACCTGTTGGGACACGAGGCATCAGTCGTTAAGGTCTCATTCTATGTCCCAGTGACTTTCATTTCTAAATACTTAGTGCTTGGCAAAAGAACAGTCACTATCTATTTTCAAGTGTTGGACAGACCCTGGCCAGGGTTCGAACCCACAACCTCCCACCTATGAATTGAGCACTCTTCCAACTGAGCTATAGGCCAAATGAGCTTTTGTCATAACGTTGTGTCCATGATCTAAACTTTTTAAAAATCCTCCCTGAAACAGCTAAACGGTTTGCTCGAAACTTAGTAACAATGATCTATGGCATGTTGGCTACAAAAATACCTCATTTTGGAGTGATTGGACACAAAAACATGGTGACTGTTATTAATAAAAGAACATATTTGTCAAATGCAGATTTTGCTAAATTTTCCATTAATTATTGCTCTAAAGTGAACAAGACAGATGATTCAAAGGTGTGCTATAATTAGCTGAATGCCGATGAACAAGTTCATTCTCGCCAATTTTCAAGTTGCTCAGATTTTAACAAAATTTGGTTTACATGGGAATCATAGTATGCTGAGTTGAATGACATTTTTTTCAGAGCAGTCATTTTTAAGATGGCTACCATTTTCCCACCAAATTTTCAAGTTGCTCAAAATTCAAAAATTTTTTACTCGCATGAAAAACATGTTATGCAGAGTTTAGTGGTGCTGACGGCCTGGGGCAATTTTTTTTCAGGGTTGCCATTGACAATGGTCACCATTTATTTCCCTGCTAAATTTGCACGTTGCTCTAATTTCAACGAAATTTGGTTTATATGGGAATTAACCTAGTTAAATGTCAATGACAAAATATTGGGCCAAACTTTTTTCTGCCCATTGTGCTTTTGGTGTCAGGAGAGCAATTCAGGCTCCTGGGAGCCTCTTGTTACAGTTACACAAAAATTAGTCTGAATTTTTTCTGAACACTTTAATAAGTATTCTAAATTTTGTCTGAAAATTCTGAATTCTTTGTTAAGATGTACAACGTTCAAAGTTCAGAAAAATTAAGAACTTTTTAGACAAACTTCTATCATGAGGGCTTATAATATGTATATAATGATAAATACATGTATATAAATGAACCAACTACAATTTTTGTTTTTGTTACATTATATATTACAATATTTACACATATAAATATATACAAAATATTTACAATAAAAATTTACAAACATTTCATCATCATCAAAGATTGACAATATCACAGATACTGACTCAATAAAAGTAAGTTTTCACCATAATTTCCTGATCAAAAAATTTTCATCTTAGAAATTTTCAACTATCTGTTAACACCTTTTGATCCCTAATCTTTCAATAAGATCCTGATTTTGTATATTGGTCTTTCCTCTCAGAGTGTAATGAATAACCATGACAACTTGATCAGAATATGTTTCATACATAAATTTGAACTAGAACTGTAACATTTATCGTCATGCTTTTCCCACTGTGACGGGGCGACCAACATATTCATCCCAACCTTTCCTACAGGTTTTAACTATCCAATCATGTTCATCATCATCTGTAAAAAAATATACAAAATGAAATATTGGAAATATTAAACAAGTACTTGGCAAGACCCAAAAAATTAAACTTCAACCAACAACAACAAAAGATTCAATAAAAAATTAAAAAATTAAAAAGAAATAAAATAAAAAACAAATCAAAACACTAGATACTGCATATTCGTTAATATACATGGTTAAACATTGTCTCATGTGAGTATAAAAGTTTGATCAAAATCCATCCATAGATATGAATTTATGGTATGGACATGATTTTACATGGATAGACAGATCATGAAATGAAGAGAGTTGAGTTGAGTAATGGTGTTTAATGTCCCAGCCAAGAATATTTTGTTTTTATTGAGACATTGCCAGCTTTAAGCGATGGTGCAGAAATTTTGCCTGTGTGTTGCGCTGATGACATTATACAACAGGGTTCTTTAGTGTGCCAAGCCCACTGTGACACGGGACCTTGTTTATTTTAAGTTCCAATCCGAAAGAACCGTGACTTCATAATGCCAGGTGCTTGGTGAAAGAACAATCACTACCCACTTTCAAGTCCTGGGTCAGATCCAACCGGGGATCAAACCCACGACCTCCCACTTACGGAGCGAGCACTCTACTAATGAAATGGAGAGACAGACATATGGACATGGTGATTCCTATATACCCTCCTCAATTTAGGTGGGGTTGTGGTGGGTTGGTATAAAAATATAATGACAAAATACACTATACTACTAAGACTAGATTTTAAAACTTAAATCTCCACATGAATATCGTCACAAATGTGGATATCCAGCAGTATGGCTTACATACTTTGTTTTGCCATATCCAGTAATATCACAAGTTCTTGTCACAATATTTTAACATTAAACAATATAGTATAATATACATGTATTGGAAACTTCAGAGTTTTCTTAAATAAATTCCAAAACTATCTCTCTTGATCCAGATCTAACAGATTTCTCTATTTGGTACATTATCTGTATCTGTGAAGGCTTGAGAGAGAATCAAGGCAATTGTTTTATCCAGGCACTCCATTTTACTCCTCCATTCCACAAATGACCACCTCAAATAATGGATAGAATCCTGACTCTGGTGTAAAATGTCATTAATTTGATCCAATCTTTAATATACATCAGGGGTCTCTATCACTCTTTTGTGTGAATGGGATAAATTAAATAAGAATCCTAATGGCCAAAATTTTGAAAAAGACAAATTGGTAGAAATCTATAAACATGATAAAATGCTGTTTTTAAAGCCAAAATTTCAAAATTGTGAAAATTGGTAAAGTGATTGAAAATCTTTTAAGATTTTGAATTCGTGAATGGGGCAGAATATCGTCCCTAAAAATGACCCAGCAAGAAGTCTGTAAATAGCAAGTGGTTCAAAATTATGCTTTGTAATGGAAGGTCTGGGACCTTTTGTCTTTGTTTTGGTAGGTTCCACATTTAGTTTTGAAAGTCCAATATCCATGTGCGATTTTGTTATTGGAGAATAATCTGAAAATTGGGTCCTGTAATTAAAATTGACATGCCATTGTACTTTTTCAGTTTAAACATCGAGGGTCCCAATGTATGAAATAAAAAAGGTCTAGGACCTCCAACTAGGGACATTTTGAACACCTGGGACCATTTTGATTCGCTTTTCTGATAACATACCTGCATTTCTTAAAAATCTGTGATTGTAATCTTCCACAACTCTAGAATTGGGATTATAAAAACCATCTCCACAATCATAACACCCCTCTGGTATATCTCTGGGAGGTATTCGATTTGTGAGCTGTGATCTACCTGCAATAGAAACAGCGGATCCTGATTGAGTGATTATGTCATTTTTGGATTTATTAAATGAGACTTGCATGAGTTGCATAAACATTTTATTAAATGAATTTAATTAGTTCAATACAAGTGATTTTGTTTGCATAAAATTACATGTACTACAGAATAAAGATAGTTTCCTCTGGGGGTAAATGACTAAAATCATAATTTATGCAGTTATGCAGTTTACTGTGTTTCAGATCTTCAAATTTTTCAACTTAAAAGCAGTAGGTAGTTTTTAAAATATAACAGAATTACTGAATACATGTATAAAAAAAACCACAAAAATAGGATACTGTTCATTACTAAAGGTGCGATCTATAAAACAGTAAAAAGAATATCAAAAAACATCTTTTAAAACGGGCAAACTAGGAAAAGAGAGACTGATTAAGGCAAACAAAGAAAAGAGAGGTTGATTATATGGCAAACAAAAAGTAAATGGTGCAAGAACCCCTCCTAGATTGAACATTAAGTGAGTGGACCATCCTATATGAATATATATATATATGAAAGGTTGATCGGACAGGTCAATGTTGTTGGCCTTTACTGAGTGGACAGGTCAATGTTGTTTGCCTTTACTGAGGGGACAGGTCAATGTTGTTTGCCTTTACTGAGTGGACAAGTCAATGTTGTTTGCCTTTACTGAGTGGACAGGCCAATGTTGTTTGCCTTTACTGAGGGGACAAGTCAATGTTGTTTGCCTTTACTGAGTGGACAGGTCAATGTTGTTTGCCTTTACTGAGCAGACAGGTCAATGTTGTTTGCCTTTACTGAGTGGACAGGTCAATGTTGTTTGCCTTTACTGAGTGGACAGGTCAATATTGTTTGCCTTTACTGAGCAGACAGGTCAATGTTGTTTGCCTTTACTGAGGGGACAAGTCAATGTTGTTTGCCTTTACTGAGTGGACAGGTCAATATTGTTTGCCTTTACTGAGCAGACAGGTCAATGTTGTTTGCCTTTACTGAGTGGACAGGTCAATGTTGTTTGCCTTTACTGAGCAGACAGGTCAATATTGTTTGCCTTTACTGAGCAGACAGATCAATATTGTTTGCCTTTACTGAGTGGACAGGTCAATGTTGTTTGCCTTTACTGAGCAGACAGGTCAATGTTGTTTGCCTTTACTGAGCAGACAGGTCAATGTTGTTTGCCTTTACTGAGGGGACAAGTCAATGTTGTTTGCCTTTACTGAGTGGACAGGTCAATGTTGTTTGCCTTTACTGAGGGGACAGGTCAATGTTGTTTGCCTTTACTGAGCAGACAGGTCAATGTTGTTTGCCTTTACTGAGTGGACAGGTCAATATTGTTTGCCTTTACTGAGCAGACAGATCAATATTGTTTGCCTTTACTGAGTGGACAGGTCAATGTTGTTTGCCTTTACTGAGCAGACAGGTCAATGTTGTTTGCCTTTACTGAGCAGACAGGTCAATGTTGTTTGCCTTTACTGAGGGGACAAGTCAATGTTGTTTGCCTTTACTGAGTGGACAGGTCAATGTTGTTTGCCTTTACTGAGGGGACAGGTCAATGTTGTTTGCCTTTACTGAGCAGACAGGTCAATGTTGTTTGCCTTTACTGAGTGGACAGGTCAATGTTGTTTGCCTTTACTGAGTGGACAGGTCAATGTTGTTTGCCTTTACTGAGCAGACAGGTCAATGTTGTTTGCCTTTACTGAGCAGACAGGTCAATGTTGTTTGCCTTTACTGAGGGGACAAGTCAATGTTGTTTGCCTTTACTGAGGGGACAAGTCAATATTGTTTGCCTTTACTGAGCAGACAGGTCAATGTTGTTTGCCTTTACTGAGCAGACAGGTCAATGTTGTTTGCCTTTACTGAGTGGACAGGTCAATGTTGTTTGCCTTTACTGAGTGGACAGGTCAATGTTGTTTGCCTTTACTGAGCAGACAGGTCAATGTTGTTTGCCTTTACTGAGCAGACAGGTCAATGTTGTTTGCCTTTACTGAGGGGACAAGTCAATGTTGTTTGCCTTTACTGAGGGGACAAGTCAATATTGTTTGCCTTTACTGAGTGGACAGGTCAATGTTGTTTGCCTTTACTGAGCAGACAGGTCAATGTTGTTTGCCTTTACTGAGCAGACAGGTCAATGTTGTTTGCCTTTACTGAGGGGACAAGTCAATGTTGTTTGCCTTTACTGAGCAGACAGATCAATATTGTTTGCCTTTACTGAGGGGACAGGTCAATGTTGTTTGCCTTTACTGAGCAGACAGGTCAATGTTGTTTGCCTTTACTGAGCAGACAGATCAATATTGTTTGCCTTTACTGAGTGGACAGGTCAATGTTGTTTGTCTTTACTGAGTGGACAGGTCAATGTTGTTTGCCTTTACTGAGTGGACAGGTCAATGTTGTTTGCCTTTACTGAGTGGACAGGTCAATGTTGTTTGCCTTTACTGAGCAGACAGGTCAATGTTGTTTGCCTTTACTGAGTGGACAAGTCAATGTTGTTTGCCTTTACTGAGTGGACAAGTCAATGTTGTTTGCCTTTACTGAGTGGACAAGTCAATGTTGTTTGCCTTTACTGAGCAGACAGGTCAATGTTGTTTGCCTTTACTGAGCAGACAGGTCAATGTTGTTTGCCTTTACTGAGTGGACAGGTCAATGTTGTTTGCCTTTACTGAGCAGACAGATCAATGTTGTTTGCCTTTACTGAGCAGACAGGTCAATGTTGTTTGCCTTTACTGAGTGGACAGGTCAATGTTGTTTGCCTTTACTGAGCAGACAGGTCAATATTGTTTGCCTTTACTGAGCAGACAGATCAATGTTGTTTGTCTTTACTGAGCAGACAGGTCAATGTTGTTTGCCTTTACTGAGTGGACAGGTCAATGTTGTTTGCCTTTACTGAGCAGACAGATCAATGTTGTTTGCCTTTACTGAGCAGACAGGTCAATGTTGTTTGCCTTTACTGAGTGGACAGGTCAATGTTGTTTGCCTTTACTGAGCAGACAGGTCAATGTTGTTTGCCTTTACTGAGTGGACAGGTCAATGTTGTTTGCCTTTACTGAGGGGACAAGTCAATGTTGTTTGCCTTTACTGAGTGGACAGGTCAATGTTGTTTGCCTTTACTGAGCAGACAGATCAATATTGTTTGCCTTTACTGAGTGGACAGGTCAATGTTGTTTGCCTTTACTGAGTGGACAGGTCAATATTGTTTGCCTTTACTGAGTGGACAGGTCAATGTTGTTTGCCTTTACTGAGTGGACAGGTCAATGTTGTTTGCCTTTACTGAGGGGACAAGTCAATGTTGTTTGCCTTTACTGAGTGGACAGGTCAATATTGTTTGCCTTTACTGAGTGGACAGATCAATATTGTTTGCCTTTACTGAGTGGACAGGTCAATGTTGTTTGCCTTTACTGAGTGGACAGGTCAATGTTGTTTGCCTTTACTGAGTGGACAGGTCAATGTTGTTTGCCTTTACTGAGTGGACAGGTCAATGTTGTTTGCCTTTACTGAGTGGACAAGTCAATGTTGTTTGCCTTTACTGAGTGGACAGGTCAATGTTGTTTGCCTTTACTGAGCAGACAGGTCAATGTTGTTTGCCTTTACTGAGCAGACAGATCAATATTGTTTGCCTTTACTGAGTGGACAGGTCAATGTTGTTTGCCTTTACTGAGTGGACAGGTCAATGTTGTTTGCCTTTACTGAGCAGACAGGTCAATGTTGTTTGCCTTTACTGAGTGGACAGATCAATGTTGTTTGCCTTTACTGAGTGGACAAGTCAATGTTGTTTGCCTTTACTGAGCAGACAGGTCAATGTTGTTTGCCTTTACTGAGCAGACAGGTCAATGTTGTTTGCCTTTACTGAGCAGACAGGTCAATGTTGTTTGCCTTTACTGAGTGGACAGGTCAATGTTGTTTGCCTTTACTGAGCAGACAGATCAATGTTGTTTGCCTTTACTGAGCAGACAGGTCAATGTTGTTTGCCTTTACTGAGCAGACAGGTCAATGTTGTTTGCCTTTACTGAGTGGACAAGTCAATGTTGTTTGCCTTTACTGAGTGGACAAGTCAATGTTGTTTGCCTTTACTGAGCAGACAGGTCAATGTTGTTTGCCTTTACTGAGTGGACAGGTCAATGTTGTTTGCCTTTACTGAGCAGACAGATCAATGTTGTTTGCCTTTACTGAGCAGACAGGTCAATGTTGTTTGCCTTTACTGAGTGGACAAGTCAATGTTGTTTGCCTTTACTGAGTGGACAAGTCAATGTTGTTTGCCTTTACTGAGCAGACAGGTCAATGTTGTTTGCCTTTACTGAGCAGACAGGTCAATGTTGTTTGCCTTTACTGAGTGGACAGGTCAATGTTGTTTGCCTTTACTGAGCAGACAGGTCAATGTTGTTTGCCTTTACTGAGTGGACAAGTCAATGTTGTTTGCCTTTACTGAGCAGACAGGTCAATGTTGTTTGCCTTTACTGAGGGGACAGGTCAATGTTGTTTGCCTTTACTGAGCAGACAGGTCAATGTTGTTTGCCTTTACTGAGGGGACAGATCAATATTGTTTGCCTTTACTGAGCAGACAGATCAATGTTGTTTGCCTTTACTGAGTGGACAAGTCAATGTTGTTTGCCTTTACTGAGCAGACAGGTCAATGTTGTTTGCCTTTACTGAGGGGACAGGTCAATGTTGTTTGCCTTTACTGAGCAGACAGGTCAATGTTGTTTGCCTTTACTGAGCAGACAGGTCAATATTGTTTGCCTTTACTGAGTGGACAGGTCAATGTTGTTTGCCTTTACTGAGTGGACAGGTCAATGTTGTTTGCCTTTACTGAGGGGACAGGTCAATGTTGTTTGCCTTTACTGAGCAGACAGGTCAATGTTGTTTGCCTTTACTGAGCAGACAGGTCAATATTGTTTGCCTTTACTGAGTGGACAGGTCAATGTTGTTTGCCTTTACTGAGTGGACAGGTCAATGTTGTTTGCCTTTACTGAGGGGACAGGTCAATGTTGTTTGCCTTTACTGAGGGGACAGGTCAATGTTGTTTGCCTTTACTGAGGGGACAGGTCAATGTTGTTTGCCTTTACTGAGTGGACAGGTCAATGTTGTTTGCCTTTACTGAGGGGACAGGTCAATGTTGTTTGCCTTTACTGAGGGGACAGGTCAATGTTGTTTGCCTTTACTGAGTGGACAAGTCAATGTTGTTTGCCTTTACTGAGTGGACAAGTCAATGTTGTTTGCCTTTACTGAGTGGACAAGTCAATGTTGTTTGCCTTTACTGAGCAGACAGGTCAATGTTGTTTGCCTTTACTGAGCAGACAGGTCAATGTTGTTTGCCTTTACTGAGTGGACAGGTCAATGTTGTTTGCCTTTACTGAGTGGACAGGTCAATGTTGTTTGCCTTTACTGAAGGGACAGGTCAATGTTGTTTGTCTTTACTGAGGGGACAGGTCAATGTTGTTTGCCTTTACTGAGCAGACAGGTCAATGTTGTTTGCCTTTACTGAGGGGACAGGTCAATGTTGTTTGCCTTTACTGATGGGACAGATCAATGTTGTTTGCCTTTACTGAGGGGACAGGTCAATGTTGTTTGCCTTTACTGAGCAGACAGATCAATGTTGTTTGCCTTTAATGAGGGGACAGGTCAATGTTCTTTGCCTTTACTGAGGGGACAGGTCAATGTTGTTTGCCTTTACTGAGCAGACAGGTCAATGTTGTTTGCCTTTAATGAGGGGACAGGTCAATGTTGTTTGCCTTTACTGAGGGGACAGATCAATGTTGTTTGCCTTTACTGAGCAGACAGGTCAATGTTGTTTGCCTTTACTGAGGGGATAGGTCAATGTTGTTTGCCTTTACTGAGGGGACAGATCAATGTTGTTTGCCTTTACTGAGTGGACAAGTCAATGTTGTTTGCCTTTACTGAGTGGACAAGTCAATGTTGTTTGCCTTTACTGAGCAGACAGATCAATGTTGTTTGCCTTTACTGAGTGGACAAGTCAATGTTGTTTGCCTTTACTGAGTGGACAAGTCAATGTTGTTTGCCTTTACTGAGCAGACAGGTCAATGTTGTTTGCCTTTACTGAGTGGACAAGTCAATGTTGTTTGCCTTTACTGAGGGGACAGGTCAATGTTGTTTGCCTTTACTGAGCAGACAGGTCAATGTTGTTTGCCTTTACTGAGCAGACAGGTCAATGTTGTTTGCCTTTACTGAGTGGACAGGTCAATGTTGTTTGCCTTTACTGAGTGGACAGGTCAATGTTGTTTGCCTTTACTGAAGGGACAGGTCAATGTTGTTTGCCTTTACTGAGGGGACAAGTCAATGTTGTTTTCCTTTACTGAGTGGACAGGTCAATGTTGTTTGCCTTTACTGAAGGGACAGGTCAATGTTGTTTGCCTTTACTGAGGGGACAGGTCAATGTTGTTTGCCTTTACTGAGGGGACAGGTCAATGTTGTTTGCCTTTACTGAGCAGACAGGCCAATGTTGTTTGCCTTTACTGAGCAGACAGGTCAATGTTGTTTGCCTTTACTGAGCAGACAGGTCAATGTTGTTTGCCTTTACTGAGTGGACAGGTCAATGTTGTTTGCCTTTACTGAGTGGACAGGTCAATGTTGTTTGCCTTTACTGAAGGGACAGGTCAATGTTGTTTGCCTTTACTGAGGGGACAGGTCAATGTTGTTTGCCTTTACTGAGCAGACAGGTCAATGTTGTTTGCCTTTACTGAAGGGACAGGTCAATGTTGTTTGCCTTTACTGAGGGGACAGGTCAATGTTGTTTGCCTTTACTGAGGGACAGGTCAATGTTGTTTGCCTTTACTGAAGGGACAGGTCAATGTTGTTTGCCTTTACTGAGGGGACAGGTCAATGTTGTTTGCCTTTACTGAGTGGACAAGTCAATGTTGTTTGCCTTTACTGAGGGGACAGGTCAATGTTGTTTGCCTTTACTGAGGGGACAGGTCAATATTGTTTGCCTTTACTGAGGGGACAGGTCAATGTTGTTTGCCTTTACTGAGGGGACAGGTCAATGTTGTTTGCCTTTACTAAGGGGACAGGTCAATGTTGTTTGCCTTTACTGAGCAGACAGGTCAATGTTGTTTGCCTTTACTGAAGGGACAGGTCAATGTTGTTTGCCTTTACTGAGGGGACAGGTCAATGTTGTTTGCCTTTACTGAGGGGACAGGTTAATGTTGTTTGCCTTTACTGAAGGGACAGGTCAATGTTGTTTGCCTTTACTGAGGGGACAGGTCAATGTTGTTTGCCTTTACTGAGCAGACAGGCCAATGTTGTTTGCCTTTACTGAGCAGACAGGCCAATGTTGTTTGCCTTTACTGAGCAGACAGGTCAATGTTGTTTGCCTTTACTGAGGGGACAGGTCAATGTTGTTTGCCTTTACTGAAGGACAGGTCAATGTTGTTTGCCTTTACTGAGGGGACAGGTCAATGTTGTTTGCCTTTACTGAGGGGACAGGTCAATGTTGTTTGCCTTTACTGAGGGACAGGTCAATGTTGTTTGCCTTTACTGAAGGGACAGGTCAATGTTGTTTGTCTTTACTGAGTGGACAAGTCAATGTTTTTGCCTTTACTAAGCATACAGGTCAATGTTGTTTGCCTTTACTGAGCAGACAGGTCAATGTTGTTTGCCTTTACTGAGGGGACAGGTCAATGTTGTTTGCCTTTACTGAGGGGACAGGTCAATGTTGTTTGCCTTTACTGAGCAGACAGGTCAATGTTGTTTGCCTTTACTGAGGGGACAGGTCAATGTTGTTTGCCTTTACTGAGTGGACAAGTGAATGTTGTTTGCCTTTACTGAGCAGACAGGTCAATGTTGTTTGCCTTTACTGAGGGGACAGGTCAATGTTGTTTGCCTTTACTGAGTGGACAAGTCAATGTTGTTTGCCTTACCGAGGGGACAGGTCAATGTTGTTTGCCTTACCGAGGGACAGGTCAATGTTGTTTGCCTTTACTGAGCAGACAGGTCAATGTTGTTTGCCTTTCCTGAAGGGACAGGTCAATGTTGTTTGCCTTTACTGAGGGGACAGGTCAATGTTGTTTGCCTTTACTGAGCAGACAGGTCAATGTTGTTTGCCTTTACTGAAGGGACAGGTCAATGTTGTTTGCCTTTACTGAGGGGACAGGTCAATGTTGTTTGCCTTTACTGAGGGGACAGGTCAATGTTGTTTGCCTTTACTGAAGGGACAGGTCAATGTTGTTTGCCTTTACTGAGGGGACAGGTCAATGTTGTTTGCCTTTACTGAGTGGACAGGTCAATGTTGTTTGCCTTTACTGAGCAGACAGGCCAATGTTGTTTGCCTTTACTGAGCAGACAGGTCAATGTTGTTTGCCTTTACTGAGCAGACAGGTCAATGTTGTTTGCCTTTACTGAGTGGACAGGTCAATGTTGTTTGCCTTTACTGAGTGGACAGGTCAATGTTGTTTGCCTTTACTGAAGGGACAGGTCAATGTTGTTTGCCTTTACTGAGGGGACAGGTCAATGTTGTTTGCCTTTACTGAGCAGACAGGTCAATGTTGTTTGCCTTTACTGAAGGACAGGTCAATGTTGTTTGCCTTTACTGAGGGGACAGGTCAATGTTGTTTGCCTTTACTGAGGGACAGGTCAATGTTGTTTGCCTTTACTGAGCAGACAGGCCAATGTTGTTTGCCTTTACTGAGCAGACAGGTCAATGTTGTTTGCCTTTACTGAGCAGACAGGTCAATGTTGTTTGCCTTTACTGAGTGGACAGGTCAATGTTGTTTGCCTTTACTGAGTGGACAGGTCAATGTTGTTTGCCTTTACTGAAGGGACAGGTCAATGTTGTTTGCCTTTACTGAGGGGACAGGTCAATGTTGTTTGCCTTTACTGAGCAGACAGGTCAATGTTGTTTGCCTTTACTGAAGGGACAGGTCAATGTTGTTTGCCTTTACTGAGGGGACAGGTCAATGTTGTTTGCCTTTACTGAGGGGACAGGTCAATGTTGTTTGCCTTTACTGAAGGGACAGGTCAATGTTGTTTGCCTTTACTGAGGGGACAGGTCAATGTTGTTTGCCTTTACTGAGTGGACAAGTCAATGTTGTTTGCCTTTACTGAGGGGACAGGTCAATGTTGTTTGCCTTTACTGAGGGACAGGTCAATATTGTTTGCCTTTACTGAGGGGACAGGTCAATGTTGTTTGCCTTTACTGAGGGACAGGTCAATGTTGTTTGCCTTTACTAAGGGGACAGGTCAATGTTGTTTGCCTTTACTGAGCAGACAGGTCAATGTTGTTTGCCTTTACTGAAGGGACAGGTCAATGTTGTTTGCCTTTACTGAGGGGACAGGTCAATGTTGTTTGCCTTTACTGAGGGGACAGGTTAATGTTGTTTGCCTTTACTGAAGGGACAGGTCAATGTTGTTTGCCTTTACTGAGGGGACAGGTCAATGTTGTTTGCCTTTACTGAGCAGACAGGCCAATGTTGTTTGCCTTTACTGAGCAGACAGGCCAATGTTGTTTGCCTTTACTGAGCAGACAGGTCAATGTTGTTTGCCTTTACTGAGGGGACAGGTCAATGTTGTTTGCCTTTACTGAAGGGACAGGTCAATGTTGTTTGCCTTTACTGAGGGGACAGGTCAATGTTGTTTGCCTTTACTGAGGGACAGGTCAATGTTGTTTGCCTTTACTGAGGGGACAGGTCAATGTTGTTTGCCTTTACTGAAGGGACAGGTCAATGTTGTTTGTCTTTACTGAGTGGACAAGTCAATGTTGTTTGCCTTTACTAAGCATACAGGTCAATGTTGTTTGCCTTTACTGAGCAGACAGGTCAATGTTGTTTGCCTTTACTGAGGGGACAGGTCAATGTTGTTTGCCTTTACTGAGGGGACAGGTCAATGTTGTTTGCCTTTACTGAGCAGACAGGTCAATGTTGTTTGCCTTTACTGAGTGGACAGGTCAATGTTGTTTGCCTTTACTGAGGGGACAGGTCAATGTAGTTTGCCTTTACTGAGCAGACAGGTCAATGTTGTTTGCCTTTACTGAGGGGACAGGTCAATGTTGTTTGCCTTTACTGAGTGGACAGGTCAATGTTGTTTGCCTTTACTGAGGGGACAGGTCAATGTTGTTTGCCTTTACTGAGGGGACAGGTCAATGTTGTTTGCCTTTACTGAGGGGACAGGTCAATGCTGTTTGCCTTTACTGAAGGGACAGGTCAATGTTGTTTGCCTTTACTGAGTGGACAAGTCAATGTTGTTTGCCTTTACTAAGCACAGGTCAATGTTGTTTGCCTTTACTGAGGGACAGGTCAATGTTGTTTGCCTTTACTGAGGGGACAGGTCAATGTTGTTTGCCTTTACTGAGGGACAGGTCAATGTTGTTTGCCTTTACTGAGGGGACAGGTCAATGTTGTTTGCCTTTACTGAGCAGACAGGTCAATGTTGTTTGCCTTTACTGAGTGGACAAGTCAATGTTGTTTGCCTTTACTGAGCAGACAGGTCAATGTTGTTTGCCTTTACTGAGGGGACAGGTCAATGTTGTTTGCCTTTACTGAGTGGACAAGTGAATGTTGTTTGCCTTTACTGAGCAGACATGTCAATGTTGTTTGCCTTTACTGAGGGGACAGGTCAATGTTGTTTGCCTTTACTGAGTGGACAAGTCAATGTTGTTTGCCTTACCGAGGGGACAGGTCAATGTTGTTTGCCTTACCGAGGGGACAGGTCAATGTTGTTTGCCTTACCGAGGGGACAGGTCAATGTTGTTTGCCTTACCGAGGGGACAGGTCAATGTTGTTTGCCTTACCGAGGGGACAGGTCAATGTTGTTTGCCTTACCGAGGGGACAGGTCAATGTTGTTTGCCTTACCGAGGGGACAGGTCAATGTTGTTTGCCTTACAGAGGGGACAGGTCAATGTTGTTTGCCTTACCGAGGGGACAGGTCAATGTTGTTTGCCTTACCGAGGGGACAGGTCAATGTTGTTTGCCTTACCGAGGGGACAGGTCAATGTTGTTTGCCTTACCGAGGGGACAGGTCAATGTTGTTTGCCTTTACTGAGTGGACAGGTCAATGTTGTTTGCCTTTACTGAGGGGCAGGTCAATGTTGTTTGCCTTTACTGAGCAGACAGGCCAATGCTGTTTGCCTTTACTGGTACAGAGCCAACTAGTCAAGGCCCACCACAAAGAAAACCCTTTTCTCATTTGCAGTCAACCTTGGTCAAACCAACACTGGTGTGATGCCTTGGGTTTAAAGGTTAACACTTCAACCATTGCATCCTTACTTGTAGTGAAGGACATTTGTGCAATATTGAATGATAGAGGGAGTGAACAACTCCAATCAAACTTGAGACGATAAAGGTTTTTGATTGGTGTTTCTGTGGCTTCTTACTGTAAAGCTAAATTTTCAGAAACCTTTCTTTCTTTTGACCCTGTGCAAATTTCTGAAAATTACCACGTAAAATAATACATAAAAGTGCATAGCCAACATAGTTATTGTCTATAAAGACAGAACCATGAGCCATACACTGCAAAGTATCATGATTTTCTCATCTTTTAGTCAAATTCATAAATCCCTTAATAGTACTCCTCACGAAAAGGTAGGAAATTTAAAAACCACAAAAATTTGACTCGTGGCAATTAGGATCATTTACAGTACCTGCAGGCTTTAAACCGTTACAAGTTTCTGTATAAAATCTTCTATCATAACCATCACAGTATTCCCAGCTTTCCTCATCGTAAGGCAAACCATCAGCAAATGTGTATTTACCCTGCAACAACAAAAAATGTGTATTTGTATTACCCTTGTGATAATTAACAAAAGCATATTTACATTGTAATAATTAGGGTAATATTTTGAAAAGTGACAGGTCTGACTGAAAAGTAACAGGTCCGACTGAAAAATTACAATGGTGACTGAAAGGTAACAGATCTGACTGAAAAATTACAGGTCTGATGACTGAAATGTTATAGGTCCAACTAAAATGTTACAGGATGGACTGAAATGTTACAGCTCTGACTGAAAAGTTACAGCTCTGACTGAAAATAACAGAGCTGCCAATTAACCTGCAACCAGCAGGTCCGACCCTCTTTTAACATGAATTTACGCTGACCCACCAAGAAGGGGACTGACCCAGAAATGACTATAGAGTTTGAGGATTTCCAATGGTCAATCATTACCACTCAAATCCATCTGTAACTGCAGCAAGTTAAGAGTGATTTACATGGGTGGACTAAGCAAGGGTGTTGTGGATTAATTTTGTGCCCGGGAACAGGTGAAAAATCACTATGTGCATTATACTATATTCATTTCTCTTAAGGAATCACATGACAATGCACCATTTTTAAAAATCTCATTTTTGATTCTTTTGGTGGTGATGCACCCAGACACTGTCTGATTTCAGTCGGACCCGAAATTACACAAGCAGCTCTGAAATTAATTCACAGGAGAGACTTAAATGTTAAATTTCAAAGTTCTGAACCCAAAGAATGGCCTAATTTTGAAACCTCAACCATTAAACATAAAATAGAGTAGATTAAATAGTATGTGCTTTTAGTTCTCACGTGATAGAGGGAGATAACTGGTATAACTTACATCTATTGCTATTCCATTTTCCCAGTTGGCATCATATTTACTTCCATTAGGGAAATACAGAGTACCTTTACCATGAAACATTCCATCTTTCATGTCCCCCTCGTATCTGGTCTCTGTAGGGAAATCATACTTTCCTTTCCCTTCCATCCTATAATAAAAAATATTCACATGGCAATGTTACAGAAATGTATCAAAAACAAACATAGCTTGAGTCCAAATCACAATCCCAAAGCAAAGGAAAAACAAATATATCATGTCCAAATCACAACCCCAAACCAAAGGAAAAACAAACATATCATTGATTGAGGATTAGTCTTTCTGAAGCACTCGGTATCAATACCAATCCTGGATATATGATCAATGTTAGTGTGAATGCTGCTTGTTGTTATTAGTGATATAGGACCAATGGGAGAGAGCATATACTGCTTGTTTGCTGAAATTAGCAGCTGCTTTGAAGAGCGTTAATTCTTGAACCCTTTTACGGTTTTAGCATGCACAACTTTATCCAGGTGATTGCAGCCAAGCACTGTTTTGATGAAACAATAGGGTCTAAACTGCTCAGTGTTAACTCTTTGTAACTGAATTTTCTGATACACTTTAGTCCAGAGGATTGGCCCAAATAAACTGGTGGAAATTGGAATACTTTTGCTTTGATCTGTTGATCAAGTTGATGAGACGTTTGGGTATGTGTAGTAGAGGTGTGCAGTATTACCGGTATACCGGTAAACTGTGGTACACTTTTTAAAATACCAATACTTCGGCAAATTCCGTAAACACGAATCGACGGTAATTGACGATCTTATAAAACAACGATTTTCGATTAAGTTAAATCATTTAGAATCATTTTAAATTAAATTACATGCATTTAATAATTTTAATATACCATAAAAATACAGATTAAGTAAAATTTATAAAAGTTATTAATCAACTGATATCCTACACGATGTCGTTATTACATACGACTGCTTTACGGCAGATGTCAACATGACAACCGAAGATTTTGACATTATAAAAAACTCTTGGGGGGAAATCTGCCATTTGGAAACATTTCGGTTTAAAAAAGAGAAAAATAGATAGCGTGGTTGGAGTTTCTAGTCAGACAATTTCAGTGGTGATGAGCATGGTTTATGTTTTAACTTTTATGACATTTGTGACATGCAACATGACTGTAAATGTGCTTTGTTCCAGATTTCATTAAAGCTTTTTATTACAAGACTGTAGTAGTTTTATTTCCTGTTCACAACTTCGTCTTCACAATGGATGGTTAATAGCAAAATGAGTTGCTATATAACAAATTCAACTGTCATCTATCTAACAATCAAAGTAGTATATCAAACATACTAATCCATGTTCAAATCATAAATAGCAAAAGAATATAAATTAAATTTTATTTTGTGTTGTTAACTGATCTGGTCAAATTGATTCATATTTATGCTTCATTTGAAGTAAGAATTTCCCATTCAAGAATATTGTGGTATACCGTGGTACATACCGCGGTACTTGTTAAAATACCGTGGTATACCGCGGTACAAAATTTTTCGTGGTACCCAACACTAATGTGTAGGTAATTCTGGTCCGATTTGTGTCAGCTTGCAAGTTTAATTCCCTACAAATTATAGGTGATTATGACAAATAAGTGTCGTTTTATTCCATTCAGGAAATTAGGCCTACTGTAGAGTAAAAAAAGAATGAAGTGTCGACCGATCATGTCCGATGTATTAATTAATTAAGTTCGTCAAACTTTTTAGAGGTTAATGGTGAAAATGCAGTAAAATTCCGTCAGGGATAGAAGTGCAGTATATATTACTAAATGTTTTTCGCCTTAAAAGGTTCAATTAAACGATAAATAGACTATTTACCGCCCATTCTTATAATCTCCATCATAATTACTACCAGTATACTCCATATTGCCGCTTTGTTGTTGTCATAGAGATTCTCGTGAATTCTCGCGGGGTCTAAATCGGATAACGATCAAGGACTGAAATAATTCCGAACGGGTAACGAAGAACAAGTGCCATGGCAAGTTTTTCATTAGTTTTAGTTCTTAAAGGTTAAAAACAAATATAAATATCATAATTTAAATTAACAATTTATCAATAAAATTACAAATTAATGGGGGGATACTCTTGGTGAAGGTTTTTTGTATTATATGCTATACCTAGCTCAGGCTAGCCAAAAGGGTGCAAATCATTTCGGCACCTGTAGAAAAAGTCATTTCGGCATCGAGTAAATTCGGCACTAGGTCATTTCGGCACCTATGTACACTAGGCATCTACGATCGTGCACATCGGCACCTCCATTTATTCATTTACTTTTTCATATTTTAATTTTAATGTAGTCTAGTTAATACTTGATCATTTTTATTTTTTATGTTAATAAAGTGCTCTTTGAGGTTTTATTACTTTATGTTTTTTTATTTTAATAAAATCAGTCAAGAGTATCAGGTGTTTTAGCTGTGGTGTCATGTGCTGATTTTGAATTTTTATTAAAATAATGCATTCAAAATCAGCACACGACAACTCGTCAGAATTCAGAATTGGAATAACTTGTGACATGTGGACCAAATACAATAATATTTTGGTAGACACTGTGGTATGATGTGTCAGTTTAGCCGGGTATAACAGAAACGGAATGGCGTGGACTGGTGGATTAATTAAAGAATCGGCATATAAGAAGAATAAAAACATACGCTGGATATGGCCATAAATGGACCCGTTTTCCTCGCCTATTGTGTGACACGGGGCACCATTTTACTGTTTTATGGTCTCAGATCATCGAAGCAAGTCAAGAATATTTATATAATAAACTAGCTATCCAAGTGCATGTCGTGTAACGGTTATTGCCCTTCCATTACTAAATAAGACTCAAGAGTGAGACTCTCTCTCTCTCTCTCTCTCTCTCTCTCTCTCTCTCTCTCTCTCTCTCTCTCTCTCGGGGGGGGGGGGGGTTAAGGGAGATACAGATACATAGCGGGACAACGTGAGATCTTTAACTACATTGTGGGGATAAACGTGGGGACATTAATTTCTACTCTATTGTAAAAAGTGTTTAAGGACATTAACACCAAGCTACCGAACCTGGGGCAAGTTTCCCACAGATCGATGGCATGTCTTGAGCATCTCTCACACACACCCCTCTCTCTCTCTCTCTCTCTCTCTCTCTCTCTCTCTCTCTCTCTCTCTCTCTCTCACACACACACACACACAGTGCATTACTCAGCATTTTCTGTGATATTTAGATATCAAGGTAACTTGGTTTTGTTTTACCTGTAGTTCATATCGTTTTACCTTGCTACCTTGCTGCAAATTAAAATTACTTTGTACTTTTCCATGGCAAAATACATGAAATAATTCCTATGGTGAAAAAATAAGACCAACTTTCAATTATCGTTTATTCGACCTATCGACGTGATAACAAGGGATTAGTTGATTGATTGAATGGGATTTCACGTCCCAGTCAAGACTATTTGACTTAAATCGAGACGTCGCCACCAATAGATGAAGTGGCAGAAATTTTAACCTTTGTAGTGCGCCTAGAACAATGTACACGGAAAGTTCCTTAACGTGCCACGCCTGTCGTGACATGAGGCATCGGGTTTTTATGTCTCCTCCGAAGAACCCCTTGACTCAGTTAATTTCTAAATGCCGAGTGATTGACGAAAGAACAGTATCTACCTATTTTCAAGTCTTCGTCAGACCTTATTAGAGTTCGAGCCCATGACCATCAACATACGAAGCGATTACTTTACCACTAAGCTACCGTAGTGGTGATACGCAAACGCAAACGTAACGTTTAGCGATTTTGCTTTTTTTTCACTTCATATAGCGATAGGTTATTGCCAATATTCAATTAGCTATCTAAATGTCAAAATGGAGGAAGGAAGTTGAGAGGATATACATGCGTAATAAATAAATAAATAAATAAATAATAAATAAATAAATAAATAAATAACTTGCGTTGTCGTTTTACGTTTCACTCAAACAACCATAGAAAGAGTAAGTCAAAATTTGCACATCAGACTCGAAAGTTTAGTCTTAATATTGGCGCGCTTTCTGATTTCGCATTATTGAACTAAACACAAATAAGAAAACAGCAAAGTCGTGTTGCCAAATACGCAATTTCAGATGAAAATCTGAACAACTTTGCTATTTTCCAATCGCACCTAACCTGTTAATTTAGGCTCTTAGAGGACACCATAGTTACTAGTATGTACAAATAATTTGCAATGTTTTTTTCTTTGTTTAATCTGTATGAGTTTCTTATTTCTAAATATATGGAACCCGATTCTGTATCAATTTCTTCTGATTATTTTAGGGTTTTTTTTAAATCTCTTTTAATACGCCAATACGTCTGCGCAAATACATCTTCTACTTCCACCCGCAACAAGAATCTGGGTAAATGTCGAGACACGCCCACACATGAAGTGTCTACTATATGTTTTAATAATAGAGAGAGAGAGAGAGAGAATACCTTTCACGAAAAATGATCACAATAATAATGTGTTTAATATTTGTTACAGTACATTATGTAATATTTTAAGAATCCAACTTATATTTCAAAACCACAAAAATAGTATCTTCGTAAATGGAACAAGACCTGAAACGAAATTCGAACATGCGAAACTAAATTGCCGCCAATTTTAGTATGCATCCTTGCATTTATGTCAAGTCAATCGAAAGAGACGTAATTCAAAATTGACACGTCCAGTATCACCTTAGGCTCGCCCTCTCGTTTTGCATTATTGACCTAAACACGAAGAAGCAAATTGGGAAGTCGTCAAGCCAAACATGCAATTTCAGGTGAAAATCTGTACAACTTTGCGACTTCCCATTCGGTATCATATCACCTGTATGATAATTTAGGGTCTTACAGGTTACCATAGTTATGTACAAATAATTTGTAATGTTGGTTTTGTTTCGACAGTTAGACTTTCCTATTTCTTTATATGTAATTTGATTCTTAGCAATTTCTGCTGATATATATATTTTTTTACATACGCCAATACGTCTGCGCAAATACGTCATCTCCCACTTCCACCCGCAACAAGAATTATCCAATTGTTCACTAATTCATCTATTTAGTTATAAAAATATATATGTTTTTTTCTGTGACATGCAAAATATTGTAATGTTATAATTGTCTAGGAAACCGGTTTATATAAGAGTTTACTCTTGTTCCGGGATCCTCTTTATATTATTTATTTGTAAATTGTACTGGAAACACAAATAAAATATTGTTTAAACTAAGAATCTGGGTAAATGTCGAGACACGCCCACACATGAAGTGTCTACCTTATGTTTGGATAATTATAATAAATGAGAGAGAGAGAGAGAGAGAGAGAATACCTTTAATTAAAATGATCAAAATATGTGTTTAATATTTATTACAGTACATTATGTAATATTTTTAGAATACAACTTATATTTCAATACCACAAAAATAGTAACTTCGTAAATGTGACAAGACCTGAAACGAAATTCGATCATGCAAAACTAAATTGCCGCCAATTTTAGCATGCATCCTCGGACTCAATCAGTTTATCTTAATATTTGCGCGCTCTATTGTTTCGCACTTTTGAACTAAACGTGAAGAAGCAAATTGCGAAGTCGTCAAGCCAAACATGCAATTTCATGTGAAAATCTGTACAACTTTGCGATTTTCCATTCGCATTTCATATCACCTGTATGATAATTTAGGGTCTTACAGGACACCATAGATATGTACAAATAATTTGGTTTTTTTTCTTGTTTCGACAGTTAGAGTTTCTTATTTCTGTATATATGTAATTTGATTCTGTATCAATTTCTGCTGATAATTTGTTTACATACGCCAATACGTCTGCGCAAAAACGCCATCTCCCACTTCCACCCGCAACAAGAATCTGGGTAAATATCGAGACACGCCCACACATGAAGTGTCTACCTTATGTTTCGATAATTATGGTAAATGAGAGAAAGAGAGAGAGAGAGAGAGTACCTTTCATTAAAATGATCAAAATATGTGTTTATTATTTATTACAGAACATTATGTAATATTTTAAGAATACAACTTATATTTCAAAACCACAAAAGTGTGTAATTTCGTAAATGTGACAAGACCTGAAACGAAAACTCGAACATGCGAAACTAAATTGCCGCCAATTTTAATATGCATCCTCGCATGTATGTCAAGCCAATCGAAAGAGACGTAATTCAAAATTGGCAAATCCAGTATCGCCCTCAATATTGGCACACCCTCTCGTTTTGCATTATTGAACTAAACGTGAAGAAGCAAATTGCGAAGTCGTCAAGCCAAACATGCAATTTCAGGTGAAAATCTGTACAATTTTGCGATTTTCCATTCGCATTTCATATCACCTGTATGATAATTTAGGGTCTTACAGGACACCATAGTTATGTACAAATAATTTGGGTTTTTTTCTTGTTATTGTTTTGTTTCGCCAGTATGAGTTTCTTATTTCTGTATATATGTTATTTGATTCTGTATCAATTTCTGCTGAAATTAGTTTTTTTACATACGCCAATACGTCTGCGCAAATACGTCATCTCCCACTTCCACCCGCAACAAGAATCTGGGTAAATGTCGAGACACGCCCACACATGAAGTGTCTACCTTATGTTTTAAAAATAATGATGAGAGAGAGAGAGAGACTACTTTTCACAAAAATCTATCAAAATATTGGTTTATTGTGCGAAGACTTGAAAAGAAAATTCGAACATGCGAAACTAAATTGCCGCAAATTTTAGTATGCATCCTAAAGGAAAAAGAAAGCATTTTAAATATCTTTTCTAATGCAATGTTCAACGTCCTTACCAGGGTATATATATTACAATTTTCATTTAATACAGTTGTGTAAGTCTCCTTTGACAATGTTAGTTGGATATATCTTTCAAAAATCCTATTTTGTTTTATTTTGGCACATAATACTTACCTTTTAAAGATTGATTGACTCAGGGGGAAATAGAGATTTCAAGTGTTACACACACACACACACACGCACACACACACACACACAGATATATATATATATATAGAGAGAGAGAGAGAGAGAGATGTGGGGATTAGCTTTGTAGCTGTTTTAATGGGGACATCACCAAATCTGGCGTCTCAAGATCTATGGTAGTGTGGTAGGTGAGTTGGAATACTTTAGAAGAGCTAGTTACAAAAGAGTATGATTTATCTTAGGTGGTGATATTTGACTGTTTCTACAAAAATGCCAAACATACCTACATTGTAGGTGAAAGAACGAATGTATATGTTACGAACCTCACATTGTCCCTACTTTACACTGGAGAGAAAGAGAGGGAGAGAGATATTGCGTATCATGACTTTGCAGTTTTATGGTTTATGATTGTTGTATGTTTTGCTAACATCATTATGTCGTGAGTTTTGTATATACGTCAGAAGATTTTCAAGAATCAGGCCATATGAAATTGGTTGTTGGTTTCTGAATCATAGATGAGACCACAATTGCTGCATGTACACATAGAGGGGAGGAGCACACAATACTGCCAATATTTTACTATATTCAGGTCATGTGAAGTTAGTTGTTGATTTCTGAATCTGCCTTATTCGTATATATTTTCTAAAGCACAGACCTTTAGAAACCAAAGTCACTAGTCCTTCGGAAGAGAACTTAAAGTGTCTTGGCACCTGCATATTGCCCTTAGCACACGACAAAGATAAAAAAATACAATGTACATGGATGGTCGGTAGCTCTATTGTTATTAAATATGACACACTCTATGAACATGTTAACATAACTTAGGCTAGCACGTGTTTCACAATCATTCCTTAACAAAGATGTTCCTTTGCTTTAGTTTCGAAAATTTTGGCAATCTCTGTTGGAACTATGGACTTTTTGGAACAAAATGCAGATGGTATAAGCTTGAAATGATCTTCAAAATGACATCTTAAATCCATTTAACAAAATTCTAAAAGTTTAATTTTTTTAAGATTTAAGTTAAAGAAAATCTTAGTAAAGAAATGGTTGTACAACATATGAGGCTGTATAATAACCGGTGACTGTTTCTATGATGTAAACCATAAAATTTCCTTATTTTCCTTACAATTGAATAAAAAATGAAATACATATGAAATTATATATAATTTCTGCCTTGTCAATGTATAATATTTTTGCTAATCTTGAATGGGAATGACTCAGCACAATTTACAATATACATTATAGCAGCCTACGTCATACTTATACATGTCATTCGAGATCATAAACTGGTTTATTTATTTATTTATTTATTTATTTATTTATTTATTTATTTATTTATTTATTTATTTATTGTATTTATTTATTTATTACAAAGGGAATTATTTCCCGGGTGAACATTTTGCGATTTCTGAAATCTAGCATTTCGCGTAGGAATAATTTCGCGTAATCAATATATAAGTGAGTGTATATTCTTTATATTTGATATATTAACCTGTGTGGTAGACATTCGCGTGTGTAAAATTTTCGCGATAATTTATTTAGCAAAATAGGTAATAAGTAATTAGTCCACACCCGGTGAAATCGAAAGGGTTTCCCTTTGTCTGCCCGTCTGTGTGTCTCACTCTGTGTGTGTGTGTGTGTGTGTGTGTGTGTGTGTGTGTGTGTGTGTGTGTTATTTTTTATCTTCTTCCTCAGTCTGTTCCACTCGCTTCTAGTTATAAGCGTCCTCTGTAGCGGCCACAGGTGGCCTACTCTTTTTCGAACTCTACAGAAGTGTCTTTAGCATGCACTGACACACGGGACCTCGGTTTTGAGTCTCATCCGAAAGACTATTCTGGTAACGAGCTTTTTACCGCTTTAGTATTGGCAGGAGATGAAAATCATCTCAGAAAATTTCCAAATCCTGAGTGAGTTGAACCCACAACCCCCGACTTCGAAAGCCAGTGACACTCGGCCATGTCCGACGTCTGTGTGTCTGTCCCAAGTTTTTTTTTTTGGACTCATTTCCTTTATTTTTGGGATATAGGAATTATATTTGGTATGTACATATGGTTGAACTTCCAGTCAAGTTCGTATTAGCCTCAATTTAGATCAGCTTTGACAGAGTAATGATCCTTTATTTACTGTTGTAACATTTCCTTCTATTTTTCTCCTTTTATTTGTTGAGATATTGGAGCCATGTCTGTCATGTTCCTTTATATTGTTCACCTATACGTCATGTTTGATTTGGCTTCAATGTTGATTTGTTTTGACAGAGTTATGGTCCTTTTATCTTTCACTTTTGTAACCATTTGATAAATAACATATTTGTTATATTTGGTAATATAGTTTTTCAGCAAACAATCGGTATACCAATGGGTACAAACTGTGCACCATTGCTTGCTGATTTGTTTCTTTATTCTTATGAAGCAGGATTTATGCAGCTGGAGAGAAGACTGTCGCCAAATCATTCAACTCAACATACAGATATATATATATATAGATGACGTTCTGTCTCTTAACAATCCTAAATTTGGAGACTATGTAAATGTCATCTATCCTAGTGAGCTTGAAATAAAAGACACGACTGAATTTTCAAGTTCTGCTTCATATTTAGACTT